>CM062808.1:378933678-379533678 GCA_031772625.1 Pinus tabuliformis | reverse complement strand
GAATTACCATGTCAGGTAGGACTTGGGTATGTTAGGAAGGAGGTTGGGGAATGCGCCAAAACAACTAGCGAACTACCAACGACAGATGATGAGAAGCCCTCATCAGTTCTTTCCAAATCGTTAGTGGAGGTAAAAGATGTTGATTTCTCTTCAATTTCATCTTCGCATGATATAATTTCTGTTGGAACTGTGGAAGTACCCATTATAGGGACAAACATGAGACTCCTTACCGAGATGAGGTACAAGGAAGAAGGACTTGGTGTTAATATCCAAGGCATAACTCAGCCATTGGAGGTTGAGAAAAGACCTCGATTCACAAGGTTGGGGTGCACTGAAGGACAGTGCTCAAAGATGTTAGAAGCTTCCACAACATTGTTGAAACCATCGAGGAAAGAGGATGATGGGAACACATCACCAACAACCTATGGCATTATGCATTACAAAGAAAGAGCTGAGGCAAGATCTCATTCCCATGATCATATTAGAGACCAACAAGAAAGGTATAACCGGTCTCGGTATTCTAATGTTCATTTTATTTACAACCATATTGTTAATAATGAACAGAAATCATGGCATAGAAGAACTTGTAGCTTTTGTCGATGGCATAACCATGTGTTCATTGAGTGCTAGAGGAGAATAATAACACAAAAAAGGATGAGGCATGAAAGACCCTCTCAACAGCAGGCAAAGAAGAAAATAAATAATATTTGGAGGAAGAAGGCTTATTATAGACATTGCGACAGAGGTGGTCATCAAAGAGCCACATGTTGGAGGCTCCATCTAGAGCAGCGTCACAAGGACAAAGCATTCATGTATGAACCAAGTGAAACAGTTGTTCAACCAGTGAATGAACCACAAGGAGATGACCCAATCACTTTGATAAGTGAGAGATGGTTCTTCTAGGTGTGGTAGAATGTCATGGCCTTATTTTTGCAAATCATCTGTTGCATTTTAAAATGTAAACGTGATGATGTTTTTTCCATCACTTTTTGCAACAATGATGATGTTTGGACTTATTTTGTGTTTTATTTTAAACTATGAAAGCGATGATGTGCTTCCATCACTTCTTGAAGAAACAATAGTGTTTGGCCTTATTTTTGTAAATCATGTGTTGCAGTGATGATGTATTTTCCATCACTTGTTGAAGAAACAACGATGTTTGGCCATGTATTGATAGTTGGGGTATTGTTTCCATTTTTTTATGTAAACTTGACCACACAGTATGTGCTATAAACTTGTGGCAAGTATGGGATGCTTGGCTCATTTTCGGTCATATAGTTAAACATGTAATTTTAAAGATATTGTACTACAGGTTTGCAAGGGATGCAAGTGTCGGCTCATCAGTTATAGTTCCAAAGGACAAAGGTGAAGGAAAAGGATGGAAGATCTGTTAGGAGACTTGTGGTGCAGATAAGGTATAGAGTAGTTGCAAATTATTTTAGTGCTTTCGGAGGACCAAAAGCTTCTCTTAGTGGGGAGGATTGATCCAGGAGGATTGTTGGGAACGAGATCCCCCAAGCACATTTTTGGGACTAAAAGCCAATGTTTTGGGTTAAATTTTGTAATAAAGTTGTAAAGCCTTCGCATTTTGTGGTCGCAGAGCATGAAGATGTCATGATTCATAAAGGGTTGTTTGCCCTTAATTTTTTAAAGTAAAGTCGGTTGTAAATATCTACCCATGGTCCACGGACCATTAGATTGTATAAAAAGAGCTAAGTAAGCTCTAGAGAGTCATCAATAAGTTCTAAGAAGTATGAAGTCTGGAGGATAAGGAGAGAAGTCTAAGTTTCAGGTCTTAGTGTAGGTAGAGGCTCTGTAGCTGAGTGCGCAAAGGTCTAGGGTGGAAGTCTGCAACTGAGTGCGCAGACCCCTACAGCTGTGTGTGTAGGGTGGATAGAGTTTGTAATCATCTGAAGATATCAATAAAGAGAAGCATTATGTTATGTTCCTATACCAATAGTAGTCATAATTTTTGAATAGCTGAGGTCAAATTTGTAATATGTACATACCTTTGCTTCTTGCAAATGTTTTCCATATTCAAGAAAATCAAAAAATTAAAAAATGTAAAGAGGGTATGTCCTAAAAGAAAAATCAAAGGACAAAAAGAATAAAAAAGGTAAAAAACGATAAAAAAAAAATGAACCCCAAGAAAGAAAAAGACCATGAAAGTGTGCAAGTCAAAATGCCTCTACTATTTACTTTTGATGCAAAATAAATGATTGTGTGCAACTTTTTATTCATGCCACAATCCATGGTAATCAAACAATTTAATCTTTGTTATTCCATGTTTTGAAATTCATGTTTTTAGATAGAGAATAAAATATGACCAAACTGTTTAATCTTGGCAGATAAGTAGATAAGTAGAGTAAATATGAGGAGCTCAACTGTTTAATCTGAGCCCTTGGATGTAATAAGGTTAGACTTTGATAGATTACTTTTGTAAAAGAAAAGAAAATGTTTTGATAAAGGTTTTCCAGCTTAAGTGCACCGTAATAAAGAGAAGAAAAAATGATAGGATGAGTAGACGGGTAAGTAGTTGAATGGTTGCAAAATTGTGATGATTGATTGGATAAGATCATATCATTTACCTTCATCATTAAATTTCTAAAGTATGGATGAAAATTGAGAATTTACCAAAGTACACAAAGTCAATTGATTAAACTCCCTCATTCATTACATTTTTCACTTAACTAATTTCCAAGGAAAGTCTTAAAGTACCTAAAATCTTAATTTAAAGGGGCTTAGAGAATTTCTCTGACTTTTGGAGGGATCGGACCCTCGGCCCAATAACTTATAGGTCCTAAGTACTAAAAGTCCCCTCATAAGCATTCACCCCCTCCATAATTCACTCATTTTCCCTAAAAACCCCCTTTCCCTAAGGATAAAACCTTAGAAAAGTGATCACCCCCCAAGAAAACCCCTTTTTCGGAAAACCCACAAAAATAACATTAAGCCTAGGTTATAATGTGTTCATAAAAGAAAATAAATTATAAATACACATTTGACTTGGTGCTAAGTTATTTTCTGCTTTCAATTCATATTAACTTTAACTTTATATATTAAAATCCCAAAAAAGAAATATAACCCTTCCCGTATATAATTATAAATAAAACCCCTATATTAATATCCTGCCCCGAAGTTTGAAACATAAACTTTATTAATGAATGATTAATGGGTTAATTAAGTCGATCAGCGACTAATTAAGAACCAAAACCCTCCGCGGAATAAAAGAGATTAATTAATCAATTTGTGGTTAATTAATAATCTTTCTCCACCAATGGAATCACCCCTGATGCCCTTAATCTGCTACAATCCATCATTAATTAAATCCCACCATTGTTAAAAAGTGCCAGGCCCCTCCATTAAACCTTGTGACAAGATTCTTCCCCGGTCACCAAACGATCATGTCTCATTTGATCTGACGGTTGACAATCATATCTGGCAGCCTCTGAAAGCCGACCTTTACCCGCTCGATATGTGTGGTTTCACTGTTCACCCCGCTACTACATGGCGCCCAATGAATGGCATCAGGCGGCCTTCGCTCAAAACCACCCTAGCCTAAAGAGCGGTGCGATGAAACCCGCTTACCACCTCTCGCTAATGGAAAAATGTCTCATCCCCCGCTTAACTCCAAACGTACCTTTCTTGTGCACCCGCCAAAAAACAATTGACTTTACCAATAAAACTAAAAACTCACGGTTTTTCGTTTTATTATGAAAAGACACTCAGACTCCCATGCAAGTGATAGAGTACGTTCAACAACCAACCCACATTCAACTGTCAACCTACCGAAGCTGCTGAACATCCAGTCCATCCTTCAATCTTGGATTCCCCCTGCAAACCGTGCACAGTCGCCCATCAACCCGTTCACAACCAAAACCATGTATTTACCCAAATTCACTGTAAAACCCTGTCTCATTCCTAAAACCCATTACTCGATTGCTTTAAGTTAGTCAGTAATTAAGTAAAACAATTGCTCAGCAACCCCAAACCACTCTGAATTGAGCCAATCTGCCCCCAATTCAACAGAAAACCCTTTTCCCCATTCTTGAATCCACAAGAACCAAGAATGGTTGTGCCAGTTGCATTGAATGTCTGGCCAATTTCCACTCCCCACCAGGATTTAGACCATCTCACTTTGGTGGAAAAAGAATTTCAAATCAAAGATATCTCTGTTGAAGAACCCCCATTGAAATTATGCTGCAGGTACATAGACCAGTATTTGAACCATGCAGACAAAATAGGTCTTTAGGAATCAAACTTGCCCAAGTACCAATTCCCCAGCATCCATATCTTCCCTGAAATTGTTCACTATTGCCATGCGAACTATAATCCCACCTTAAGAGCGGTGATTTTCCCCAACCAGACAATACTTTTCACCATCACCATTGAATCCATAAATGAAACGTTGCAGTCACAACCTGGTCAAAATATTACTTCCCTTTCTATTGGAGACTTGCTTGACAGATTCCCTAAAATCCCCCTTTCCAAAATTGCTCAATTATTCCAGACTTTCATTGTAGAAGAAAAACACATACCAAAGGATCCCCCTCCCTACATGTCATCCTTTTTTTCTCAGCTTGGCAAAGACATCATATCAGTGATATCCAGTGTTTTAGGCTATAATACTAGTGAGTATGTCGATGAAATTATTTTTGCCTACATGTCCATTTTCACTCCTGGGTAGCCCCCTACCATCATGTTTGACTATACTAAATTCATCTCAGATAAAATGCATGATCAGTTCATGCGATTGGAAAATAAGAGAGTATTCAAATACTCATTAGTGTATCATTTCTTTCTTTACTATCAAGCTAACAAATTTCCCTTCACTGTTCAGAAGCTTGACACTAGACGAAATCCTAGATTAGTAGTCTTCTTGACCCCTTTAATCCACAAATATGAATCTCGATACACCTATACAGATTTTATAGATCTATTTGTACATCCAGTAGTGACCATGATGATAGGAAGTCCTCCTCCACGAATCAGTGCAGATATCCGGAGGGTCCTACAGCTATCCAAATAGTACAAAGTGGGAGATTGGTACTTGTACTAAAATCACACTGAAATCAAAATATATGGCTACGAATTTCCACCTTACAAATTTCCAAGATACCTCCCAATGAGATTATTTTCCCTGGAGTACTATAGGCAAATAATCAACTCTGCTGAGGTACATTTTGTGAAGGCCAAGAAAAAGGAACATCTTCGAATAAAATACCAGCTAGGTCCCTTTCTGTGTAACAGTAGAGAAGCTGGAAGAGTTGCAGAGGAACTCCTTCAAGGGCTCAAACTTAAACAAATTTTCATTTGGAGATATGACCCCATTGATGTCATCTGTAACAAAAGACAGAAAAATAATTATCTCGCTACATCCACCACCGAATTCCTGAAATAGAGCAGTATGCAAATCAACTAGAATGGGTGGAGAATGCTCTAGTAGATAGGGATAGCACAGAAACTACTATCAATAATGTGTTGATTGATTTAGAAAGAATACTTGATGAAGATTCCTTTGTACAGGTGCCCAGAGAATCCCAATCCCAAAGGGAGACACAGGAACAGAGTGAGCAACTAGCAAAAGAAGGACCTCAAGAGTAAGAGGAATCTGAAAAACCAAACATATCAGAGGAGCTGGCTTAGCCAGAAAACATCATGAGTAATCCTCCTATTGTACAGACTCCTCTAAATGAGGAGAAGAATCCCAAGAGAGATAGAGAGGAGGCCACTCATTCTAGCAGACCTGTTACACATACTTATGTCAAAAGGAAAAGGTTGAATCATTTTTCAGAACATGAGTTCACAAACGAAATAGTTGGAACTACAGGTATAGAAAGAGAAAAAAGTAGGCAGACCACTCCCTCTGGAGGTACACAAGAACCTTCCACTTCACAGGCTCAAATGCTAGAGAGACAACAAAGCATGGAAGTCTCCTCCTTCATGGCTCCAATAGGACAAGAAAAAGATAACAGGATAAAGTCCTTGGAGGACTTAATCATAGAGCTAGACCATGATCCCAAGGATGTAAAGGCTGGAGAAAGCTAATCAAAAAGAAAAATGATGACGTAGCTGCATTGAAAAAGCAGCTCAAAATTCCTCCTCTACATCATCCACAAACAATTGAAGTATTGGAAACTTGGAAGGAGGAAGAGCTTATGGACTTAGTCCTTAACCTGAATGATCAACTAAAAGAAACAGAGAAGAGATGGATAAATTTATATAGTCTAAACAAAGTGAGTTGGCCACCACTCCATAGAATTTAATTCCTATAGTCTCCACAATAGTTCCCTCCACATTGGTTGCTTCCTTAGCATCAAGAGTTCCACTAGCTACAGCTCTACCAGTCACAGGTACATCTACAAGCACAGGTACATCCACAAAAAATACAGCTGAATTGGTAAAATTTATGGAGGAAATTACCATCTAGGCTACTGAGCTCAAAAAGCTTAGAGAAAAAGTGTCAAGTTTGGAAACTGATTGCAAACTTGCACAAATACAACAAAAGGAAGAGGCTCAGAAGAATCAAAGAATGGGAGAAAAGATAAAAGTACTTGAAAAGGACTTGACATTGCGACAACCACTGGGAGATATAAAGGAAATTCTTTGGGCCAACATCATTGACTCTGTCAATGATGTTTGGCCTTCTACTCAAGTAATTTATGAGCAAACTGAACTAGTAAAAGTGGGAACATAAGCAATTCACAAGACAATGGAAGAGTTGGGAGACAAGCCTAAAGAGGCTAACTAATTGATAGCATTCTTGAACAGCAAGAATAGGTATCAACTGGATGAGCTAGGCATAGAAAATAGAACAGAGACCATCATAGAAATCAAGAAGATTATTACTAAAAGGAACCTTATGCTCAATCTTGAGAAAAAATGCCATAGCATCCAAGCTGATATTGATAGATTTATGACAAAGTTTGGTATTTTAAGGGAAAAATGACTCCCCAGTCCTATGGTAATACATGAAAAGCTTATAACCCAAGATGATTATGTTGAAAGACAAAACGAGTTGGCCAGCAACCAAGCTATTACTTCAGGGGTAAAAGCTCTGCCCACTGGAAAGGTATTATATGATAATCTGGAAAATCTGTTTTTCCTAGAGCATGAGCTAAAGCACTTGTTCATCAACAGGCCAAATTTTGCCAAGTATATTGAAGCTGACGAGATATATATAAAAATGATAAGGATGAAACTACCTGAAGGTGAATGGTGGATGAAACTAACATATTTACTATAAAGTTATTGCATTAAATCTATATGGCAGCCAGGTAAAACAGTTAAAATGAAGTCAAAGTGTAGTAGGTATAGAGTATCAGTAGGTAGAAGACATAAAGTGATTCCAGCACACAAGCAGCAAGCAAATGAAAGATCCAAATCCAAATTACAACAGCCAGCATAGTCACAATAAAAGGGACAGTAAGAAGACGGTTCTCCATCTATCTCTATCTTCATGCTTGAAGATATTTTCAGTTTCCTAGAATAATTCTCATATTGTTATGAGATATTTTGTAACATTTTTTGTATAAATACTTCACAATTTGAAGTAATTAAGGTGGATTAAAATACATTTCTGTAGACATTTTATATCAAGCTAAGGAGCTATTGTATTCAAGACTGGACTAGTTTTGCTGGATCATGAAATAAAGCTAAATACATTTAATTAGATTCTTATGCATAGTTGGAACAAAATAAGTATTATCTCTTCATGTTTAATTATTATTTTCTCATCATGTTATAAATATTCACATGTTTTCTCTATGAAATCTGAATAGTAAACAAGGAATGATATCTCAGAATTAGCTTAAATGTTCTCTGTTTTGACTGTTTACCTTCTCATTGTTTCCTGCTAAACTATCTTGGTCTGGGAATTCTTAATTGCTCCCTTACTTCCATAGTTTTCCCCCTTAGGTCCATAGTAAAGGATTCTTAGTTTCCCTTTTCTACTGATCTCCTTCCTTTCTTCATCTTGATCCTGGTTTAGGGATTATTCATTGCCCTTTTACCTTGGTTAGGACTACCTCATCCATTTGAACTGGCAGATTTTCTTTCTGTTTTGCTTGCATGCCCTGTGAACTCTTCCTTTAGTAATTTATCTGATCCAGTTAAGCCACTCTTTGATTGACTCCATAGCCCAATGGCCTGAATACTTGCTCTGCCCATTTGTTTTCTTAAGTCCACCACCCAATCAAAACCAAAACACCATGAGCACTAAGAACTAGCCTGAAATCCTACCCAAAACAAAGTTAAATTATAAAGAGAGAGCCCTCTCTAGACTTAGGTTGGCTAGAACCTGAGTCTAAAAGATTAGGTTTGTGGTTACCTTGGATTATTCCTTCTTTTTATAACTTCTAGGGAAGACTTCTAAGTGATAACACATTCTACAATTTATGTGTCTTTGTTTCCTGTTAATGCATCTTGTCATATTGTGTATGAATTCTGTTTATAATGCTTATATGATGCACAAATGTATGTAATTATGTTGGATAATTGAAAGCAAGTAAGGATATATGTTTACGCGGTGCTAACTGTGATTGTTTAATAAGATAAGTAAGATACTTAAGCTAGTTTAGGAATCTTCATAGCACACTACCCTAGCAGTGTGAAAGTACCTGAACCAAAGGTTAGGGCTGTGTGAAGGTCAATCGTACCCCTTTTTGGAGGTATTGAAGGACGAAATAAAGAGCTAGTCTGACAAAGCCCTAGAACTCAAAGACTTGAGCGAAAGTAGGAATGGAAGGAATAAACGGACATCACATCCATCTCAGGGTGCGGAAACTTGGTTCCATCATCCCCCCATACTGCTTTGGGTGAGAATTCGGTCTGCGCTTTGCAAGCTGATGCTGAAAGGGCCAGTAGTGTAGGGATTTGTTTGGCTAACTAGCGTTGAACCTGGGTCACGCCCCACCAAGACAACAAATGGTTCCGTTGCTAGGACCAGAAAATGCATAAGGGATGTGTGATGTTGTATCATTGGAATCCAACTAAGAAAGATATTAGAGACTAGTTGGATAGGAAGATCCATGAATTCGTGGCATGGGAGAATGAAAATCCATGACTAACAAAGGAACAATGGCTAGACAAGTACCTATATACAGAAATCCATGAGATCTCTTTCTATTCCTTTCCGGTTGAGCTATACGAGTGGATTGCAAAGCTAGCGGATAACTAAGGAAGGTGGATACTTAATGGTCCTATTGTCTGGATCCCAGAGTTAGTACAGAGATTGGAAGCCTCTAAGGATAAGATCACCCATACTATCGATAATTGGCTCGATTGCATCAAAAGAGGATTTCTGAATTCGCGGTCAATACCTCAGTGAGTTATAGCGAGGTGGAGCGATGCTTTTTGAATGGAGCACGAGGTAAGTACTTGAAGTCTTTGAATACCTAGATTAAGATGTTATTGTGCGAAAAACATGTTATGCAACTACCTTGATGTTTGGAGCTACGTGAAGAGAAAAAAAATACAGGAACGAAGGAAGAAAGGGTCCCGAATATCGTCCATTGATTTCACCTCCATTGAGTGATGAAGAGGGAGTAGCACAGGCTTCTCCGCGAAGTTTTATTCAACTAATAAGACAAGGATTCCCATGACTGCCACCTCCACCCACACCACCTCCAACTTCACCACCATCACCTACTACTTCACTGATACCGCCTCCACCTCCACCGCAGTTCAGTATGGAAAATTTAGTAAAGTTGTCGTTGTTCAAAGGCTTGGGAAATGAGGACCCGGACCAGTTCTGGTTCGTAGTGAAAACTGTATGGGAAGCTTAGGGCATTATATATGATCACATGAAGAAGGAAACACTGGTTAGTGCTCTGCAGTATCGCGCTCTAACCTGGTACATTAAATACTCTAATGATAACCCAAACACTAGAGTGGTAGACAGCCAAACCGCACTGAATAAAGAATTCAGTAGGCCCAAATCTGAGGCACAGTCAATTGTGGGGTTAAAAAAAATTGCGATGAAACCAGGTGAGACACTGTGTGAATTAGATCATAGGTTGAAGTGTAAAATATGAAAAGCTAATATGAACGTAATAGATGGACAACACCGCAAGTGGTTCGTGGCTTCGCTCCTGCCACACCTAAGGGTTGCGCTATCACAATAGAAGATAACAACTCAGGAAGAGACCTTGGAGATTGAAATGAGACTACATGAAACATTGATGTAAGATCCAAATCTGGGGGTTCAGTAGATTCATGTGCAACTGCAAAATATTTGCATTGAAATGCGAAGCTTGAAGCAGGACAGGACGATTGGATTAGAGGTGTGAGAAGAGGTATGGTGCCTAAAATGCAAGGGATAGGGACATGACAAAGACCATTGTTCGGTCTTTGTGAACTATATTGCAGGAGGAGGGCCAATGCCTTTGAGGCCGGAAGCTCAAGCAAGACCAAGTGCAAAGCCTGCTTTGTGGTGCGCTATATGTCAGGTAGAAGGAAAATATATGACGAATAACTGTCATTTGGTGTAGAAGTTTGTACAAACACCACAACAACTGTTCTGCAACTTCTGTAGGTTGGTAGGACATGATGAGCGCAAGTACAAAAGTTATGGATTGATGATGGACAGAACACTTGCCTATATGATTTAGGCAGCAATGCGGCCCCCTGATCAGAGCATAGGGATGGCACGAACAAGCTTTCAGGGGCATGGACAAGGCGAAGGCAAAGGAGGAACTGGTAGGGGTTGGGGACAATTGATTTTCTACAACTGCGGAGGAACAAGACACTATGCCCATGATTCCACTAACCCAATGCGTCTGTCATGCAATTATTGCACTCTGTCTGATCATGAGGTAGAAGACTATCCTACGATGATAGCAAGAATATGTGACAAAGGGGCTCTACCAACTCGGCTAACTTAGAACCTGGAGATGATGAGGTCTAAGCCTCACAAAGAGGATCCGAATGTGAATATAGTACTATGAAGTGGAATTGCAACAGGGGATGATAAGGGGAAACAACCTAAAGATAGCGCATGGGTTCACAAAGCTCCAACGAAGGAAGATGAGTTCAATTTGGTAGGTGCACGTGAAACATTCATGGAAGAAAAGAAAAGCTTCGCTAAGGCCTCCACCTTAGGGAGCAAGGATAAGCCTGATCAAGAAATGGACCCTTCTATGATTATGATCTTCCTAGAGACCTGCATGAAGTTGTTACGTGATAGCAAGGCTATAAAAGGATTACAGATGTGTCAGAAACATTCTGGGTGAACTGCACGTGGTATGAAAGATTGGTAAGCATAAAACAAGGACCGGACAACAGATGAGGCTGATCGCGCAGATAGGAGAGTACAAAATGGGTCAGGTTATTTTGGATCTAGGGTCAGATGTGAATGTCCTACCAAAGTATACTTGGGAGCGGATGGGAAGACCCGCTGCAGTGGTCTCCAATTCAGTTAAGGATGGAAAATCAACAAAATATCATCCCCATGGGGCGACTGCAAGGGGTGACTGTAGATATTGAAGGCGTGAGCACATTAGCTGACTTTGAAGTCATAGAAATTGTGGATGATAGCAACCCCTACCCTATGCTCCTTGGCATTTATTGGGCTACTGATATGAATGGGGTAATCAACCTAAAGAAGTGAAAGATGATATTAAAAAAGAAATCGCTCAGAGCAATAGTACCCCTAGATCCTGCTTAAGGATTCGGCTATATTGAACCAGTCCACGATTATGAGAGAGATGATGATATGGAATATATCTATAAGATAACAGCACGAGACCAATATTGGGTGAATCCAACATCGGATAGATGAATTACATGGGATCGCGAGAGTTCCTGCACCTCGAACTCTAATGAAGAATTAGAGTGCTGGCAGATTCGGTTACATGAAGTAACCACGGTAAGTTGTAACATGATGACTTGGTCACTACGTTGTGTGTTGCCAGAGGTAAGAGATCTGCCCACTTATGATGGTATGAATGATGTAGATATCTTTTTGGATGCATTTGAGAGGGAGGTACCAGAAAATAAGTGCTTCCAGGCTTTGGACTGGGAACTGTGTGCTATTCCCGCAAGGTGGTTGGGTACGCACAAGGGTAGATTTGAGGATTGGGGTGAATGTAGGAGGATGATGAGAACACAATTTGCGAAGCTGAAGGTATGAATGATAGAAACGTATGAAGGGAAGGTTGATCCATGCGTGCACTTGGCCAAATGGGCCAAGGATTATGGAGCGAAGCCCCAACCTGAATGGGTGCACTTGTTCTGCCACACCCTGGATGTCATCCCGATGAAGTGGTACTTAGAAATAGAGCTCTGCCATGGTACAGGTGAATGGGATATTCTATGTGAAGGATTCATAATGATATTTAGCTTTGAATACTGGTTTGATTGTATTGACGAAGCGCTACAAGAAGTAAAAGAAGAAATCTTTAGGATATCACAAGATCCTTTGGACTTGATTCAACCTAATTGGACAACTTAGCTGAGTCACACGCTGGAATGCTATAACATAACCACTGAAGAAGAAGACGAGGATCCATGAAAGGTTAACATCCCTGAAATAGAAGGTCACCACAAGGTTGAAGGACTGCAGATTGAGAATACTGATATAATCGTGCCATTGAAAACAAAACAGGTGAATATTGGTATAGAGGCGGAGCCCAAATTCACGAATATTGGAGATTACTGAGATGACGCGACGGTGGATAAAGTCGCTGAATTTCTCTACGAATACCAGGATTTGTTCCCTACCAAGTTTACGGATCTAAAAGGGATAATCGGGGACTTGGGTGTTATGAAGATCACATTAAAGCTAGACATGAAGCCGGTTAAGCAACGACCTTACCCTTTCAATCTGAAGTATAAGGAGAAGGTACACCTAGAGCTAGACAAGATGCTTGTGGCAGGCATCATTGAGCCTGTAGAAGAATCTGATTGGGTAAGCCCAATGGTGGTACAGGAAAAGAAGTAGAAGGATGAAATAAGGATATGCATAGATCTTAGGAGGTTGAGTGACACTTGTGTACATGATCCTTTCTCGACTTCATTCACTGATGAATTTTTGGACAATGTAGGTGGCGAGGAAGCATATTCCTTCACTGATGGGTTCTCTGGGTACCATCAGATCAAAATCGCGTTGGAGGATAGGAACAAGATGACCTTTGCAACTGAGTGGGGGTGTTTTTAGTACACTATAATTCCTTTCGGATTGAAGAATTCACATGCTATTTTCTCACGCGTAGTCATTGCGGCGTTCAAGGAATTTATTCATAAGTTCCTGGAAGTGTAGTTTGTTGAATGAACAGTGTTTGGGCTAGTGAAACACCATGTCGCAAGTTTGCGCCTAATGCTAGATACCTATCGAAGATACCAGATTGCGCTCAATATGAAAAAGTGCCCATTTTGTGTCCCTTTAGGGACCCTGTTAGGTCATGTGGTCTATAGACAGGGACTGATGGTAGATCCCATGAAGATTGTAGTGATACTTAACTTAGAAGTGTCAAGGAGTTGGAAACAATTACGCACTACCCTAGGACATACCGGATATTATAGAAATCTTATCAAAGGTTATGCCCATATCAAAACACCTACGGAGAAGCTGTTGATAAAGGATGTCACATTCTGCTGGAACGAGGACTATAAGAAAATATTTAATGTATTGAAGGAAGAGATGGTCACCACACCAATTTTAGTCTTCCCAGATTGGAATAAGGAGTTTCATGTAGATGTTGACACATCATGTATAGCGCTGGGAGTAGTACTGACACAGGTTGGTGGAGGAGACTTTGACCATCCTATAGTGTTCGTAAGTAGAAGATTATGCAAGGCAAAGAAGAACTATTCCACCACCGAGCACAAAGGGTTATTCATGGTATATGTGCTCCAGAAGTTTAAACAATATTTGTTGAGTGGCCATTTTAAGATGTAATGGATCATTCTGTGTTGAAATACCTGGTTAATAAGCTTGTGTTTTGGGGGAGAATTTGTAGGTGGTTGTTATTGTTCCAGGAGTATGATTTTGAAGTTATTGTGAAACCTAGACGACTGAATGTGGGACCAGATCATCTGTCATGCATCGAAACAGGGGAAGAACCAACTAATTTGGAGGAGGGATTTCTTGATGCACAACTATTTGTAGTACACGTTGCAGATGGTCATTTTCAAGATATCATACACTTCCTAACAATAGGAATTGCCCCAGAAGGATACACCATCCAACAAAATAAGGAATTAGTGGTGGTTGCGGTAAAATTTTCTATCATTGCCAAGCATCTATACAAAATGGGGTCTGATTAGATATTGCGATGATATGTACCAGAGTTTGAAAGGAATAGTATGCTCGTGGACGCTCATGGGGGCATGTTATGAAACCAGCTCAAGAAAAGATAGAAAAGATAGATCAACGCCTTAGAATTCAGCCTCTTCGAGGGGCAACCTCCTTTACATTACATAAATGAACAATTCTTGGATGTTTCAAATGAAAAAACCTCCTTTCTATATATAGGAGTCTAAGGAGTCACAATATAATCCAGCCGGCCTAACAGGAATAATATAAAGCCACAAAAATAACAATAGAGGGATTCTATGGGGCACAGTAATAACAATATGGGGGCAATAGGGGCACAACAATATTAATAAGGGGTATAACTACAATCGTAATGGGGTAATCACTAGTATTATAGGGACCCAACATGCCCCTCTCCTTCAAAAAAGTGTTGTCCTCAACACTTGAGTAGTTCTGGATACTTCTTCATAAAATTCTCATCCTCCCATGTGGAATCTTCTATGGATAAGTTCTTCCACTAGATAAGATACTCTGAAATTGATCGATTTCGTAGCTGTCGAGTTCTTGTTTCTGTGACTGCTTCCAGTTCCAATATAATTTTTCCTTCCTCGTCAAGTTCTGGAAGTATTGGTTGAACTGGGAGCTTGTTGCCTATAACCTTCTTTAAACATGAAACATGGAAAACTGGGTGCAATTGAGAAGCTATAGGAAGCTCCAATTTGTATGCCATAGTACCAATCTTTTGCAACACCTTGTAGGACCATAATACTTTGGTGATAATTTGATATCCTTCTTAGCTTGCTTGAGGGACATTTGCTTATATGGTTGTAGCCGTAGGAATACCCAATCACCTACATCAAAACTTCTTTCACTGCGATGTTGATTTGCCTGTTGTTTCATTCTATTCTGTGCCAACACGAGGTTATCCTTTAAGAGTTGGAGGACTTGTTGTTGATGTTCGATGTGATGTTCCACTGCCTGAACCTTAGAATTTTCTCTTAAATATGATGTGATGGATGGTGGTTGATACCCATAAAGTGCCATAAATGGGGTCATTTTTGTTGTTGTATGGAAGGAAGTGTTATACCACCATTCAGCCAGAGGCAACCATTTGACCCATTGTGTCTGTTTATCAGATACAAAGCAACGAAGATATCCTTCCAAACATTTGTTTACTATCTCAGTTTACCCATCAGATTGAGGATGATAAGATGAGCTATGAGCTAACTGAGTACCAAGACAAGAAAATAATTATGTCCAAAAATTTCCAGTGAAAATGGGATCTCTGTCACTTACAATAATCTTTGGTTTTCCATGTAGCTTTTGAATTGTTTCCATAAATGCAGTAGAAACTGTACTGGCTTTAAATGGATGTGATAATGCACAAAAGTGTGCATACTTGGTAAGTCTGTCAACTACCACCATGATGACACTCTTTCCCTCAGACTTGGGTAAACCTGTGATAAAATCCATTGAAACCTCCTCCCAATGTTGGCTTGGAATGGATAAAGGTTGTAATAGACCCGGTGTCTTAATTGTTTCAACTTTATTTTGTTGGCAAACCAAACATTCCGCCACAAACTTTTGAATATCTGATTTAAGGCCATCCCAAAAAAATTCCTTCTTAACCCTGTGGTAAGTTTTTAAAAATCCTGAGTGCCCTCCTAAGGGAGAAGTGTGCAATTCCATAAGAATCTTTTGTTTTAGCTGGGAATTCTTACAGAGGTATAAGCGATCTTTGTACCATAACGAATCATTTTTCCAGCTAAATGTATCAGACGTACTGGAATCTTGTTGTAACTTTCGAATAAGTGCCCACACTTCTTCGTCATTCTTCCATTCCTCCCTTGCTTCGTTTATCCAATCTGGTTGGATAATAGAAATGGCGCACAACAATGCTTCCACATCCTCATCCTTTCTTGAGAGTGCATCTGCCACCACATTTTGCTTCCCTTTTTTGTAGATGATTTCAAAGTCATAACCCAACATCTTTGTGACCCACTTTTGTTGCTCTTCAGAGGATAATCTTTGTTCTAAAAAGTATTTAAGGCTATCATGATCCGTTTTTACCTTGAAGTGTCTTCCCATTAGGTAGGGTCGCCATTTCTTAAGTGCATGGAGTATTGCCAACATTTCCTTCTCATAAATAGCTTTTCTTAAAAACTTTCCCTTGATTGGACGACTTTCAAAAGCAATGGGTCTTTCATCTTGCATTAGAACAGCACCAATTCCATTTCCTGAAGCATCACATTCCACAATAAAGGTTTTTGTGAAGTCTGGTGTAGCTAAGAACGGTGCTTGGCACATTGCCTCTTTAAGATGTTCAAAGGCCTTTGTTGCTTCCGGAGTCCATGAAAATGCATCTTTCTTCAATAATGTTGTTAGAGGTGCTGCTATTCTCCCATAATTCTTAACAAACTTGCGATAATACCCTGTCAACCCAAGAAATCCTCGCAGATGCTTTATGGATGTGGGGATTTTCCATTCCTTAATGGCTTTAATTTTGCTAGGGTCTACCTTAACTCCTTCATGAGATACAATATGACCCAGATATTCCACCTCCTGGACTCCAAAGAAACATTTGGATCTTTTTGCATATAATTGTTTCTCCTCCAATAGTTGTAGCACCCTGTCAACATGTTCAACATGATCCTTCCAAGACTTGCTTTAGATTAGTATATCATCAAAAAATACTAACACAAATTTTCTAAGGAATGGTTTGAAAATTGAATTCATCAAACCTTGAAATGTTGAAGGTGCATTGGTAAGGCCAAAAGGCATGACCAAAAATTCATAATGACCCTCATGAGTTCTAAATTCTATTTTTGGAATGTCTTCAATCTTCATTCTGATTTGATGATATCCTGAACGAAGATCCAACTTGGTGAAGTAAATTGATCCATGCAATTCATCCAGTAATTCATCAATGACAGGAATGGGGAACTTATCTTTAATAGTGAGCTTGTTGAGCTCCCTATAATCCAGACACATGCGCCATGATCCATCCTTCTTGTGCACCAATACTACTGGAGCAGAGAAAGAACTTTGACTCGGTTGAATTATACCAGCCTCTAGCATTTCTGCAACCATACGTTCAATTTCACTCTTTTGGACATAGGGATATCTGTACGGCCTGATGTTTGGAGGAACACTTCCTGGAATCAGATGAATAGCATGATCATGATCACGCATAGGTGGGAGACCTTTGGGAGTCTCAAATACCTTGGAATGATTGTCCAGGACTTTTTGGAGATCTGGAGAAATAGATGATTCTGATGTGGAAACATCTAGCGAACATAATTGTGCAATTACACCTCTTTGCTCCTTTTTTAGAAGCTTTGTCATACCATTAGAGCTGATTATCTTTCCTGGTTTCCCTGCAATACCCCTTAATTCAACTTCCTTTCCTTCCATAGAAAATTTGATGAAAAGTTCTTGAAAATTAAAAGCTATTGTACCCAAGGATTGTAGCCATTGGACTCCTAGTACAACATCAGCACCTCCCATTGGAATGGAAAGCATTGGGCTAGTCAATACATATTCTCCCATGGATAGCTTGATATTATGGCACTTTCCAGAGCAATTTATTGTTCCTCCATTTGCAATCATCACTTGACACTCTGGTGCTGGATATAGGAAGCAATTCAATTCTTTTGCTACCTTACAATGAATAAAATTGTGGGTGCTTCCTGAATCAATCAACACTATTACCTTTTTCTTCTTGATTTGTCCTTCTATCTTGATGGTTTGAGGAGTGGTAATTCCTGCCAATGCATTACAAGATATGGTCGGATTTATTTGTTCTTCATCTAGGCTTTGTTCCTGGAGTATATCCTCTTCTTTTGACCTTTCTTGCTCCTTTTCTTCTTCCTCTTCACAATCTATGTAGAATAATTTCTTCTCAGCACACTTATGACCTTTAGTGTATTTGCTATCACAACTGTAACAAAGCCCTTTTGCTCTTTTTTCTTCCAATTGTTGTGGTGTCAACCTTATAGGTTGTGGAAGACTAGGGGCAACAACACTTCCGTCTTTATAGTTGTGAGTGGTATGCTTCCTGGTTGCCATAATTTTGCTTTCCATTTTTCTTGCTAACCTGAATGCCTTCTCTAATGAATCAGGTTCCCAAAGGCGAACATCATGTTGGATATTATCCTTTAAAGACCCTATGAACACATCAATCCTATGCTCCTCTGGAATATCTTTTACCCTTATGTTCAATTTTTGGAACTCCTCAATGTGCTCCATTATTGAACCCTTTTGTTTGAGACTTATCAATTGGCTAAAAAAAGTGTTGCTTTTTGTATCCTCATAATGTGCTATCAATTCTTCCGTAAAAATTGCCCAAGTGATAAATTGTTTATGAGAGAAAAGCCATTGATACCATACAAACTGATTTGGTTCCAAATATAAAGTTTCCATACGTACCTTTTGTGTGTTTTGCACATTATTGAGATCGAAGAATTGCTCCATCTGTAATATCCATGTGGCGGGATCCTTGCCATCAAACTTCCTCATATCGATTTTTGGAATATGGTGAGTCTTCGATCCAACATTAGAGTCTATGGAATCATGATTAACATTTCTTTTGTTCTCATCATGAGTTTCCTTTAGTACCCTTTCACCCTTAGTGACCATTTCTTGTAGCAACTTATTCATATTTATCTTCAATTCTTCCATCTTATCATCCATTGCATCAATTTTAGCTTCTACACCTTTCTTTAAACAATCCATCTTAGCTTCTATACCTTTCTTTAAACCATCCATATTAGCTTCTACATCTTTCCTTAAACCATCCATCTCAGATTCTGTTGCTTTTTGTGCAAGTGACACTTGTTGCACTTGTTCTTGTAATTTTGATATATCATATAGCATTTCTTCTTCTTCTTCATGAGTCATGCTAGAGCTTTCAGGTTCCTTACTAGGTGTTTGCATTTTCTTTCCTCAGGGCATCAGTTACCGATAATAATGCTCTATTATGCCCTTTGAATTCCTTCAAAATAAATTTTCAAACCAAGCTTAAGCAAAAATTTAAGAAAATCTACACACCTTTTTTCACTTTGTAGGAGCTCGATATTGCCTCTGATGTATCTCTGTACTTTCCAATCATCTAGCTCTGAATTTGTGATCTGTAGTAGCCCTTTGTGTCCTCTTTCCAATGCCACAAGTCTGACCTAAATTGGATTCTCCAAGGAAGAGTTATGCAAAATCTCCCACAATGACTTGATTATAGACTAGTTCAGTAGAGCGAAATTGTACGACGTGCCACGAGTCACTATTTCGACCTTTGGATCTGAAAAATGCATACAAGAAACTATAGTCTGTCCTATTTCTATACCTTCTGACGAAATTTCAACCCAATCCCCAGAGAGAAAGTTATGACGATTTTCCCCAGGTCACCTGTTTGGAATGTAATTCAGGAGTTTTCAAAAAGACCAACTTCCTCAGATCATATCTCCGCAAATATAGCGCGAAAAGCTCTGAAATTTGGACCTGAGGTTTAGCGCAATTGATTCTCAAATGGGTTTTTTTTGCAACTTCTGAAAGGTCGCAAAAAAAAAGTTATATCGAAAATGCCACGATGACCTGTTTGGAGCAGCAAAACCCTATAATCCAAAGCTCTGATACCAAATGTTATGAAACCAGCTCAAGAAAAGATAGAAAAGATAGATCAACGCCTTAGAATTCAGCCTCTTCGAGGGGGCAACCTCCTGTACGTTACATAAATGAATAATTCTTGGATGTTTCAAATGACAAAACCTCCTTTCTATATATAGGAGTCTAAGGAGTCACAATATAATCCAGCCGACCTAACAATAATAATATAAAGCCACAAAATAACAATAGAGGGATTCTATGGGGCACAGTAATAACAATATGGGGGCAATAGGGGCACAACAATATTAATAAGAGGTATAACTACAATAGTAATGGGGTAATCACTAGTATTATAGGGACCCAACAGGGCACCACGGGAGGACATTATGTAGGGAGAGTGACCGCGTAGAAGATTCTACGCGCAGGGTTGTGGTCGCCAACCCTCCATCAGGATTCAAAAGCTTATTGAAAAGCGTGTGATGTATGTCAAAGGACTGCTAGGCCATCATGGAGGGATGAGTTTCCTTTGAATCCACAGATGATGTTACAACCCTTTGAGAAATGGGTGATAGACTTTGTGGGCCCCATTCAGCCCCAAGGGAAGAAGACGGGAGTGAGGTACATTATCACCACGACGTAGTACTTGACTCAATGGGTGGAGGCACAGTCTATGAAGGATTGCACAACAAAAACTGCTACAAAGTTCCTCTTTGAGTATGTCCTGATGCAATTTGGGTGTCCAAATATTTTTATTAGTGATCGCGGTACACACTTTCTGAATGAGATGATCAGTGTGCCTTATCAGGTATATCACTAGAACAACATGCCTTATCACTCACAAGCTAACGAGACAATGGAAGCCTTCAATAAAGTGTTGGAGAACATGCTGACCAAGATTTTCAATGCTCAGCGAAATGATTGGGACCTGCACATACCCACAATACTATGGGCCTATCGGATGACATGCAAGAAGTTGACTAGACAAACACACTTTAGACTTGTATATGGTGTTGACTCAGTAATGCCCATCAAATAAATTGTGCCTAGTTTATGCATAGTGGAACTCATGGGTATGACGGATCGCGGAGCCCTGGAGGAGAGGCTTACGCAGCTGGCTGAGCTTGAGGAAGAGAGATTTCTAGCTGGATTTCACCAATAGGTCCAAAAGAAATGCAAAAAAGCATGGCATGATCAACACATTAAACTATGCACCTTTAAGGTAAATGACCTGGTTTTATTATATGACGGCAAGTTTGATAAATTTCTAGGAAAATTCAGAATGCACTGGTTAGGGCCCTATGTCATTAAAGAGATTACCGATGGAGGAGTGGTACAACTGGTCAAATTGAATGGAGATCCCTTCCTAGGAAAGGTGAATGGCAGTCAATTAAGGCTATACACAGGTGGTCCAGCCATGTGACTATATGAAGGTAGTAGTCTTAGCACTCCAGGAAGATGAAAGGAGGCACGGAACTATAAACTACACTGCCCGAGTTGGGGAGATGCATGATTGGAGGATTGTGCGAAGAAATAAAGTGTCACAGGGTTCGTGGCAGCATGAATGGAGCTACACTACCCAGGAAGAAATTGTGCCGGTTAGCCGGAAGGTGATCTTTAAAGTCACTTTTCATGATTCGATGGTAGAAATGCGGCCAAGCGAAGTAGGTGGCTGACATTTAAGATAGAATTTATGGATCAGATCCTTGAAAATCTGCCGTCAATCTGACATTAATGAACTGAATTTGGGGGAACAGTCAGATTTGAATTCAAAATGCCCTATAAATTACAGGTGGTTGTCCAATGAAAAGCACTTGGCATTTCAAGAATTGAGTTGTTGAGTTCTCAGGCACACCTGAATCGTGAGCACTTCGAACTTCTGATAGCCAGTTCAGTATTTGAGACATTGCCGAAGGAGACACAGGAGTTCTTGTAGAACATCGTGTCGGTGCCCACATAAGATATAGATATTGAAGGAGAGGAGTCAGTGTCGTATGGAGGTTGGAGAAGTTGCTCCCAAGCTTATTGAAGTATTAACTGAAGTCCCCAAATCACCAAGGATGCCGAGACCAAAGCCCACCCCAACCAAGGAAATCACGAAGGATAAGAAGGGAGAGCAGCCTGCAATACCAGTGCGCACATCTTCAAGAAGAAACCCACTGAAGCCCACCGCACAAGAGAATGGAAAATCCATCAATCTATAGCAGGAGGAACAAGAAATCGAAGACATCCCGATGGATGATGAGGATGTGAGAGTAGACATGGAGTAAGTTGAAGCCTACGGTGCTGACCATATCACTCGGTTGCCTGAGTACATCCCTCAGCGCAAGGACAAGGCCAAGGTACCGAAAGATATCAACAAGAGCAAGGTCCCCTTGCAAACCCCTCTGCTGCCAGATGAAATTATTTTTGAAGCGCCGCTCTTGGGGCGGGTTCCTCTGTTAAAGCTTGAAGACTGGGACTTGGTCGACCATGAGAAGTTCCCACACCTGGTGACCAAGTATCTAATGCACTGCATTATCAATACAACCACCAGAATGACCACATTGGAGTTGCAGAAGTGGCTCAGAGGAGTAGACAAGGCAGGTTTTCTCAACCTGCTATGGGTGTCGCACTACAACCGCACCCCGATTATAGTATTGGTCATCAAGAAGCTGCTATGCTTGGTGCATGATGGGTGTCTATGGCTAGAGGAGCCAATACTCATAACTAACAGGTTGATCCACAGGATCACGCGTTGCCTTGCATAGGAGCAAATCTGGACATGATATTTGGCAAAAGAGGTGGTGAGTAGGCCCTCGCGGAGGCCATGAAAGAGAAGTTTAGGTTGGTAAAGAAGCCACGTGGATATGCCATATCCAGCATCTATGACCCTGCTGTAAAGGTGGCTATGCATATTATAGTAGAGAAGGTGATGAGGAATTGTCATGCTAATGAGGTGCCAGCACCTGTTGTCGCGTTGGCAGCCCAGTGCACCGAAGGAGTTCAGTTCATTTGGGCAGATTATCTCCATGGTGAGTTCCTTACAAACTGCCACAAAGCACAAGAGCTCAGCAAGACGTCCGTTGTGCAGAAAAAGAAGGAGGCCAACCTAAAGATGATGCAGCTGGCCGAAAGGAGAAAGAAGGAGGCCACTGACATGCCCTAGGCGGAGCACGATGCCCCTGAACAGACAGAGAAGCAAACAGGTGGAATAGAGTGAGGCTCTGACAAAGGCGCAAGGTCACCTTCACCTGATATAGAGGAGGAGATGGACAAGCAGATAGAACATCACGACGCGGACCCATAGGCGACGTCCTCCCACATCAAGCGTCCAAGGGAGCAAGAGAAAGGAGGGTCCAAGAAGAAATCCAAGGCTACCAAGACATCACTAGACCCAATCACCCTCACAGAGGGCGATTTGCATGAAATTGGTGACATGGTGTGGGATGTCACCACGGAGGCCCTACAATAGTTTGAGCAGCAACAATAAATAATCTTGGGGGCTATCTAGATAGGTTTGCAGGAGTTGCAAACCTGCACGTCACAAGCTGGCATGGTGTCTACCAGTGTTGCTATCAACACTTCAGAAATTGCCAATATGCTACGCTTGAAGGCCTCCAGCACAATAGTGTTCCCTGATGGAACACTGACCATGGAGAATGAAGATAACAGGCCCACTGTCAGCACCCTCAAGAGAGTAGGGTTGAATTTGGTAGTGGTCCCTAGTGAAGAACTCCACCCTTTGCAGGATGGAGTGATTGCGGAGCTGAGGGCCTGTAAGCATCGCGCCCTCCAGGTGATTAGTGAGAAGTAGATTAATAATGAGTAGACGACACTACAACAAGACTCTACCATCACCACTGTGACTAAGGTGACCAACCATAACAATCATATAATGCAAG
Organism: Pinus tabuliformis; assembly: GCA_031772625.1. Taxonomy (NCBI): domain Eukaryota; kingdom Viridiplantae; phylum Streptophyta; class Pinopsida; order Pinales; family Pinaceae; genus Pinus; species Pinus tabuliformis. The sequence goes on along the minus strand of CM062808.1, from coordinate 379,509,945 downwards.
TCATCGAGGAGGCATGCCGAATGGTCCCAGAATTGGCCATTCCTAAGGAAGACCCAGTCAAGGTACACATCTGCATGTTGGCCATGGGGGTGTGCGATGCTCATACAGAAATGGCGAGAGTTCAGTTGGAGTTGAACCTATAGATCACAGAGTTGCAATTGAAGGCCCAACCTTCAACTCCACCAGAACTAAAGGAGCAGCAAATGACCATTGTCACAAAAGCCGTAGCGGTAGTTAACAGTGCAGTAGCAGACTACACACAACATTTTGGGCAATCGTTCGAAGTCTTGACAAGCTTCCAGGAGGACCCTAATGTACAACGACTGGAGACAAAAGAACACAAGCTACAATAGTGCTATGATGAAGTCAAAGGCACATCATGAACCGTCACGCTCACACAGAGATTGGTGAAGCTATAGGAGGGCAAGCAAATAAAGGAACAGGTGGATGCTATGCTGCACAAGGCAGCAGTGGTAAAGGAATGACTGAAGCCCTAGTTGGATGAGGCTTACACGGTGATAACCACTATTTATGGAAAGCTTGTGACTCTGCAAGCAACTAAGCGAAAGCTTTAGGTCGATAGTTCAAGACCAATGACTGAGCAGATGGTTGAAGACGTGAAGCAGGCAACCACATAGTGCATTATTGAGGTTGTAGTCATACGGGTCAAGCTGGGAGATCTTCATGCTAAGATCTTCGCACCTACTGGGTGACTTGAGGGCAAGTCATGACATTTGTGTTGGGGGCCTGTTGGGAACAGGATCCCCCAAGGATAGTTTTGGGGCTAAAAGCGCATGTTTTGGGTCGAAGTTTGTAATAAAGCTGTAAAGTCTCCACATTTTTTTGGTCGCCAAGCGCGAAGGTGTCATGAGTCATAAAGGGTTGTCCACCCTTAATTTTGTAAAGTAAATTCAGCTGTAAAGATCTACCCATGGTCCATGGACCATGGGATTGTATAAAAAGAGCTAAGTAAGTAAGCTCTAGAGAGTCATCAATAAGTTCTAAGAAGTATGAAGTCTTGAGGATAAGGAGAGAAGTCTAAGTTTCGGGTCTTAGTGTAGGTAGAGGCTCTGCAGCTGATTGCATAGAGGCCTAGGGTGGAAGTCTGCAACTGAGTGCACGAACCCTTGCAGCTATGTGCGTAGGGAAAATAGAGTTTGTAATCATATAAAGATATCAATAAAGAGAAGCATTCTATAATTTCTATGTCTTTGTTTCCTGTTAATGCATCTTGTCATATTGTGTATGAACTATGTTTATAATGCTTATATGATGCGTGTGTATATGTAATTACATTGGATAATTGAACGCAAGTAAGGATATCTATTTACGTAGTGATAATTGTGATTGTTTAATAATATAAGATACTTAAGCTAGTTTGGGAATCTGCACAACAAGCTACCCTAGCAGCATGAAAGTACCTGAACCGTGGGTTAGGGCTACGCGAAGGTCAATCATACCCCTTCGCAGAGGTACTGAAGGGCAGAATAAGGGGCTAGTCTAACAAAGCCCTTGGACTCAAAGACTTGCGCGAAAGCAGGAATGGAAGGAATAAACTGACATCACGACCATCTTAAGGTGCAGAAACTTGGTTCCAGCATCCCCCCATACTGCTTCACATGAGAGTTCATTCTGTGCACCGTGGACTAATGTCGAAAGGGCTAGTAGTGTAGGGATTTTTTTGGCTAACTAATGCTAAATATGGGTCAGGCCCCACAAAGCCAACAAGGATCCAGGAGGATCTTTGAAAAGTACCAGTGGCATGGTAAAAAGGATGAAAACTCAAAGTGGTAGAATCTGGATAAATGTAGCATCAGATTGAACTACTCGTCATCTTGATTCCAATGATGTGAATGGAACTCAAATCCAATCTCATATGAAGAAGTTAGAGCAAGTCAATGTTTATGTTTGAATTGGACAGGTGGTAGGAGAAGATGACATGGAAAAAATCTCACTGAATGGGGAAGTGCCAAGTGTCAGTCCACCATTGGTACCGCATATTGCAGATCACAGAAGGAAGAGGCCATGGATTAAGAAAATCAGCCCCAAGCAAGTCAGGGTTACGAGGCGATAAATTGCAATCGTAGATCACAAGAAGGGAAGATTTATTTGCAATATCACAATCGCTCGCAGAGGACCACCCTGGTCCCACCAATTGTGATTTTTGATGATTCTTCTGGACCCAATATATTATGTATTGTGGTCCAACATCTCGTTAGTTCCACCTCGATTGCAAGTCGCTTATTGTAAAGGCACGGGTCTATCTGCAGATAAAAACCACTGATTGAAAACGCCAATTCAAGCGTCGATGTTAAAACTCTTCTGGACCATTGCGTACTTAAGAGGTTTTAGAGGTTTTTCCATATATGAATTTTTTTTCACCTACATGCTATCCCAGGCCCAAGAACCTTGGTGTAGGAACCACCACTTGTTAAACTTGTCATTTCTTAAAACTACCATGATTGTTAAGGATCCTTCCCACCAACATATAAATTTGGCTATCCGCATGGCGAGAGGGAGGCCTTTGGGAGTCTCAAATAATTTGGAATTATTTTCAAAAATGTTTTGGTGATATGGAGAAATATATTATTTCGACGTGGGAACCTCTAGTGAACATAACTGTGCAATTACACCCTGTTGTGCTTTCTTTAGAAGATTTGTCATGCTATTAGAGCTGATTATCTTTCCCAGTTTCCCTACAATACCCCTTAATTCAACTTCTTTTCCTTCCCAAAATAAATTCAATAAAATTTCTTGAAAATTAAAAGCTATTGTACCCAAAGATTGTAGCCATTGGACTCCTAGTACAACATCTGCACCACCCATTGGAATGGAAAGCGTTGGACTCTTCAAGACATATTCTCCTATGGATATCTTGATATTATGGAAATTTACAGAGAAATTTATGGTTCCTCCATTTTCAACCATTACTTGACACACTGGTGCTAGATATAGGAAGAAATTCAATTCCTTGGCTATCTTACAATGAATAAAATTGTGGGTACTACCCGAATCAATCAACACTATTACATTTTTCTTCTTGATATGCCCTTCTATCTTGAGCATTTGAGGAGTGGTAATTATTGTCAGTGCATTGCAAGATATGCTCAGATTCATTTCTTATTTATGTGGGATTGGTTGCTAGTGTATATCCTCTTCTTTTGATGTTTCTTATTTGTTTTCTTTCTCCTTCCCCATCTATGTCAATTAATTTCTTCTCAACACACTTATGACCTTTAGTGTATTTTCTATCACAATTGTAACAAATCAATTTTTTTGTCTTTTCTTCCAATTGTTGTGGTGTCAAACTTGTAGGTGGTGAAAGGCTAGGAGCAACAACACTTCCATCTTTATAGTTATCAGTGGTATGCTTCCTTGTTGCCATAATTTTGCTTTCAATTTTTCTTGCCAACTTGTATGCCTTCTCCAATGAATCAGGTTCCCAAAGACGAACCTCATGTTGGATGTTATCATTTAAAGTCCATATGAAGACATCAATCCTATGCTTCTCTGGAATATGATTTACCCTTATTCAATTTTTGGAAGTCCTCAATGAGCTATGCCATTGAACCCATTTGTTTGAGATTTATTAATTGATTAAAAAAGGTGTTGCTCTTTGTATCCTTATAATGTGCTATTATTTCCTCCATGAAAATTGACCATGTGACAAGTTTTTCATGAGAACAAATCCATCTATACCATAGAAACTCATTCGGTTCTAAATATAAAGATGCAATACGAACCTTTTGTGGTAGTTGCACATCATGCAGACCAAAATATTGCTCCATATATAGTATCCAAGTTATTGTATCCTTGCCATCAAATTTCCTCATATCTATATTTGGAATATGGTGGGTCTTATATCCAACGTTAGAGTCTATGAAATCATGATTAACATTTCTTTTGTTCTCATCATGAGTTTCCTCTACTACCCTTTCAGCATTAGGAAGCCTTTCTTGTAGTGAATTTGTCCCACCTTCCTTCAAACCTTCCATGTCTTTCTTCAAATCTTCCAAGTTTCCATTCAATTTTTCTTCTATACCATTTATCTTCTTGATCATATCTTTGATCACATTCTTCAAATCATCCCTTCAATTTTTATTATTAGGTGTTTTTACTTTCTTGATTCGAGTCATTCTTTTTCTTTCTTTTAGTAGCTTGATCTTGAATCTATTGTATCTCTACAATTTCGGATCCCCAAGGTCTGAAATTATGAACTACGGTAGCCCTCTGTGTCCTATTTCCAATGCCACTAGTCTGATTGAAATTAGATTCTCAAAGAAAGAGTTATGCCTAATCTCCCAAGATCACCTGATTATATAGTTTTTCAGTGGAGCGAATTTGTATGAAGTGCCACATGTCACTGTTTTGACCTTCAGACCTAAAAACAATAGAAATGAAATTAAAGTCCATCCCCTTTCTGTATCTTCTTATGAAATTCCAATCTGATGCTCAGAGAGAAAGTTATGATCATTTTCCCAAGGTCACCTGTTTGGGATGTAATTCGGAAGCCTGCAAAAACCCTAAAGTTCATGGACTGTATCTCTACAAATATAGCGAAACAAGATCTACAATTCAGATCCGCACTTCATCAAGATTTCGCCTCAGATGGGTTTTAATTTCAAAGTTTGAAACTTCGTAGAAAAAAAATTATAGTGAAAATTCGACAATGACCTCTTTGAGATGGAATTTTGGAGCTTACAAAAACCCTAAATTCCTCAGATCATATCTTTGAAAATATAGCGAGAAAAGATTTGAAATTTGGACCCAAGGTTTAGAATGATTTCGGCGCAAATGGTATAGCGAAAATGTCATGATGACCTGTTTGGAGCAGCGAAACCCTAGAATCCAAACCTATGATACCAAATGTTATGAAACTAGCTCAGAAAAATATAGAAAATATAGATCGACGACTTCAAAGTCAGCCTCTTTGAGGGGGAAACCTCCTTTACATCACATAATTGAATAATTATTGGATGATACAAATGACAAGACCTCCTTTCTATATATAGGAGTCTAAGGGGTCCCAATACAATAAGAGCCTACATAACAATAATATTGTAGGGGCACAACAATAACAATAGTGGGCTTCTATGGGGCATAATAATAACAACATGGGGACTATATGGGCACATTAATACAATAAGGAGGTTTCATTAATAACAATAAGGGGTTACCCTAGTAGTATAGGGATCTAACATAGAATGCAAGGAGGTTGATTATCATGATGTATGTAATAAACATGGTCACTCCTTCTAACATTAATATATATATCTATATATATATATATATATATATATATATATATATATATATATATATATATATATATATATATATATATATATATATATATATATATATTTTCTACACCAAGAGGGTACATATGCGGGATTATTGAAATATTATGTATGGTGCTAGGGATCCATATTCGAATTATGAAGAGTGGGTTTTAGCTATGGATCAAACAACCCTTCTATGGAATTTTGGACATATTGTTAATGCTTAAGATATATCGATAGAATGAAAGGAGATTGATTATCATGATGTATGTAATAAAGAGGGTCAATCCTTCTAATATATCTATATATATATATATATATATATATATATATATATATATATATATATATATATATAATATTTTCTACATCAAGAGGGTACATATGCGAGACTATGTATGTTATGCATAAACAAAAAATAAGGATAAAGGAATGAGTAATATATATAAAAGAAAAAAAAATGTGTTTCACTAGCTTCCATATGTGTTAACACATAGTCATTTGTAGGAGCGATGTTATAAGTGGTATCAGAGCATATGATTACAACACTCGTGCCTCTTGGGAATTTGTAAGAAGAGAAGAAGTAGAGGTATGATGTTACTAGATGTAAGCTCACACGTGAATATAATGAAAAGTACATGACAATGTATGTAGTAGACTGCATTTAGTATGAAATGCATGATAATTCTAAGGACAACATGGAAGAATTATAGGGAAGAATAATAGTGTTGATGGCTTTTGAGTCCCTATGTTGATGAAAGACAATTATAATTTTGTTGCATTGATTACAAATAAAGTTGTGGACAAGTTTGAAAATTAACACTATACAGAGTATGGATTAACTAGCTTGCTTGGTGTGGATAATTTTATGACAATATTTGATGGTACATTAAAATATTGAATGCACGCATTTCCTTATCAATGATGATAACACGATGCAATAGAGGAAGAATGTAAGAAAGGCATGGGTTTCCCTTAAAGCTATTGAGAATAGGTTTAAAAGGGATCTTAAAAGAACCCTCTTGAATGTTGGAAATAAACAATGAGATAAGTGGTAGTTCTTGATTGTAACATCTAAAAAATGATTATTCATTGCTATGGAATTACTATGAATTTTGATTGTGTTTATGATGGATTTGGTAGCATTGTCTATTTATCATATTACATTACCTCCTATGAATTAGCATTAATGGCTTGATTTATGGAAAATGCAATGTTGACAAACTATATGTGATCTATTGACAGACCATTAGACTTACCTCTGAAGGTATCATGTAATAAGTCTAGTGGAATATGCATTATTCACTTCTGGTTGAATATTATTGTTAATTTGTAAGAAAGATGATAGTGGTAGTTCATTCTCATACTATTGGGTTAATGGTATTAATACGTTAATTGAATTTGAGTATGTTATTGGCTTCTAAACGACTACCAATATGTGTTATCGACACTTTGATAGTAACGGTAAATCAGTATTTTCAAAAGAATAAAAATTATGTCTTGGCATTTATGCATACTAAGCCAGCATGAAAGAAATTGTGATGGTTATAGAAGAAGACAATTATTTAACTATGCATAAGGATTATTGTTGCTCTTGAATAATATAAAGAACTTAGATGAGGATAATAGTAGTGCCTAATAGAAATGCATTTTTATGTCAATAATAAGAATAGAGGAGAAAGAAGTTGTGGTCATTTGTAAGAACATGCATAAATGGTACTAGTGTGATAAGGGAAGTCACATTATTAAATATATTAATAATGTATTTCGTAATAATAGGAATGCATGAGATCAAATGGATCATGTATGTTCTAAAAATCTAATTTGTCATGGCTAAGTGTTGTTCATTTTCATTGATTTCTCAAACTTTTCACATGATGATGTAACTTTTCGAGTTGATGTTTTCAGTGAAGGTGTTACTATGAATGAGATTGTATACATCATGCATTTAGCAAAATGTTCATCTTCATCCTTTGAAAATTCATCCTGTCTATGTGAATATCGGAAGGGACACCACAAATTAGACTTAATTAGTTAAGACACTTATGTTGTGGAATTATGGTATCGTCACCATCATTCCTAAGCAAAATTTGGATGAAATTTTGAATTGATTGGAATTATTTTCTTCTTTGACCAAGAAAATTCTATGTGATTGGCTTTAAGTTGGTAGTGTTTCATAATGACTCATGGTTAGACACTTATGCATGAAAATGAAATATCATTTTGCATGTATTAGAACTATGGTGGATGAAAATGTTTGGATTAGAATAGTCATATATATTAGGTCTTATTCTATATTTGAACTTTGTTTCAATTCCCTTGTATGGTTTGGAAGATGTATTTTGTGTGTTTGTGTACACATACACACACACACACATACTCATAATGCATGGAAATGGTTTATGTAGATGGGAAATAACAACACCAATACCTTCTTAATATGTTAAGGACGAAGAACCATTGATGGGTAGCTTAATGGAAGCAAAATAACATCACTAATATTCTTGTATCACAGAACATAAGAACTAGTGAAAGGTAAAAGGGTTGCATTGTGATTTGCAACTGGAAATGTGAAGGTATAAGTTTTACCATTATGCAAACATGACATGTAATATTTGTGCATAGAGAATATGATGGTGATTCTTCTAAAAACTGTGTTAAATATTATGTAGAAAAATTGAATAGACACCACTTGTGTGATATGAGATGTAAGTCATGATTCCTGTGAATTGTTGGAATTGCATAATTAAAGGCCAAAACTGCTCGGATGCTTGGGCCGTAGGGCCTCAAAATTTTCAAGGAATCATGCACTGATAGGAATCATAAGTAATGATTTGGAAATATTTCAAGGAGACATTCAATGATATTGGGAATCGAAATCTGATTTTTATTTTCTTTATTTTTAAAACATAGATTGACAAATAACATCAAGACATAATGGTAAATCTATTGACTTTTCTAACTTTCTAAGAAGACATGTGGCTAAAAAGAAAAAAATAAAAACTTCTTTATGAGAGAGTAAATATTTATTTATTTTTTGTATTTTTTTATTTACTATTATTGTTGGAAATATTAGAGGAGCCACCATGTGAGAGATTAGATTCCTAACTAACATGAAATAGTGAAAAACAGTTACAATCCATGAAGGGATAGGAAAAATAGTCCGTTTTTTCCAAAGGGATTACCATGTTTGGTTAATATAACCACCAAGAACTAACATGACTTCTGATAAATTTCATGGGTGAAAGATGTATTAAATGATTGTGGGAGATAAAAGTAGTCTAAATTTAAAGGTTCTAGTGGGAGATAAACACTGAAACTATACCTAGATTTAGTAGGACGTTGCTTGGGTTGATGAGGTGTACATATGTAAAATATTTTTTTATTAGTTTCTTGGTAGGAAAGGAGCTTATCACTTGAGGAGGAACTGATGGAAATGTAGTTCAAGGATGAGCTCTATTTTATTTCCCAAAATTCATGATACTAGACTTATGGATTTCTTTAGTAAGGGATAAGACAATATGCACTTTGTAAAGTTATGACTACTTTGATCATTTAGGTAATTAGTGAGCTATATCCTCTCGTAGTACTTGAAAAGGTACTATGATAAATGGTTGAAAGCTAAAAATATTACGATTAACACCTGGAATGACATAACTAATTCATAGTTGAAAATATTATGATTAAAAAGAATATGACAACGAATTAGAAATACTAACTGGATTTGTTGGTCATATACCATAGAGTGCTTGCCATGGAGGCTGATAGACCACCCAATGTTCTTGTTGTTGGGCTGATAAATCACTCCTAGAGTCCTTTCCATAGGTAATAAACTGCATGTAATTAAAATATGGTGTGGAGTGGCCATGGTTCCCAAGATTACTGGCAAGTGATAATCACTTTTTATAAATATTTTGTTTTTGAAATTGTACAATGATAAAAAGTTGAAACTAAAGATTTAGTATTTTCATAGCTATAAATATTTATGATAATGAAATGACTTCCATAGGTGTTGCACAAAAGGAAGAACACACAACTTCCAGACATATGAAATAATGATTTGTAGTATAAATAGGAATGTAAACCTGAGAAGTGACATGTGAAGAAAATAATGAGTGAGGTATAGGGGAAAAATATGGTTGTAAGATTTGGTGATGCAATTTGCTGGTGTTTTTTTTTAGCATGGTCATACTAATTCTTGATTTGCCTTTGGATTATTATGAATGCTTCTCTTATTTTTTTCCTTTTGTATTTTAGTTTTAATGGTTTGTCATGTGTGAAAAAAAAGAAGGAAAAACTTTGAGAAATAACAAAATAATAAAACCCAACTAAGATACACAAGCTTGATCAAGACTTAGGCATAAACAAATGGCATAACACTTAAAATGGACTTGACTGGTCCACTTGAACATAGGATAATGATAGAAATTTCCATGAAAGTGGTAAGTTTAGACAATTTTCTTAAAAAGTTTGGTAATGATTCACTGTGGCATAATTCAAATGATGAGAATATGATGTTGTCTAGTGCAAAAAATCATTGGCCATGAACCATCATGGGGACAAGGTACATAAATCCTCTTTAATTAATATATATATATATATATATATATATATGATTTCTTCGCAATGGAATAACAAGGAAATTGGTTATTCTCATGCTTGGGATTGTGTAGTAAGGATAATTACTAGAAAGTTCATTAGATAAATGTGTAAGATGACTTATTGTTGTCTATTATTATTAATAATGTTCTCATATTAATTTTCTGACACTTGATGGGTGAATGAATGAAAGTGACGAGCCTCATTATTGCAACAAGAATGATGCAACTCCCAAGGCTACTAACTTAGATTATCAACCCAAGGTTCGTACAAACTTAAGAGGTGTCGACACTATATGTGCAAGATAAAATGTGTCTTTATTTTGTTGATATGATGTAATGGAGTGAATTTCATGAAATCAAAGCCTAAACTAATTGCTAAAATGGAAATATTACTTTGAAAAGAAAATTAATCCTATGCAAAAATAACAATTTGTAATTGAAATCCTAAGAGCATGAGCTCAAATAAATAGGCCTAATATACTTTGTAAAAAGGCATATCATAATTGGTGTTTATTATTCCTAAATCATGTATTTATAGCCTAGGGGTCATGACTCAAGCATAAGAGACAAAAACTAAGCTTTTGGAGAAAATATCGTTAAGTTTATATGTGCTACAAGAGATTGCTTTAGGCAAAACAAAATTACTATGGGAGGAGATAATTCAACAAATGACCAAGTAAAACAAATGAAAATGGGATGGTACAATTTATTTTATTAATTAAGATGTATTAGGACTCCGTTCCAAGTGGAATCACTCCAAAATACCCCTGTTAACAAGTGCTAAAAAAACAGAAAATTAGTACTCTAAAAACTAGAAATTGAAGAACTAGTGAGCTAGTTAACCTAGCAAATACCTAACCTAATCAAGTAAAAATGGATTGAGGTAAATTTAATTATTAAAGTTATTTTATTATGACCTAATAAAAGTGGAATAAACTCAAATGAATCTCATTACCATGTTCTAAAAAATAGCAAAAAATTACTACTATTTTGTTACAAGGGACTTCCAGAAATTCTAGATTTGTGAACTAGTAAACCAGTCCAAGTAGCTCAATGCTGAATATGAATTTTAAAAGTTGTTATAAGGAGGCATAATTCTTGTGACTCTATAAATAAACTACAAAATAATTTACTTCATTCATTTAACGAAATCCTACAACAAAAGAATCATCAATACTAAATGCAGAAATAGGAAAAACAAGAATAAGAGAAGTGAAAAGAAGAAAAGAAAAATATAAAAAAGGGTTATGATGCTCTTGGGATGGCCAAGCCTAAGGATAATTAGAGTATTATGATGGATACCAACCTTTAGAAGCTAAAAATGGCACCAAACTTCATTATTTGAATCAATCCAAGTACGCCCCTGCTAGAAATGAAAGTGGAGCTGCAAAAATACACGTTTTCTCCACAAGAAGACTAAAAAATACCTACCCCTAGAGGTAAATTCGAATTGGTACTTATAAAAAATTATGACAAAGCATTCTCCTTGAAAGGAGGAAGATTTTTGCTCTAAAATCCTTCAAATAGTGGATCTGGTTCCGAACACTAGGAATCTGCATTAAATGAGAGGGAACACATTCATGGATATTCTCAATCACTAGAGCTCTAGAATTTGTCAATAATTTCATGATATTTTGTTCATTTATTATCCAATATTGATCCTATTGTAGTAGGGATAAAGTACCTAGATTATCTCCTCCTTTAAATCTTCATAATCTGCCCAATATTCTCACAATATTCTTCAAAAATAAATAATATTATTCACACAATATGAAATCATCTCTAAACCTTCCTAACGAACATATTAAAGTTAAAAATATGTCACCTAATGCAAAAATAGGCGTTTAATGTGCTGAAGGATGGTAAGATGGGACTTGATCTATGTCTAATTTAGAGGCCCATTATAATGTTGACGACACTACTTAGCATGTGTGAAGACAAGCTCGAATTGAATTTGAATTTAGAATAGGAGCGAGTTTTTTCACTTTGAAATTGAAATATTACCTAGTTAAAGTGCAATAAAATCACTTTGGGCACAAGAAGGCCACCTAAGAAATGAAATAAAAAAAATGAGAAATGCTTTCCTATGTCATTCTGAAGAAGAATGGAACCTAAACACTAAGGATGACGTCCATTTTTGAGGAGAGGGGAGATGTAACACCCCTGGATAACCACTCATGAATTTTAATATTTAATTATGACTAAAAGGTTAAAGTATAGTGATGATTGGATAATGTAAATATTTAGTTTTATTAATGAAAAATAAATTATTATTGTTTTTAACAATCTTATGAATGTGCTAAGAGTTGTTAGGTGAAACTTAACTCCTTACTATTAGGGAAAAAGTTGGAATTAGTTGTGATCAAGAAGAAGAAAGAAAAAAAAAAAGAGGAAATTTTCTCCATTGTGGAATTATTTTCAGGAGAATAAGCTAGAGAAACTAGAAATGTATGCCCTAACTGGAGATAAATTTCATGGACTTGGCTCTTTTAAGGAATCCTACGGGAGAGAAAAACATATATTCATAATTGTAACGAGTGGGAGAGAAAAAATGGTTGGAACCTCAAAAAGAAAGGAGGAAACTACTTTTAGAGATTCAAGAGAATTGGTTTCTAGAAAAGAAATTGAAAATACCTGAGAATGTTTCTTTGATATGAAGGAGGAGAAGTTGGGGGTATCTAGTAAAGAAAATAGCTTATGGTTGGGATGATCATGATAGCCCTTTCCACATTTTCAAGAGAAGAACATATAATTGTCTTACTGTGTTTAAATAAATATTGAATAGATGAGATAAAAAAGTAGAATGATTAATGATTGATCATTTGTGTAAATATTCATGTGGAAACTAATCTTTGTTAAACTTTATATTTTTTAGTGCTAACCTATAATAGGTAAAGTGGTATCCAAGATACAAAATATTTTAGTGTGAGGAAGGTAAAGAATTGCATAATTAACCCTCAAATTGTATATTGGAATAGGTAAAGGTTACTACTATGAAGAGTCATAATTCATAGTTTATTTTGATTAAAGAAATAGTTAGGATGATATGGTTCTTATGGATAGGTTAACAATAAAATGATGGGGGTTTGAGGAAACTATGAAGATAAAAGATAAGATTATACACATATTTATAAACATATAAATTTATTATTGACAATGTTGGAAATCCACGAACAAAGGGGGTCTCCCTAGTATGAAGTCCAAAGTAGACCTCACATTGTTTGGAGTAGGAGCCCCATCTGAATAATAGGCCCAAATACCATTATTCTTGGGGATTTTCCTTGGTTGAGATTATCAACATAAGATATTATACAGAAAATATTTGAAACAAGAAAATAAATCTACACTTTGAGGCATAGAATTGCAATGTATATAAGGCACTTTCATAGAAGGGAAGAGAAACAGGGAGCCTTTAGAAGAAAAGTAATGGTACTATCCTAAAAGAGACACATGCGAGCATAGAAGGAGTTGTTGATTAAGTTGAAAAGTATTTGACAATATATCATAAAAGCAAGTAATAATTCACATTCAACAAGATATATACCAATTCCAACAAAATAGTACATTTTCATTAATATTTGTTAACATAAACATTTGGGTTGTGTTATATTCTTTCCACGACTAGCCCACATAGTTAACCGGGGGGTTAGAAGGGGGGCATAGCCCCCCCTTCGTTGCACTGATTGTGTAGTGGGGGATGTCACAGGGGGTTTGAGGGGTGCAGGTAACCCCACTCTATGGGGTGCAGGGCAGTGCCTCGGAAAATTTTGGTTTTGGACCCTATGTTAGGTTGGGCAGATCTAACTATGGTTTTGTGCATGATTTTCACACATGGTTTTATAGGCGATGGTTTTCAGTCCATGGTTTTGGATGTGATGGTTTTCGGTCCATGGTATTGGATGCTTCGGCATGTATAAATATGTATTGTAACATTGAAAGGAACATAATAAAAAATCAAGCTAGTAGTCCCGGTTTTGGGATCTAGGGGAAAATCTCTGTGTATATGTGTTTTATGTGTTATGCTCTCACATTGTTTATTTTTTGTGTTTTAGAATTCATATGCAGGTAATTTTTGTACAGGGTTAAAACCTACATTTGGTATCGGAGTTGTTTTTCCTTCAAGGGGACGCCTTTGTTGCTGAGGGGTTTCACTCGAGCCTATGGTAGACCCTGTTCAGTGGGAGATCTGTGAGATCGATTCTGGTGGTGAAAGAAGATGGTGAGTAGTGGAAAGATAGAGATCGAGAAATTTAATGGTTAGAGTTTTGAGTTGTGGAAACTCAAGATGGACGATCTGTTGGTGGATAAATATCAATGGATCATGGTAGATTTGGGTACTAAACTAACGAGAGTGTCCGATGAAGAATGGAAGAAGTTGGATAGGAAGGCAAAGAGCACAATATGATTGTGTGTCTCAAATTCAGTGTTGTTGAATATATTGGGGGAAGCTACGACAAAGGCTTTGTGCGACAAGTTAGGGACTTTGTACCAATCTAAGTCTCTAGTGAAAAAATTGTTCCTACGGAAAAGTTGTATAACCCGAGGATGAAAGATGGAGACTCAGTGATAGAGCATCTGAACACATTTAATACTATGGTAAGTCATTTATTATCTATTGATATTAAAATTTCAGATAAAGATAAGTGCATTAGTTTGTTCTGTTCTCTACCAGATTCGTGGGATAGTCTGGTTATTGCAATAGGTAGCAATACAACTACCTTTCAGTTTGATGAAATAGTCTAATCCTTGCTGATAGAGGAAATGAGATGGAAAAATATGGAGAGCCAGAATGGTGATGACTTGTCCGTACGAGGATGGTTCCAGAACATAAACAAAATAAGTCATCAAGTGGGAGATCTAAATCTCCAGGAAAACCTGTAAAGGTGGTGTGCTGGAAATGAGGAAAGGAAGGGTACTACAAAAGGGACTGTAAATCTAAAGCTCATGATAAAGGAAAGGGATACGATGATGCTCCTTCCGCAGAGGCAAAAACCACCTCACATGAAGGTGGGGATGTGTACTTGGCTTCTTCAAGTACACATGTTGATCATGAGTCATGGTTGATTGACTCAGGTTCATCCTTTCACTTCACTCCCCATAGAGAGTGCTTCTACAAGTATGAGAAATATGATGGTGGTGACGTCTTCTTAGGGAATGAAAAGAAGGCAAGAATCGTTGGTTGCAAAAAAGTAAAGTTGAAGTTGCAAGGTGGAAGGGTTAGAACACTTCTGGATGTTCTGCATATTCCTGCATTGGCCAGAAATCTGATTTCCGTAAGAAAGTTGAATGATGCAGGTGTAAAAACAATGTTTGAGAAGGATACCTACAAGATGGTTTAGGGAGCACTGGTATTGATGTGGGAAGTTCGAATTGGAACTCTATACAAGCTATAAGGTAGCACTGTTGTTGATGGGTGCAACAGTTATGTGGTTCATGAAAGTGGAGCAAAAAATCTAGTGGTCTTTGGAGAGAATACCATGTTGTGGCATCAAAGGCTTGGACATATTGGAGGGAAGGGCCTTCGAATACTTCATGGTAAAGGTATGGTAGAAGGTATGAGTAATAGCACTCTGGATTTTGATTTATGTGAAAATTGTGTATGTGGGAAGCAGAATCGGATGAGTTTCCCCCTTTGGTGGTAAGAGGGCGAAACATAAATTAGAACTTGTGCACAGTGATGTGTTTGGACCTGTGAAGGTTCCATCTCTGGGTAAGTCTGTGTACTATGTATCATTTATAGATGACTTCTCAAGGAATACATGGATATATTTCCTTAAGAAGAAATTTGAAGTCTTTGATAGGTTTAAAGAATTTAAGGCTCTAGTGGAAAACTAGACAGAGAAGAAGATAAAGGTGTTGAGGATAGATAACAGTGGAGGGTTTTGCAGTAAGGAATTTGAAGAATATTGTAAGAAGTGTGTTATATCATGGCAGAAGACCACTCCATATACAGCTCAACAAAATGGAGTTGTAGAAAGAATGAACAAGACGTTGATGGAAAGGGTAATAAGCAAGCTAAGTGGTGCTAGGTTAGGATAGGAGTTCTGGGCAGAGGCAGTGGAGACATCATGTTACCTGGTCAATAGATCACCTTCATCAACGTTGGAGGATAAGTCTCCACAAGAGATATGGACTAGTAAGAAACCCTCTCTTTCACATCTGACGGTATTTGGATGTGATGCATAAGTACATGTTCCAAAGGAGAAAAGAAGCAAGTTGGATAGTAAATAAAAAAAGTGTAGCTTTATTGGGTATAAGGATGGTTTAAAGGGTTATAAGCTTTGGAACCCAATAACAAGGAAGGTCGTGTACAGTCGAGGTGTGGTATTTAGAGAGGTGAAAGATGTTATTAAACATGAATTCCAACCAAAGGAGCCTGAGAAGATGTAGTTTGAGATTAAGGAGGAAGAATCATACTCTACAATAGAGGAGGAATAAAAAGATGAAGAGCCACAAACTCCGGGTGTGAGAATATCAGTTCGAGAAAGAAGGAAGCCAGAAAGGTATAGTCTATCTGCTTTCTGTTCAAATTTTTCTTTATCTATGACTGATGATGATCCCAGAGCTGTGAAGAAAGTAGTAGATTCAGAGAATGGAAAACTATAGAAATAGGCCATGGTTGATGAAATGGCATCTTTGCACAAAAATGAGGCTTGGGATCTGGTGGAGTTGCTGACTGGAAGGAAACCCATTGGCAGCAAATGGGTGTTCAAGAAGAAGACAAATTCAGAAGGAAAGGTGGAGAAATAAAAAGCTCGGTTGGTAGCAAAATGTTATCCCTGGGTGTCGAAGATTGATTTTGGTGATATTTTTTCTCGTGTTGCCAAGGTAACTTCTATTAGATTAATTTTATCTGTTGTTGCTACTTTTGATTTTAAGGTAGAACAGATGGATGTGAAAACAACATTTCTTCATAGGGATATGGAAGAGGAGATCTACATGAAGCAAACTAAAGGCTTTGCATTGAAGGGTAAGCAAGAACTGCTATGCAAGTTAAAGAAGTCTCTGTATGGGTTAAAACAGTCACCAAGGATGTGGTATCATAAATTTGATACATTTATACAGGGAATTGGCTTCACCAGAAGCAAACCAGACCACTGTGTGTATTTTAAATTAAATGGTGACTGTGTTATTTATCTAGTCTTGTATGTGGATGATATGTTGCTAGTTGGAAATGACAAAGAAATTATCCAGGATTTGAAGACCCATTTGTCCTCCAAATTTGACATGAAAGAGATTGGTGTTGCAAACTATATTTTGGGCATGGAAATTAAAAGAGATCAGATAAAGAGGAAGCTCTGGTTAAACCAGAGGAAGTATGTCGATACAATATTGCAGAGGTTTAATATGCAGGATAGTAAACCAATGAAGGTTCCTATTCCTATAGGTGTAAAGTTATTTGTTGAACAATGTCCCAAGACACAAGAAGAGGAAGAGGACACGTCCCGTGTTCCATATGCAAGTGCAGTTGGTAGCTTGATGTATGTCATGGTATGTACTAGACTAGACATTGCACATGCAGTGGGTGTATTGAGCAGGTTTGTGTCAAAACCAGGGAAGGAGCACTGGATGGCAGTGAAGCGAGTTTTCAGGTATTTGCGTGGCACTAGTGCTTATGGTTTGTGCTACCAATGAAGACCAGGATTGGACAGAGTGTTGGATATTCGTGGATTTGTTGATGCACACTGGGTTGGAGATCTGGATCAGAGAAGATCTACAAGTGGGTATGTGTTTAACCTATTTGGAGGTGCAATCATTTGGATAAGTAAGAAACAATCTATAGTGGAACTATCAACTACAGAGAATGCATGGCAGCCACTCATGCAAGCAAGGAAGTAGTTTGGTTGCAGAGATTGTGTTCAATTATGGGGTTAGTACAGGGAGCTATAAGGATAGATTGTGATAGCCAAAGTGCAATTTTCTTGGCAAAGAACCCTGCATATCATTCAAAGACAAAGCACATTGATGTTTAGTATCACTTTGTGAGGGATATGATAGAAGACAAAAAGGTGTTTCTAGTAAAGGTGGACACTTTGAAGAATACTGCAGATGCATTAACAAAATCTATGAGCTCTAATAAATTATCTTGGTCTAGAGAAACAATGGGCATTGCAGGGTTGGATAAATGACTAAGCTCTCTTGTGGCCCTGTGTGGAAAGAAAACAACAAGTGGGAGAATGTTGGGTTATGTTATATTCTTTCCACGACTAGCCCACATAGTTAACCAGGGGATTAGAAGGGGGGCGGAGCCCCCCATTTGTTGCATCGATTACGTAGCGAGGGGAGTCACAGGGGGTTTGAGGGGTGTAGGTAACCCCACTCTATGGGGTGTAGGGCAGCGCCCTAAAAAATTTTGGTTTTGGACCCTATGTTAGGTTGGGCAGACCTACCTATGGTTTTGTGCATGATTCTCGCACATGGTTTTGGATGCAATGGTTTTCGGTTCATGGCTTTCGACATGATGGTTTTCTATCCATGGTATTGGATGCTTCGGTATGTATAAATATGTATTGTAACATTGAAATGAACATAATGAAAAATCAAGCTGGTAGTCCCGGTTTTGGGATCCAGGGGAAAATATCTGTGTATATGTGTTTTGTGTCTTATGCTCTTGCATTGTTTATTTTCTGTGTTTTAGAATTTGTATGCAGGTTATTTCTGTATGGGGTTAAAACCTACAAAACATACATTGCAAATAATGAAAGAATAGTCTCACAATCATTCAAGACATATGAATGAAAGTGCGTTGGCTCCAAGATCTTCATATATTGAGTGAAATTCCTAAGATACATGATTACAATGATGCAACACTATCCCTAGTAGTGGAACATTTAGTCACCACTTGCTCCTCCAAAGAAAGATCTTCTCTTCTATGCCAATATGGAGAAGCCAAGGTGGAAAGTCCTTTGCTTGAGATATGAAGGTGTGTATATAACAAATGAGGTGACTCTCCACCTCCATTATGGCTCTTGATCTTCTCTCATGACTCTTAAGCTCCCATGTGACTTTTGAATTCCTATGTGACCTTTGAGCTTCTATATGACAAGGTAAATTTCTAGTGACTCTTCATGTTTCATGTGTAACACTTGGGCTTCCACACATTTTACATTTTCTCATTTTTTCTAAATACAATATTACATTCTAGCAGTAA
Source organism: Pinus tabuliformis (assembly GCA_031772625.1). Lineage (NCBI taxonomy): Eukaryota > Viridiplantae > Streptophyta > Pinopsida > Pinales > Pinaceae > Pinus > Pinus tabuliformis. The sequence continues at coordinate 379,490,911 of CM062808.1, read as the reverse complement.
TGTGGAAAAAATACATGGGAACAAACAACATTTTTGTTTTGACACTTTGAATGAACATAATTTGTTGACTCTGACATGAGACTTGACGGCAATGTATTGATGTGAGGTTCCTTTCTCTGTTGGTATTTCTTCAAATTCTTTATGGTAGGTCTTGCCTGTATTTCATCTTCATCCTCCAAAAGGGTATGGATAAGTGTTGTAACCTTCTAATTGAATAAGAGGTTTTTTTGTAGTGGTCCACGACTCATCTACTCTTGCATGATGATAACATCTTTTTGTCTCATCTTGGCAAGTTTCTTCCTCGTGACCTCTAATATTTTACCCTTTTGGCATCATATTGTCATGGTACATTGATATCACCTGCAAATTAATTCACTCATGACAAGTGTTATAGACATTTTTGGGCACTACAACCCCAATCATATATGTCCATAAACCAAGGTCTCCTAAGTCCCTAAAAGTGTTGTTTCACACCCTAAAGGAACAAGGTCAGCTAATTACATCATCTCCCAGAAGTTCTCCACAGAAAACTGCTCATAACTGGTCAAATCTGGACCATACAGACTGCCCAGTGTAGAAGGTGCGATGCATCCCACCTACCCAGAATAAAAGGTGCGATGCATACTGGATAGCTCTTCTGCAGGGTGCAATGAGTGAGAGTGGACAAATGGCAGAGACAGTTTGCAAGGTGGTTCGACATGGAATCTTCCAGAAACTTCTCCTATGACACTTGCCTCTCTGAATTCGCCCAGGGATGAGTAAGAGATCATCAATCTCCAAGTGGAATCAAGAACTATCAGAGAGAGGACACTAATCAAATCTCAGAAGCTGACTCACCTCCCTACAATAATCTATATATGGATCCCTCATCCCAGAAATCCGGAGGCTGGAATTTTCTATCTTGTAAGGAATTGTTGTTGGTTTCTTGGTGTAACATCATAGTGTTAGGTGATCTAAGCTTTTATGAGGTGAAGAAGGGCTTTCTTGCTGAGAGGATGACGCTGGGTCAGAACAATTGGTTGTAATCCTCTTTGCTATTTTTGATATTAATAAAGCTATTCAAGTTTTCCTCCACATTCTTGTATGATTGATGATATATGCATTTGTGTGGTCAATATATATCTAGTCCTATATTGTTTATGATAGTAGATCTTTGTTCTTAGATAGTGTTATGCTGCTTTGATTCCACAGGTGCTCTTTGAAGCTGGGTAGATGAGGAAGCGAGTGGAAAAGATCTATCAGAAAGGAGAGGAATCAAACAAGGAACCAAGTGCAAGACGGAGTTTGGTCTCCTTTGTTCCCCTATTATCTACTTCTCATAAAGGAAAATGAAAGTAGTTTTAGTTTGTTTGTTTCTAAGATATCTACCAGTCTTAGTGGGACTAGCAGCTCTGCATAGACAGTAGATTTCCCGATAACAAAATGGCGACTCCACTAGTGAGCGAATAGCTTGTTTTCTTTTCTATACTTGTTTGTTTTATAAACTTACAGATGGAGCCTGAAGTCAAGACAGCTAGCCTTCGAACTGCATTTGCTATACAAGTGCAAAGTAGATCAATGCTACTTCAGTCTATCTGCAGGTTTTGTTTATAAACTAAACAATTGATTTGTAAACATCCTAATTGCCCTTGTGGTGGCTCTAGTAACCTCCTTAGACCTACCCCTATGATTTATTTACTCATTATCACTTTCTCGGCCTAAATCCCTGAACTGTGCTGCAAATTGTGATCAAGAACTGGATCAAAAGTCTCGCACTGTACCATCGTACCCTCTCTTCAAGGATATCAGTATGCATCGCACTTCCCGTGTGCGGTAGGTGGGATGCATACTGGAATCCCTGTGTAACAGGTGTGATGGCCATAGAAGGCTAATTTTTCCTCCTGACTTTGGTTTTTCTTCACTCTTTTCAGCTCTATTCAGGAGTTTTGCTGTCTGTAGTCAGTATACCTCTGTGGAAACCCCCTTCCTTGCCATTATTCCGCCTCCATTGTGAAAAGAGCTGTAAATGTTTTTATGTATTGTGAGCCATTTTCAGTTCTCTTTTACAAAGAAGTAGCGTAATTGAATTGTCGTTTCTTGATTTGGAAGTGTCGCAAGTGTCGTTTTCAATCATAGAAGAGTATCCGATTGTTCTTGATAGTCGATTACATTGTTACTCTTGTATTTGATTTGAATTAATAGTTTTTCAAGTGTCAAAAGAAAGTTTTCAATTCCAAATCGCAAAGTGTCATCATTGTCTTCATTTTGTCTTGAAAAGAAGCTTGTTAGTAATGTCACTTTGAAAAATAATTCAGATTTGCGCTTAGCTTTCTTTCTATCATTCACACATTAAGAAGGCTAAAAACAAATACATGCATGTGCATTTGCATTTAGATTGTTTGTTGGTTTGATTTAGGACAGTGCATATAGTGTGTGCTCTCTGCTCTATGTTGAAAGAATATCATCTCTCTTTCTTTAGTAGCTAGGATTTTCATTGCAAAAAGAAGATTAAACGATTGTTTATCATCTTAGATTGCATTTTAGGAATTGTATATCTACATCACGCGGTGAACCTGAAAGGAAAATTTCTTAAACAAGATCAACTGTAAAATAAATTTAATGAATCTAAAAATGCTTTGGAACCTAACGCACAACATTTAGAAGTCTAGGCTAGAGATGTATTCCGGCGTCGTAAAGCCTGGTAACTGTTGTTTTCATTGCTGGTTGGGTGATTCCTCCACTTTGAGATGACAAGTGCCAATATGGACTTGTGCTCCCACGTACCATCAAGTATATATTGGGAGACCACGATAGGCTATATCCTTTATCCATAGGAAGCTGTGTCTGTCACCCTATCGATCGCAATGCACTGAACACAGCATTCAGGAAGATTGACTACCGTACCATAAAAAGTATTCTGCAGTTTTGTGATTGGTTTGGTAATCCCTCTGTCTAGACTTCCAGAGTAGTCTCTTTCGTTCCTTTTCAGACTCCTTAAAGGAAAAGGTCCATCTGAGCACTTGTCGCTTCAAGCTCATTAAAAATCGAAGGCGACTAGAGTCATCTTTTTTTTTCTCGACTCTTAAAAATTGAAAAAACAAGTTGTGTCAAAGCGTCTAGAATTTATTTTAATCGGAATAAACGTCACCTTTCCTATGTTGGTCTTAGGTTGAGAAAAATGGATTCCACCAACTAAGGATTTCCCCTTGGAGGAAATCCTAGTCCTTTCTCCTCTTAGGGAGATGTTGGTGCACCCCATATGGCCACATTGTCGCTTCTAGGATTGATAATCGGCCTTCCCATATGGCTCTTCTCGACCTCTGTCATTCAGAACATTGTTATTCCTGAGCAATCAAGTCAGCAACTAGACGATACCAAAGCTACCCCCTAACCTTCTACTTCATCCGATTCTCCCTCTCCTCCTTCCTCTTCGCTTGATGAAGCTGGTAAAACCAAAAATCAAGTAACTAAGAAGGAGAAGAAGGGGAAGGAGAAGAAAGAGAAGAAGAAGAAGGAGCCAAAGGCGAAAAGGGCCAACCAGGCATCATCTAGTGAAAATCCCAACACTGCACTGTCAAAGCCTAAATCTCCATGTGTCATGTGCAAAGGAGATCACTATCATCGAGATTGTCCTTCCATCCCTCGGATCTTAAGGGACTGGTCTCCTTGTTTGCACAATTCGATGTCAACAACCTCTGATGATCATGTTGAAAGTACACCGTCAACTAGTGAAAGTGAAGTGTCGGGACAAAAAAGGAAAAGTAAATTCCCTTGTAAACTGTGTGAAGGTGATCACGCTGTCCACCGTTGTCCCTTCCTAGATGAGGCTAAAAGAGTTTTGGACGACCGTCCAGTTTTACCATTACGGTTTCCTCCTGGATATAAGAAACTCTTTCCAAGTCCATCACTAGTTGAAAATCCGATTGACACGCCATTGTGGTCAGTCGAAGCATCTATCATTGAAGATAAACCATCTGAATTCACACCAGACGAAAGTCAAAAGGTCGAGGCGGCCATTGACCCGGTCTTGCCTTCAGAAGGTCCATCTTTACATGATACGGTCACCAGAGAGAACAAGAACGACACCGTTCAAATTCTCTTCGTAAACATAGACTTCGATGAACATGGGGGCAGTCTACCCATTCCTTTACTGCAAGAAGGAAGTTCGTCAGAGTCATCTCTGACCGTCTATTCGGTCCCACCTCCAAGCAACCTAGTTGTTTCCTTCGATTGGAATCTACTAGGTAGACCCCATTTACCGGCTAGTGTACCATTTCCAATCATTGCACAAATATACAGAATGGTAATGGCCAGTACCATCATAGATGAAGGGGCTTCTGTGAGTATCCTTTCCTCAACTGCTTGGAAAACGCTTGGTTTGCCATCGCTTTTGCCTGAGATGAGAAATCTAACAGGCTTTGACAAAGGAACCAGTCGATTGTTAGGGATCCTTCCCAATGTGCCGATAACATTGAGAAGGAAAACCGTTCACATGAATGTAATGGTAGTCCAAGGACCCCTAGATTATAATCTACTCCTTGGATGCGACTATATTTATTGCAAGGGAGACATTGTCTCCTCACTCTTTAGAGTAATGTGTTTTCCGCATGAAGGAAGAGTGGTCAAGCTCGTAGACCAGCTTTCATTCCCCGCCTCACGCATAGAAAATAGTCAAATACCATCCCTGAATGGTATTTTCACGCAAGGAATGTCTCATCAATCCCCAGTCCGTCCACCTGATGAGCGCGAGTGATTCGGGAGGACATGACTGAAACCCAGGGGACATGCACCCTGGTCTGTTTCGGTAGGAAAAAATTGGGCATAGGGTAGGTTTCCGTGAAGGATATATGACTGGTTTATGAGATTAGACTGGAATAAGATTCCTTCGTCAAAGTTATGTGAGTGGAGGCAAGTTGCGCCAATCACCTTTGTTTATTTCGGTAGACATCGTCGAGGAAGTGTTTTGTCTACAATGCGGATGGAACAATCTTCGGTAACCTGGAAATTTTTCGCTATACCTAGGGGCATGTAAACCTTATAGCATGCAAGCGAAGAGTGACCATTTATTTTTTAAATTTGTAGGTCCTCTAACCCTTTAAACTTGTAGGATTGGTCATTTCCTAACTTGCATAAAGAAAGAATGTGGGGAAAAGCTTTGTAAGGTGCAAGCTCCATAAAAAATGGCATCTTAGATCAGACATCCTGATTATACGACTGGATTGAGCAGTTTTTATGTGGAGTTCAAGCTCACTAAAAATTAAACATAAGCAATGAGCAAATGTTTCCCCCAAATTTTAAGCTTATTCATTAAAAAATGAACCAATTTCCGGTAAATAACCATCGTGAATGCTTTATCATCAGCCTTTGAAGCCTTGGTCGTGTTCTCATCATCACCTCCACTCTGTATTGGCCGATCATTCACCTCCATTTGATCGTTTAGCCTTTTTAGAGGAACAACTGTGAAGAGTGATCATGTTAGCCATCCTTGTGACACTGCCGTAATTGGAAAATTCCAAACCTTACCTGGAGTCAGCTTCTACCCAAATTTATCACTCGTTCCTTGAAAAACAAGTCTCCTTTAAGCTCTTTTCATCTGACTCGTAAAATATGAAAATATTGTCGAGCAATTAGCCTCTCCAGCTCGTTAAAGTGACCGAAAGTGCTATCCCTCCTTTAGATTTTAATCTTTTTGGACCTGAGGGATTATTACACAAAAAGATTGAGCGCTTGTTTTGTTCGGCTCGTTAAAATTACCGAAAATTCATCCCTTTTGTATTATTTTATACTTTTTTGGACTTAAGGGATTATATGATGAAAAAGGATTGTTGGAGTTTTCTTTACGTCCCTTTCAGACTCTCTAAAATTGAAAAGGACCGAGTTATCTTTGTCGTTAAACTCTTTAAAACTGAATAGCGACAAACTTGTCCATACAGACAAGAACGAGTTTCACTATCGCTAGGCTCATTAAAACATAGCAATGGGTTTGCCCGAAGGGAAAATTATAGAACAAGCATACGTTATCCTCCTCAAGTTTGACAAAAATAAAGAGGTATTGGTCAGCAATGACTGGGGAAAAATTGGGAAGAAAACTTGAATAAACTTTATTGGTAGCAAGTCGCTCTTGAACATGACACTTTCACTCCGCATCCGAGTTGGGTTGGGGTGTTCCGTTCACTGGTCATATCACCATTGGTCCATCACACCATCCACATTTTGGGTTAACACTACCAATCCATCATGTCAGTGACATCGTTATGTTCAAGAGAAGTCGCTCAGAGAATTCACCTGTGTCTCATCCACTACAATACATTCATGCTCCATTCTTTCATGACCGCCACCCTGAACCTTATATCATTAGAACGTTTTCACCTCCCTTAAAATCATTTGCTTCGTTCCGTGTCGTAGATGTGGGATTCATTAAGGCCCTCCTATGATGGATCGCTTCTTGTCTACATCAGCTCATTATGCAAGAAGTCGATCTAGGAACAACCCTTTCAGTACTTTGAAGCTTCCATGCCTCAATGGCAAGTTTCTCACTTCCGGCGATAGGTTTACATCAATGGCCTTTGACTGAAAGAGTTTGTGTGGTGTTCGACGCCAAGTCCCTTTTCACACCACGTGAATTGTACTATCGTACCTTGAGGATCATCATCATTATCGGTGATTCCTCTCGTGCCTGTTAATAGCTTACATCACTGGCTGGTAATCAGGCGATGTCTTTCCATGTTCGACTCCAGGACATCTCTCACATGGATCGACTTGTACTTTGAGTGAAGATCGAATGAGATTGAAGACCCCAGATCTAGTTTCATCCATCCGGGCTGCGATATATATTCAGGAAAATAAAGACATCAAATGTACATCATTGCTGCACAGATAATCATCCAATCTAAGGGATGATGGCTCTACCAGAATCATCAGTCTGCACACAAACGATTGTCTGTCTTATGTACATAAAAATGAATTTATAAAACTGAGCATGGGAATGCCCACCTCAGCTAGATCATGAAAATATTATGAAGATAATGTATTGTATTGTATCTTATTACAGGTCACCTTCCAGCTCGAAAAAACTTCAGATCCTCATGATAAAGAATTTCACCCGACATCAAAAGATTAACGACCTCATGCTTTAGGGGGCAACTGTTATAGACATTTTTGGGCACTACAACCCCAATCATATATGTCCATAAAACAAGGGCTCCTAAGTCCCTAAAAGCGTTGTTTCACACCCTAAAGGAACAAGGTCAGCTGATTACATCATCTCCCAGAAGTTCTCCACAGAAAACTACTCAAAACTAGTCAAATTTTGACCATACAGACTGCCCAGTGCAGAAGGTACGATGCATCCCACCTGCCCAGAATAAAGGGTGTGATGCATACTAGATAACTCTTCTGCAGGGTGCGATGAGAGAGAGTGGACAAATGGCAGAGACAGTTTGCAAGGTGGTTCGACATGGAATCTTCTAGAAACTTCTCCTATGACACTTGCCTCTCTGAATTCGCCCAGGGATGAGTAAGAGATCATCAATCTCCAAGTGGAATCAAGAAATATCAGAGAGAGGACACTAATCAAATCTCATAAGCTGACTCACCTCCCTGCAATCATCTATATATGAATCCCTCATCCCAGAGATACGGAGGCTGGAATTTTGTATCTTGTAAGGAAGTGCTGTTGGTTTCTTGGTGTAACATCATAGTGTTGGGTGATCTAAGCTTTTATGAGGTGAGGAAGGGCTTTCTTACTGAGAGGATGACGCTGGGTCAGAACAATTGGTTGTAATCCTCTTTGCTATTTTTGATATTAATAAAGCTATTCAAGTTGTCCTCCACATTCTTGTATGATTGATGATATATGCATTTGTGTGGTCAATATATATCTGGTCCTATATCGTTTGTGATATTAGATCTCTGTTCTTGGATAGTGTTATGTTGCTTTGATTCCACAGGTGCTCTTTGAAGCTGGGTAGACGAGGAAGCGGGTGGCAAAGATCTATCAGAAGGGAGAGGAATCAAGCAAGGAACCAAGCGCAAGACAGAGGTTGGTCTCCTTTGTTCCCCTCTTATCTACTTCTCATAAAGGAAAACGAAAGTAGTTTTAGTTTGTTTGTTTCTAGGATAGCTACCAATCTTAGTGGGACTAGCAGCTCTGCATAGACACTAGATTTCCCGATAACAACAAGGCAACATCAGTCCCATAATCACCTATTCTATCTATATTTACCCTTACAACATGCTGACTATGATGGGAAAATGGGTAAGAGTTTGACAGAAAGAGGCTAAGGATTACGTAGGTGAGCTCTACAAGGACTGAGGGATGACTACAATTTCCTCTAGAACTACACAATATGAAATGATGGAATGCTTATCAAGGTCCTACAGAATGGGAAATTCCAAGAGACAAGGGTGATGAGCTTGCTAACTGAGGGATGCACAGTGCATAGTGCTCAGGGAAGAGGAAGCAGGGATTGTATAGTTAAGCTCTACAAGGGCCGAGGGATGACTCCACTATCTAATAGGAATATGCAATACATAGTTGAGGCAAGGCAGGACAAGGAAGCTGTACAATGTGGTGGTTCCAGTCAACAGGAGGGGTAAGACTAGGTTTTGTAACTGCATAGTGCACAATGATTGAGGATAAGCATACAATATTGCGTAGTTGAGGGTTGTAGCGACCTAGATATGGACCTACGTTCAACTAGAACTGTGAAATTCAAAGTAGGAAGCTCTCTTGGTGAAGAGATTGCGTAGTTGGTTCGTGTAGTAGTAGAAAGTTGGGTTACTATACCTTGAACATTCTCACTTCATCATGAAAGGGAGAGTTTGTTTGTATTGATTAGTTTCTCATTGTAAGGGAATAGAGAAATCATCCTTATCAACTAGAAGTTCTCAATGCACAATAAAGGGCATATATGATCAAGGCTTAGTGTGGTGAGGCAGTACAAGAATCCAAGGTTCAGTGACTATGCTCTGAAGGTGATAAATGTGTAATAAATGGGAGTTGTCCCTAAAAGAGGTTCAGTGCTCAATTACAGGAGGTGTGGGTTTCACCAATGATGCTTGTGAATGGGTAGTTCTCATCTATTGGTGTAGGATTAGTTCTTTTATAACTTGTTCCTAATTGGAGGATCATGAAAATCTCCAAAAAGGCCAAGTGTGGGATCAATGGAACAAGAGAGAGGAAGGCATCCGAATAGGTCCTAAAAAAATATCACACACAAGTTTACCATTAAATAGGTAAAAAAATGTATGGTTTCCAATATTAACCCATATAGATTGAAACGACAACAAAGTGAAACTTGTTTCTAATTGTGACAGTTAAAACATAAGATTGTAACACTTAAATACAAGTTTGTAATACAAGTGTTGACTGCAGTCGAAATATTTGTTATGCCATAGGATAGTGTCCAACACACTTTCAAATGATAAATAACATCAACTAGTGCAAGAGGGTGTGTTGGGGCTACTTCTAGGACATGTTCCATGGTGCTCTTATGATGCGTAAAAACAAGTGAAAGAAACACATGCAAGAGTGAAAAGGACACTTTCAAACACAAATAAAACATAAGTGTCACATGCAAGAATGAAATTAGGAAAAAGAGACACTTGTGAAAGATAGATCAAGAAAAAATGATGCATGCAAGAGAAAAAAAAAGTGAAAGTGACACTTGCCAAACAAAAAGAGACAATTTAGAAACTTACCTAGTAGATAGAGCATTTACAACCATGAGTGAGAGAATTCTCCTTATACCCAAACAATGTACAAATCTCAAAAGAGAAATATAAGGACGAGATTTGGGCTATACTCTTTATACAAGGAGAGCATACATGCCATGAGGTTTTTAATTGACGACTGTGCTTAGAGCATGTCCAAAAACCAGGAGCCAGGAGCGGATTGATTGACTTGAGAAACAATCTCACCATAAACAAAATATTCACAATCACTTTCTGTAGAAGATTCCCTCACACTATCATAGTGTAATATTCCTTTTTCCTTGATATGGTAAATTAGACAGAATATTCCCATGGTATTTACCATGGTATTCACCCATTGTATCAACCCATGGTATTTTCCTTCGGTTTTTGAAGGAAAACAATAAACTAAGGTTTCTAGAGAGTCCACCAAGCCTATAAAAGTAGATAGGGGCCAAACAGTGGGATCATCTAGAGTTTATCCATCTTATTGCATTTTCTTAAGAACTTGGCGTGGCCACTTCCAGTTTGATCCCAGGGACAAAATCCCCATGGGTGCGATTTTTCTAGTGGACCCATCTAGGGTCAAAGATTGTGCTTCAAACTTTGTTTTCTCTTTCGATGAGGGGTCATGCATGCTATTGGAGGGCTTTCAATATTTTTTTATTGGCGTTTACTATTTTCTTCCGTTAATAATATAAATAAAGGCTACATTTATTTTAGATCCCTTGTGTTCTAAGTTTTGGCTTGTCATTATTTCAATTAGAACACTAAAATATTCAATATTTGTTGATTATTTATCCATTTGGGATCTTATAGTGGTATCAAAGTTGTGCATCCTGCCAATTTGATGGTTTTTGTCAGCATATCAAATTTTTATTGCAGGATTGAGAATCCTTGTCATAAATTTGGTGGGATTTCTTTTCACCCTAGTCAACATTTTCCATCATCGGTAACACTAGATATCACCCTAGTTGGTCAGATTCGTTTTCCATCTGTTCAATTCCATGGAGAGGCTGTGAGATTTTTCCATTGTCAGTGCATAAATTGGATAGGTTCTTGAGTGAGACACAAATTAGGGATCCCCCATTACACTGATCAGAGCTCAGATCTGAGTTCATGTTTATATAAATGGCCGTTATTTGATATCAATCAAGAATTCTATTCTTTGGTGGTCAAACCATTGAGAGCGTAAACGATAATCAAGATTGTAAGGAATGTCGGTGAATTTATTTGGAAGGGTTGGGTCACAAACTAAGGGCCCATCATCGAGTGAGGTGAAAGATAACAGGAATTTTGAATAGTGAGTTGTAACGAGCCTAGTGCAAGCAAATCAGTCGGCTAAGTGTGGAAATGCAAGGTCGCTAGGAGTTGTGGGATGTGGATTGTATTGCAGCACTGTGAAAAATCAAAATTTGGTGAAAAATCCTAACTCAATAGGGGTAACAAGGCTTCTCTATAGGTTTATGTCATTCATTGTTAATCCTCATTCAAGAACATGAATCCAAACACACATATTTTTAAGGCAGGGAAAAGAGACCAATTGCACCAAGGCTTGATTACAGAGTTATATGGTGATTGTGAGGGATGATCCATTCATTGCAGGTACATTGTTTGAGGGTCAATCCACTAGTTTAAGATAGGCTAGGTGTCATGGGACATAGAGTGAATAAGGTTGTCATGTGTCATAGATCCATCACAAAGCCATGTTGTCCTGACTAGTGTGAAGGAATTTCCAAGGCACAGTAGTTTCTAAGACTATGGAGGGCGACCGCCACACAGATCCGATTGTAGAGTGGTTGCATCACAATAGTCAATAGAGGAAATAATTCAAGGACAACATATTTCCATTGGGAATTTTTATGGATCCAGTGGACCAAAGTATTGAAGACCAACACAAGGTATTAAGGAAATTTTCCTATACATTGGATTTGGAAACAAATTGGTGCACTAAGATCAATACAAATCATCAAGGCTGTAGACCTTCACGTAGACAAAAATGGCTAGACCCAGAGGCCATTAACTACTCCCAGGCCTGCGACACATCTGTCAAGAAGCTGAATGAATACTGCATGAAGTTGATAGCAGTGGGGACCTTACACAATGTACATCCAATGTATTTCATCCTCATTAGGGAGCTCAGGGAGAATTTGAGAGTGCAAGAAGAGGGTGCACTTGGCATCATGGGGAACAATGTATCTACCATAATTTGTGTGTTCTAGGTTGTGTGGTAGATTTCTCCATCGAACTTCGAAGAACTTTTGTGAATGTTGACGAGAACTCAACATTCACCCTCGAAATTCCGAGCTTATATGCCATAAATACTGTCCAGAACAAAAAAAATTCCATAACAATGCAGAGGGGAGGATTTAGCTTAAACCCATTATTATTATCCTTAGAAATCAACAGTTTCTAGAATGCATTTTGAAGGAATGTGTGGTTGGAAAGAAGTAGGGGTGGAATCTAGTACGAAACATTACTTATGTTCTCAATGGATTATGACTTTACCTCCTAGGAAGGATGGAGCTCTAAAATATGTATATTTTCTACATATGTGATCTTAGTTATGGAAATAGAGAGGCCATGAGTGGATCATATAAATAATGAGACAAGAAATCCTTGGGAAGCAAGCCTTATGGCTAGCTCTGTGAAAGGAATGAGATGGTCGATTCCGAGGGAGGGAAGGAGGATAAGATGGGGTGGAGGTGCAGTCATTCCACAATCCATCTATGGAAACTTAGATACATTGGATAAAATTAAAGTGGGTGTTTTATAGAAATTGATTTTAGTGTTATCTCGTGCAGATTTTGTTCTTGCTTAAGTTCCAAGCTATTGGGATTGTTCTTTCTTAAGTTTCCAAAAAAAGACAAACAAACAAGAAGGGTGAGTTTGGATATTTTTTTTGGGAGATATAAAAGGAAGAAGGGGGGTTCATATTTTTCTTTGATAAGGGAGAAGATGGATCATCTTGAAGAGACCTTGGAAAAAACCCAAAAACTTCTTGATGAACTAGTGAAGATATATGGCCCTTTACGCATCAGTACCTCCTTAGATGAAACGAATGGTAAAAGTAGTAGGAATTTCTCAAAAGAGTCTATGCCATTATACAGTAGAAGTTCCCATGGGAAGTGAAGGAAGGACATGGAAGAGGGGCTAAGAATTTCACACTTGGATCTGAACTGCAACAAACAAAGTCAAGACATAGGTATTCATAAGTTGGAGGAATTAGACACATGCATCTTCGAGGTGGGGAAACCAGAATGGAAGAAACTCAGTTGGGCTCTCAAGCCATCCATGCTTGTATTGATACAACCCAAGCTTTTGGAACATCCTTGTGAATAGGTCAAGTGCACAGTTGCTTCTTGTCTCAGTAGGATCACAGCTCTAACATCACCACTACTTACCTACAATAACGATTTTTGTGAGAGATATACTACAACTGATAGTATAAGCCCTTCAAGGGTTTAATAACGTCATGCTTCCTACATTTTGGAAGCAATGAAAAATTTTAAAACTCATGGAACAATTAAGCTTTCACACCTCTATGTTGAATTTTGAATGCAACGACTTAATGTTTCGGTTACTACAAATAGTTTACACCAACATTACATCAACTCATCTAGACTGTGTCAAAACAAGAATGAAAAAGATTGTATCACTATTCTTAGTAGGAGATGCTGACATTTGCAAGATACTAAGATCCAAATTGTTGATCGTTTGGGTGAACAAACCAAAGGTATTACCATCTGCCTATGATCTAGTCGAGAAGTTGGCCAGGGAAAATATAAAATTGCTTAGAAGGGTGTTGACTAGGAAGGAGTTAAGAAGGATTGATGGAAGAAGCAAGAGAAAAACCTACAACAAGAATAAACTAAGGAGGATTGGACCATGGTTTATCTGGAAGGGGCCTTGGGCCCTTAACCATTCATGTCTAGGTGATAGGAAGGAAGCAACAAGGACATGACAAGAGGAAATTCCTTTAGATCATGGGGATTATTTTGTATTTGGGTCTATTGATTTTCAAGATGGTGAGCAACAACATGATATTATTCAGGGAGACTTGCAGGATGACAAGAATTTGGAAGTGCATGACGAAATTATACCTAATGTTATTAATGAGGTAGAATCTTATACAAATGATTCCATAGGTATCCATGGGGATGTCAAGAAATAATATGAACAACCAAGTATATATAGCAGTCCACTAGTGCATCTATGTTCAACAATTAGAAAGGATGGAAAACATATTATCTTCAAAGATAGAGGAGGCAAGGGAAATTTGAGTGAGGAGACAACAGTGGTGAACCAACATGATGAGCATGATCATGAGGAGCAATATGACAGACATAATGTGCAAAATGAACCATTTCCATAGAGCTGAACAAAGGCTCAAGTTGAGGTTGTGGTCATTGTGCATCCTATGTAGACAGGTACAGAGAAATTTAACAAGGCATCAGAATCACCAATAGAGAAATTGTAAGGAAATATCATGCATTTCAAGACACATCTTATGATGTTGAAGCGGAAATTATGGACAACTCGAGACACTATCTTAGAGAAGAACATAAAAATTGAGGAGGTCATAGGGGTATGTGTTGAGTCAACGACCAAGTTGTGTAGTGTAGAGGAACATCACAAGTACCTCACAAGGAAGAAGGAGGAATACAGTTGGGAATTCCATAGAAGCCCTCTATAAGAGTACATAAATAAATCGTGTATCACTGCCAACTTGCCTTTATACATTAGGGAGAGTAGGAATAGTTATCCAAATGGATAATGTTGGGTGACCAAGTGGACCAACATGAGTTGAGCAACTGGAAACAACAACATAGTAGACCTATTCCATGTGCTGGAAGTCATGCATTAGACTGTTCCCACGGGATGTATTAGTGAGATATTATGAGTTGGAACTCTATTGATGTGTTGATTCCTAGGAGGATACCCATAGACAAGGGCATATTATAGCTTGGGCCCTTAGGCATGGGCAATGATGGAGGGCTAAGATGATATGATAACCGACAAACTTATGTGGCATTGAGATCTAGGTGAATCTATTGAGGGTAGGATTGGCTGAAGGATTGTTTGGGATCTAGGGACCAAAGGATCCAATCAGGATCATTTAGCATGGATGCATGGGATAACACACTAGTTTGTATGGGATCCTGGTATTAGTATACAAAGGGATAAGACCCAAATAGTTGGATCATTTGAAGTTTATCCATATTATTCAGTTTTCTTGAGAGTCCACTAAGAATATAAAAAGGGATAGGATCCAAATAGTGGGATCATCTAAAGTTTATCCATATTATTATGTTTTCTTGAGAACTTGGCATGGAAAGTTCCAGTTTGATCTGAGGGAAGAAAACCCCATGGGTGTGATTTTTCAGTGGATCCATCTAGGGTCCATGATTGTGCTTCAATATTTTTTTTCCCTTTTGATGAGTAGTCATGCATGCCATTGTAATGGTTCCAATATTTTTGTATGGGCATGTACTATTTTCTTCAACTAATAATATAAATAAAGGTTTCATTTATTTTATATCCCTTTTCTTCTAAGTTTTTTCTTATGAGTATTTCAATTAGAACACTAAAATATTCCATATCTGTTGATTATTTAGCCATTTGGGAAATTATGAATTTTCCATTAGGATTACACAATCTTATTCTTTAGTAATTCTGTAATCATTGTCACCAGAGATTGCGCAAGCATTGTCTTCAAGGACAGTGAAATCATCATCCTCAAAGAACTGTGTAATCACTATTATTAGGGACTGCACAATCACTGCTATCAAGAACTGTGCAATGACTATCATCAAGGATTGCATAGTGTTTTTCTTCCAAATATACACATTGACTACTAGGCCTACTTAGAAGAAGTTTTCCATGCATGCATTGGAAGATTAACATGCAAGAGCAGGTCGCTTCGACACTAAGAATTCTTGAAGGAATACTTGAACACTTGATAAATATGACTAAGCATGAAATTTATGGCTCGAGACAAATGATGGAATAACCTTAAGGAGGCTCCCAAATTTGGATGTGGTTATAGAAAAATCCAAAAAACAAGTTAAGATACAAAGAACAATAAACTTACGTTGACTAAAGATTAGAAACATGAGATGAATGAGATCCAACAATGATATCACCTAAAGGGATTAGGTTCACCAAATTATTAGAACATTGAATTAGACTCAAAGGGACCAATTGTGCCAGAAAAATAATTAATTTCATAACATACCCTAGAAAGATAAGAATTTTACCATTCACAAAAATATTCATCATGGAGAAATATTGTAGTTGGTGATCTTTGTCTTGATAGTTGGAGCGATGGGTTGTGAAACTCTGGGGATCTATGAAATATATACACTCGAGCCCTGAGTATGAGACAAGGGATTCACATGAAGGAGAATTAACCAAACAAATTCTTTTATCCAATTAAAATTGCTATCTTGAGGATTAGGAAGATTAACTTGAAAACACCAAGAATCCTTTAAGATCTAGATCCAATCTATTTTAGTGACCTCATCAAGATGGTGAGAACCTGACATAACCATCAGATGATAATGCAGTACCACAACTCCTTGATAAGTCCCTAAACATTTAGGTGGTGGATCATTGAATTTCGGTGGCTTAGAAAGGCCAAAAGGTAGGTACATACCACTGTCATCAAATGTGGTAATTGAAACATTATTAATGTCATTGGTTTGATCATATTTAACATTTAGCATATGAGATTCTCGACGGATAAAAAAATTGGATTCATCAATCGAAAAAATCCCTTGAACATTTAAAGTTGTAACGTATTCCTCATGACCTATGAAATATTTACGATTAAACAAATCTTGAACATTGGATTCAATCTCTTCATCATTTGATTGTGAAACCACACCATCCTGTACCTGGCTGCAATCAAGACCAACAAAATAGGGATTTGAAGGCTTTAGAGAAAATTATAGTATAATAGACTCATTAAACACATCCATGCAAAATGAATAGTGTGCCAAAGCTGAGGAGAGATGAGAAGACTCAAGAGGAGAGACTTCGATTGCGACTGAATCTAATTCAAAATTAAAATTTTGCATACTCATATCAGCGATTGCTTTTTGTAGCATCAGATGTGTTCTAGTCTCGAAACTTTGTGGAGAGGCTAAAACACATGAGTTCTCAAGAACCCATAAACTGTTTATGGAAATTACACCTATAAGTATCTTAATTAGATTATTAATCTTATTTTTTAATGTTTGCTAAGTCTAAACTTAGGAAAATTGGTTAATTAATCAGAATTAATTAAGATAAGGTTATAATTATCTAAAAACTCACATGGATTGACTCGGAAATGATTTTTTCCCTTGTATTGACATGGGCGAATACACTTGTGAGAACCATAGAGAGTTTTATTTCCTTAAAGGGTTCGATTTTTAGTGATCCAACAATGCTGGAAGAATTCAAGCTTCAGTAGGGAAGAAGAGACAGTAAGGGGCAGGAACAACGAGGCTGAAGTAAGTTTTCTAGATCTAGTGAGTGCATTGTAAAGAGGAAGAGATAGCCACAGTGAGGCTAACACAGAAGCCTCTAGTTGTAGTTTGATTTGCAGATTCAGGAAGTGGTTTCATAGTTCACAAAGGTTTGATTTGAGAACTAAAAATCAAACCTTTTCCTAACAAGATTTTCACAGAGGCAGAGAGAAACGTTTCTAAGTTGGTGTTAAGGTTAAGAGGTAGCTTAATGTGATATCCAAGCCATATGAAATTATGCCTATGTAGGGAGTGACGAAGGGAAATTTGTGGATGGGTTTCAGAGGCAAGTCTTCAATGTCGAATTGCTTGTGGGATGAGGAAAATTCCTCACTAGATGTGTGCCTATATTTTTCTCTATAGGATTGCCAGATTTTGTCACCCAGATTGTACTCAAAATTTCTCACTGGTACATAATAATAAAACACATCCACTATTGCATTGGCTTTCCCAAGTTGTTTTTTTCTAGGAAAATTTGTCCAAAAATAACTATATCATATTTTTATGTGCATGTGCATATTTACCCAGTTCCAATGCTATTTATTTTTAGCATAATTTTATTTGCAAAGGTTGTAATGTGTTTAGTTTGATATTATCATAGCAATAAGATGAATAATTAATTTATTAGTTAGAAGAATTAATACTAGTTGTTGTAATAGGATTTCAGTGGTGAAAATTTCACATGGTATTACAACATGAGTGCTTGGTCAGGAAGCTCAAAAGAGAAGAATGAAATTTTTCTATTCATAGGGAGGAACAGGCCGAAATTCTTAGAGGCTGCGCAATACCTAGACATGCAGATCCAATATTTAGGCAAAGGTTTTATTTTCAGTTGCAGGGTTGTAGATAATTCAAGTTTCCTTAAATAGTAATTCCAACAAGCAGAGGGAGCAACATTAGCTCAAATCTTTTCTAAGTAGATTCCTAGGTTGGACATAGAGGGTTTTGAAGCAACTTTCAGAAGTTGAATCCGCATCAGGTGGAAGAGAATAACATGCAGAGGGAAAATTTCTCTCAGAGAACTTTGAGTTTCAAGAGATCAATTTTCCAAAGCAGATTGGTAGTAGCAGTTAACATAAATATTTATTCGAGGAAGGAGTGCGAGTAGCAAAGATACAAATAAGTAGAGGGAAAGATGGAGTTTTCAACTAGATTTGAGATTGCCACAACTAGGATTAGAGATTAGGATAGGTTGTAGGGAGCTTCCAACTATATCATATGGAAGGATAGGATATTTTTCCATCTAGATGAATATGGCCTGAAAGCCGACATAGATAATGTGGTAGCAGTTCCCCAAGATGCAGAGTAACTCAAGGAATACATGAAGGAAATTACGAAGGTGAAGAGGTTGATCCTGGATGGAGTTTGGGACCATATATTCTCACATATATTTGACAAGGATACTCCAAACAAATGTGGGATGCTCTTACCAAGCTATATCAAGGTACTTCCAAGCAACAAAAGATGTCCCTGGAAGTAAAGTTGAGATGCATTAGGATGCAGAAGGGAGACAGCATAGATCCCTTCCTCACTAGGATTCATGAAGTCTAAGGTCTGCTTGTAGATGTTGGGGAAGTGCCTCAACCATCAGAGCTAGTGTTGTTTGAACTAAACAATGTCTTAGAGGATTGGCAAGTCTTCATCCAAAATATATTTCACAAAGACAGACTAATACGATAAGATATGATGTGGTTTGAATTACAACAAGAATGGTTGAGGCGAGTTGAGTTAAAGAGCTCCATTAGTGGTAGTAGTAGTAACAAATCAAATGGTGTAAAGGAGGAGGAGAATGTGGCCCTAACATCTAAGGGTCTCAGTTAGGGGTATGAGGAATATAAGAAGAAGAAGAAGGACATGTTAAAGGTCATGTGCTTCAGATGTGGTGAGCTTAGTCACTACAGTACGTAGTGTCCTCTCAGGATGGTGGACAAGGAGGAGAAGTAGGACCAACAAGCAAAATCGACTAAGATAGACAAGTTATCCTCCAAGGTGGAGGAAGACTTTGCTATGATGGCAACCATACCTCTAGGAGTGAGGTGGGGTGACTTGGAGCTATAGTCCCAAAGATTGAAAGTACTTGGGCAATATCCTTGAGGTGTCCTCCTCATGGATTAGTACCTTGCTACAGGGGCCCACAGTATTCAGTAGCAGGATGGATCAATATCATTGATGCATTCATATTCATAGTGACAATTTCATACTAGTGTAAATCAGATGTTGAGGAGTGTAGTCTAGTGTTGGCAGCAGAGAAGGTGGCTTAGTAGCAAAGTGAACAAAAACTTAGATTATTCAGTGCACAGTGTAGTAGCTAGCAAGAATTAAAGACTCAGGATATAGATGCATCATATTGAACAAAGTTGATTCAATATTTCATATGATTCTCAGTTGCAACAACAACATATGAGAGGGAGTTGCAATGCAGATGCAGAGTTGGCAACGGTATAATAGTGTCATTAGTAACATAGATGCGACATCATATTTGCACAGTGATTGGTGGGAAGTATGGCCAGAAATAAGCAACATGACAAAGGGGAGGTGATATAGAGACAGGGTGTTGTGGTAGGATGTGCATCACTAGAGAGAACATAGTACTCGCTGAAAGGGAGTTTTAGTTTATGTAACATCGGATGTGTTCTTGTCTCAAAAATTTGTGGAGAGGCTAAAACACATGATTTCTCTAGAACCCATAAATTGTTTCTTGAAATTCCACCTAGAAGTATTTTAATTAGATTATTAACCTATTTTTTAATATTTTCTTAGCCTAAAGTTAGGAAAACTACTTAATTAATCATAATTAATTAAGATAAGTGAGAATTTTCTATAAAGTCACACAAATCGATTAGGAAATGATTTGGGCCCTTGATTATTTTTTAATCTTGGTCGTCGGAGGTCCAACATAGGATTATATGAATAATTTGATGGGCAGATGGAGAATGCACTTGTGAGAACCACAGAGAGTTTGATTTCCTTAGAGGGTTCGATTTTGAGTGAGTCAGCAGTGTTGGAAGAATTCAAGCTTCAGTGGGGAAGCAAAGACAATGAGGGGCATGGAAAATGAGTGTGGAAGAAGTTTTCCAGATTCAACGAGTGAATTGCAGAGAGGCAAAGATAGCCACAGTGAGGCTGATGCGGGGGCTGTGTAGAAGCCTCCAGAGGCAGTTTGATTTGCAGATTCGGTAAGTGATTTGAGAGTTCTGGAGGAAAAATAATTTCATATAGCTCAAGAGAAATGCTTCCAAAGTGAGTGGCAGTTGAAGAGGAAACTTAGTGTCAGATCCAAGCCATAAAAAATTGTTCCTGCCTATAGAATGCTTAGAGGGTGATGCAGGGCAATTCGTGGAGGGGTTTAAGAGGTAAGTCTTTAGTGCTAGATTGCCTGTGGGGTGAGGAAAATTACTAACTAAACCTTTTCTAGTATTTTTCCCTATAGGATTTCTAGATTTCAGCATCCAGATTGTACTTATAATTTGTCACTACTGCATAATAATGAAAACCCTCGGTTGTAGCACCAGTTTTCCCAAGTTGGGTTTTTCCAGGGAAATTTGTCAAAAACTAACTGTCATATTTTTATTATGCATGCCTCAATTCTAGCGCTATTTATTTTCTACCAAATTTTATTTATGAATGTTGCATTGTGTTTAATTCGATATTGTCATAGCAATAAACTGAATAATTAATTTATCAGTTAGAAGAATTAATACCGGTTGATGCAATAGGATTTCAATGGTGAATTTTCACATCAACTTGCAACAATGGTGAATTGTCATGTTGTTATGATCTGTGTGATTATGAGAAATTTGAATATTAACTGGATCAACATAATATTTATCAGCATAATGGTCAAAGAATGGCATACCAATGAGATTCTGAAATTGGCATTGCTCTTATTTAACAGGGTATATTAAAGCTTCAACAACCTGACCAAATAATTCTCCTGGTTTGATATCTAAAGATGTATGGAACAAAGGAATTCCAAGAGAAATTTGAACTGAAAGATCATTCGATCCCACAACTGGAGATGATAAACTACTCATATTTGGTTGTAGATTGAAGACTTGAAAATCTAAATCTTGTGAGGAAAAAAAAAATCATCCAATCTACTTGGGTCATCATCACTTCTTATATAAATATAAGCATGAATGTCAAGGTTATGGTTGTCCAAGGTTTCAAATTGAATATGTATTTTTATATTATTTGACTGGCTACCCAGATCACAAGATGGATGATCATCATTTTGACATGGACGAAGCTGAAAGAGGGAAGAAATGCTAAACGTATCTTCACCCTTTTTCTCATTTTCCTATGAGATATAGGCAGCTTTTACTTGATCATCATGTAAAATAGCAAATTGAGAATCAAAAGTATCTAGGAAAATTACTTATAGATCAAATTGATTAAGCAAATAAAGGTACAAAGGATCAGGAGGTGTAAATGATAGAGGATGCTAGGTATCCCTTCAAGAAACACTACATTCAATGGAATCAGATTCAAGATTAATATTTTGCATGTTAGCATTATCTTGAAGAATCAAGGGATCAACCTCCACATTAAATTTTATGGAATCATGAGAATGATGAATGCTTCTTTGAGTGAAAACTAGTTCTTGAGAAGAATATGAATATGGGAGAAATGGATGGACAATTTGGTTTTCATATTTCACAACTCCAACCTCGACAAGGGGGGAAAATTTATTTGGTAATGATAAAGGAGGAGAAAAAGGAATAAAAGGAGTAATATATTCCTCCTATGAATTTGGAGGTGCCTCATGATCGAGAAAAGTTGGAAGAGAAAAATCATGAGGAGAATGTAATATAAATTGTTTCAAGACTAGAACCAAACACTGAAACTTCTTATTGAAGGAATATAAATCCATATATTCTTTAGGAGACTCATAGAAAAGGTGAAGAAAATGATAAATAAAATCCTCACTGATTCATCTGCTTTTAGTTAAAGTTAATTGATCCTTTTATATACGTATTTATAATCATACTTTTCAAAATCTTCATGAAGCTCCTTAACAAGTTGCGCAAATGAATGAATAAAAGCAGATGGAAATGTATTACAACAAAACCTAACACAAACTTCAATTGTAAGGGTAAACAATTTAGCCTAAGCATCATTACAATGTATCCCATTAGGAAGAAAAAAATTAATGAATAAAAGCATATGCCCAAGCACTGTTGTTGGAACCTTTCCATCAAACTTTAGATGTGATAAGTTATGATTGTTTTCCGTGGAGATTTTAATATTTGATCGATTATAAAAGAATTTCAGGATTATTATTTGGGAAGAAGGAATTCAAAACATACTTAATGGGATCAACTTTTCATCTGGCCCTCCTTCTAGCACCAATTGTTGGCAATATTGGAAATGCTCCAACAAACAAGGTATCCCTTGTATATAATCCCCACTAGACCTCACACAATTTGGATTATGAGCCCCATCTGCAGAGTAGGCTCAACCACCATTATTCTTAGTGATTTTAATTGGCTACAAATTACAACTATCAACATAAGAGATTATGAAAATAGTCTTTGAAACAAGCAAGTAACCTCACACTATGAGGTATACAATTGCAATGTATATAAGGTACTTTCACGGAAGGGAAAAGAGAGAGTGAGCCTCTGGAAGAAAAGTAATAGTGTTATCCTAAAATACACATGCAAGATCATAGAAGGAATAGTTGATTAACCTACAAAGTATTTCACAAGATAACAATGATCATAAAAGAAAGTAACAACACACATTCAACAACATGCATACCAAATCCAACGAACTAGTTCATTTTCATTAGTATTTGTTAACATAAAAATTAACCAAAAAAAATGAAAAAATAGTCTCACAACATTCACAATATATGCATGAAATTTTTTTGGTTCTAAGAGCTACATATATTGAGTGAAATTCCCAAGATACATGATTGAAATGATGAACCACTAGCCCAAAAAGTGGAACATTAAGTCACAACTTTCTTCTCCAAAGAAATATATTCTCTCCTATGCCAAGCTAGAGAATCCAAGGTGGAAATTCCTTTGCTTGAGCTATGAGTGTGCATATATAACAAATGAGGTGACTCTCCAATTCCCTTGTGACTCTTGAGCTTCCCTGATGACTCTTGAGATCCCATGTGAATTTTTGAATTTCTATGTGACTTTTGAGCTTCTACATGACGTTAGAACTTTCTAGTGAATCTTCATGTTCCATGTGTGTTCTTGAAAATACAATATTACATTCCACCAATAATGTGGCAAAAATACATGGGACTAAATAACATTCTTGTGTTGACACTTTGAATGACCATAGTTTGTTGACTATGACAGGGGACTTGATGGAAAGGTATTGATGTGAGATTCATTTCTCCATTATTATATATTTCAATCATTCATGATAGGTATTTCTTGTATTTCATCTTCACCCTCCAAAGGGCTTGGATAATTTTTGAAACCTTCTAAATGAACATAATTTTCCATCTCTTTGTAGTGGTCTAAGACTCCTCTACTCCTACATGATAGCATATTTGTGTATTATCTTAGAAAATGTCCTCCTTGTGACCTCTCATTGTTGAATCTTTTTGCATCATCTTACCATAGTATAATTATATCACCTACAAATGAATTAACTCATGACAACACAACATCATTCCCACAATCACCTAATCTATATGTATTTTCTCTTAAAACATATTGACTATGAAGGGACAATGGGAAAGGATATGAGATAAATCGACTAAGAATTGTGTAGTTGAGCTCTGAAAGGATAAGGAATGACCACATTGCCTACACAATGCACAATTATCAAGGTACTACGTAGTGAGTAAGTCCAGGAGACACTATTATGAGCTTGTTGAATGAGGAGGCGTAGTCCTCAGAGAAGAGGATGCAAGGATTGTGTAGTTGAGATTTGTAGGGATTTAGGGATGACTCCATTCTCCAGTATTACTACGTAATGCATAGTTGAGGCAGGGCATGACAAGGAAACTTCACAGTGAGGGGTTCTAGTCAGCACGAGGGGCAAGACTAGGAACTGTAACTGTGCAGCGTGTAGTGATTCAGGAGCATACTCAAATATTTCACAGTTTAGGGCTAAAATGGCCTAGAGATGGACCTAATATCCACTAGAACTATGAAATGCATAGTAAGAGGCTCCCTTGGTGAAGGGATTGTGCAGTTTGTTGTTGTAAGAAACATAAAGTTAGGTCATTATATCTTGAAGATGCTCACTTAATCATGAAAGAGAGAGAGAGGCTTTGTATTCCGCAATTTTTCATTGCAAGGGCATAGAGAAATCCTCCTTGTCTACTAGAAGCTCGCAATGAACAATATAGGGAAAAACTAATCAAGGCATAGTACACTGAGGTAGTACAAGAATTAAGGTTTCAATGACTATGCTCTAAAGGTGCTCAATGCGCAATAAGAGGGAGTTGTCCCTAAAACAAGTTTAGTGCAAAACTCCAGGAGGTGAGGGTTTAAATAATGCGCCTTTTGAATGGGTAGTGCTAATCTCTTGGTGGAACATTAGTGCTTTTATAACTTGTTCCTGATGGGAGGACCATGAAAAGCTTTAAAATGGCTAAGTATGGGATAAATGGAATGAGAGAGAGAAAGACATCTGAAAAACTCCCAAACAGAGATCACACACATGTTTACCATCAAATAAAAGGTAAAATATGTATGATAACCAACACTAACACATATATATTGAAACAACAAAAAAGAGACACTTTTTCTAAGTGAGATACTTAAAATGTAATATTGTGACACTTGAATACAAGTTTTCAATAAAGTTTCGACTATATCCGAAATATGCGCTATGCCATAGGAAAGTGTCCAACACACATTCTAATGATAAATAGCATGAAATAGTGCAAGAGATTGTTTTGGAGATGCCTCTAAGAGATGTGCCACGATTATCTTAAGATTGAAAACAAGTGAAAGAAACACATGCAAGAGTGAAAACGACACTTCCAAAACAAATAAAACATAAGAGACACATGGAAGAATCAAACGTAGGAAAAAGAAACACTTGTAAAATATAGAGCAAGCATAAATGATGCATGTAAGAGAAAATGAAAATGAAAGTGACACTTGTGAAAGAAAAAGAGATAGTTAAGAAACTCACCCGACATATACAACATTTCCAACCATGAGTGAGAGAATGCTCCTTATACCCCAAAAATATACAGAGATCAAAAGTGAAAGATAAGGATGAGGTCTGGCCTAGACTCTTTTTACAGGGAGAGAAGACATGCCATGAGGTTAATAATTGATGAGGGTACTTAGTGCATATCCAAAAACTAGGAGACAAGATCATATTGACTAACTTAAGAAATACTCTCACTTTCAACAAAAGATGCATAATCACTTTTTTCATAATATTCCCTCACACTATCACTGTCCATTAGGATTGCGCAGTCTTAGTCTCTAGTATCTGCACAATCATTATCACTAGAGACTGCACAAGAACTGTCTTCAAGGATCGTGTAGTGATCATCCTCAAGGAACCATGCAATCACTGTCATTAGGGACTACATAGTCACTTCCATCAAGAACTACATAATGAATTTCATTAGGGATTGCACAGTGCCAGTCTCCCAAAGATGCACATTCACTGGTAGGATTTCTCATAAGGGGTTTCTATGCAGGCATCAGAATCTCAAAATGCAAGAGTAGGTCGCTTCGACACTTATAATTATTGAAGGAAAACTTGAACACTTGAGATATATGGCTAAGAATGACATGTATGGTTCGAGACAAAGGATGGCATAACATTGAGGAGGCTCCAAAATTTGGAAGTGGGAAAAATTTTGGAGGGTTCTTGTCATAGCGAAATTATATACATATACAATTTTATATTTTATATTTGGAACTAGGTTAGTTACCATATAAGTGACTGAATAAAGTAGACACTCTTTCTTAAACTAGTAACAATCCTTGGTTCTAGTTTACTAGGTCTGAGGAAGAAAGCGCAGGTCCCATTTAAGGTCCCACTGAGACACATGGAGTATGAATTATTAGTTATAAATGAATACATGTTCTAAATAAGAGTAAGATATCTCTTTAGATAAAATAAATGTTATTGAATTCTAAAATTATCTATATAATAATCTTGATGATAACGCAAGAAAGAGAGAGAGTATGGACTCTCTAAATGAATGAATTGCCACCTGCTAACCATGCTTGTTCCTATCATGAAAAATACTAACAGTGAAAATGACCTTATAACTTTAAAAGAAAAGTAAACTAGTAAAATTCCATTTGTCCATGAACAAAACTTAGGTAATGTAAGAAAAATAGTGCAAGGAAAACCATTAACCTACATGCATGAAAAATATACAATGTCATCAATATATATATATATATATATATATATATATATATAGATATATATATCAAGAACCCCACCAAAGGAAGGGGGCTAACAAGTAGTTAACAATGAGGTTAATTTCACCTTGCAAAAGAGTGTCTATGTACTCCTAAATTTCCAAAGGGCACGGAATTAAATATCATCATAACAAGTCATTTATTAAGATAGTAAGTGAATATTTTCACTATAATAATAATAAACCCAAAGTCAAAATGATTTAAACTCATAGATGCTCAAAGGCACATAATCATTCGGTAGGCCGACCATAAACATTAAAATACAAATGTATAGTTATTGCACTATACAGTAGGTTTGAAAAGTTGGATTCGAATCCATTGAGAAGGAGGCTTGACTAAGCCATTTAAAATAATGGAAAACACTTACCCCTATTGATGCATGCAACCCTAGGGAAGGGTCTTGGCCTCACGGCTAGGAATCATGGAGATAGGCAAAGAACTTGTAAGAACCTAGTGGGTACTGAGTTGAATAATTCCTTCGTAACGAAATATATTTTCCACTATAACATAATTAGAAATGGCATTTTTTTTTGGGAAATATATAAACTTGTAAGGACCAAAAAAAGTTAAGCGAGAAAACTTTGATCACTAAAGTCATTAAGAAAAAGAAGAGCAAAAATAATTATTATAAACAATTTTTAATGTGCTTGGTGGACGCTACCAAATATACCTGAGGTCAGATGGGTGGCAATTCCCAAGAAAAATGTTAAATTAAGAAGGATAATTTAAATATTGATAATGGAGGTGAATTCAGACCTGGGGTTTGATGGTTGAGTTACCTGCAATTAGTTGACAAATAACAAATGTTTGTGCCCCTTAAAAAGATGAATCTTTGATCGAAAAAAACTTGAGTCATGAAGACCCCTTGGGAATTTCTTGCAACTATTTCTACGAAAAAAAAATCCCTAGTATAAATACCATCAGCACAAGAAAACTTCCACATCGAAACAAAATAAAACAAAAAAAATTAATGGTAAAAGAGCTACGACTCAAAAACCCTTGTAAGTGAAGAGATGAAAGTCTAACCTGGAAATAATATGACTATGCACTTATGACTATACTTTTAAAAGTGCATGTAAGAATATTTCTATAAAGGTTTGAAAATCTATCACTTCAAGCAGAGAAGAAATGGAGTCATTGTAAGCGAAAAAAACCGGAGAAAAGGGTTAGATTAGGGACAAATATTATAGAGCCACCTTGGAACAGATAGAGAAAAATGAGAATGGATTAGTAGGATCCCAGCCGTCGATCCAAACTGTTATGAAACCAGCTCAAGAAAAGATAGAAAATATAGATCCACGCCTTAGAATTCAGCCTCTTCGAGGGGGCAACCTCCTTTACATTACATAAATGAGCAATTCTTGGATCATACAAATGAAAATACCTCCTTTCTATATATAGGAGTCTAAGTGGTCCCAATACAATCAAAGCCTACATAACAATAATATTGTAGGGCACAACAGTAACAATGGTGGGCTTCTATGTGGCATAATAGTAACAATATGGGCACTACATGGGTACATCAATATAATAAGAGGGTTATACTAATAACAATAAGGGGTTACACTAGTAGTATAGGGCCTAACATGCCCCTCTCCTTCAAAAAGCGTTGTCCTCAACGCTTGAGTAGTTCTTGATGCTTCTATATAAAATTCTTGTCCTCCCATGTGGAATATTCAGCGGGTAAGTTCTTCCACTTGATGAGATACTCTGAAATTGATCTATTTCGTAGCTGGCGGTTTCTTGTTTCTGTGACTGCTCCAGGTTCCAATATGATTTTTCCTTCCTCTTCAATTTCTGGCAATATTGCTTGAATTGGGATCTTTTGCAACTTTTGAATAAGTGGCCATACTTCTTCGTTCTTCTTCCATTCATCTGTTGCTTCGTTTATCCAATTTGGTTGGATAATATAAATAGCACAAAACAATGCTTCCACATCCTCATCCTTGAAGCGTCTTCCCATTCGGTAAGGTCGCCATTTTTTAAGTGCATGTAGTATTGCCAACATTTCCTTATCATAAATAGCTTGCTTGAGATGTAGCAGTAAAAATACCCAATCACTCACATCAAAACATTTTTCACTACGATGTTGATCTACCTGTTGTTTCATTTAATTTTGCACCGAAGTGGCGTTATCCTTTAAAAGTTGGAGAACTTGTTGTTGATGCTCGATATGATCTTTCTGTACTTGAACCTTTTTCTTCTTGATATGTCCTTCTATCTTTTGAGGAGTGGTAATTTCTTCCAGTCCTTTACAAGATATGGTCGGATTCATTTCTTGACGCTCGATGTGATCTTTCACTTCTTGAACATTTTTCTTCTTGATGTGTCCTTCTATCTTGATAGTTTGAGGAGTGGTAATTTCATCCATTGAATTACAAGATATGGTTGGATTCATTTCTTCTTTCTCGATGTGATATTTCACTTCTTGCACCTTTTTCTTCTTGATATGTCCTTCTACCTTGAGAGTTTGAGGAGTGGTAATTCTTGCCAATGCTTTACAAGATATGGTCTGATTCATTTCTTCTTTCTCTGGGGTGGTGTCCTGACGTATATCCTCTTCTTTTGATGTTTCTTGATCCTTTTCTTCCTCCTCTTCATATTCTATGTAAAATAATTTCTTCTCAGCACACCTATGACCTTTAGTGCATTTTCTATCACAATTGTAACAAAGCCCTTTTTCTTTTTTTTCTTCCAATTGTTGTGGTGTAACCCTTGTAGGTTGTGGAAGGCTGGGAGAAACAACACTTCCATCTTTATAGTTGTGAGGGGTATGCTTCCTGGTTTCCATAATTTTGCTTTCCATTATGTCACAAAGCCCTTTTACTCTTTCCAATTGTTGTGGTGTTGCTCTAAAGAAGGTGTTGCTCTTTATATCCTCATAATGTGCTATCATTTCCTCCGTGAAAATTGACCACGTAACAAGTTTTTTACGAGAACAAAGCCCTTTGTACCATAAAAATTGATCTGGTTCTAAATATGAAGATGCAATACATACCTTTTGTAATAGTTGTACACCATGTATATCAAAATATTGTTCCATCTGAAGTATCCAATTTACCGGATCCTTGCCATCAAACTTCCTCATCTTGCTTTTTCTTGATTTTAGGAGCTCTACCTTGAAACGACTGTAACTCTGTACTTCCGAATCTTTAAGTTCTGAACGTGTGACCTGTAGTAGCCCTCTGTGTCCTCTTTCCAATGCCACAAGTCTGATCCAAATTGGATTCTCCAAGAAAACGTTATGCACAATCTCCCACAGTGACCTGATTATAGACTAGTTCAGTAGAGCGAACTTGTATGAAGTGCCACGTGTCACTGTTTAAACCTTTGACTCTGAAAAATATATAAACAGAAACTACAGTCCGTCCTCTTTCTTTACCTTCTTACAAAATTTCAATCCGATGCTCAGAAAGAAAGTTATGACGATTTTCCCCAGGTCACCTGTTTTGAGTGTAATTCAGGAGTCTGCAAAAAGACCAACTTCCGCAGATCATATCTCCGAAAATATCGCGCGAAAAGATCTGAAATTTGGACCCAAGGTTCAGCGCCAATTCTTCTCAAATGGGTGTTTTTGCGACTTCTGAAACGTCACAGAAAAAAAATTATAGCGAAAATGCCATGATGACCTGTTTGGAGAAGCGAAACCGTAGAATCCAAAGCTCTGATACCAAATGTTATGAAACCAGCTCAAGAAAAGATAGAAAATATAGATCCACGCCGTAGAATTCAGCCTCTTCGAGGGGGCAACCTCCTTTACATTACATAAATGAACAATTCTTGGATCATACAAATGAAAATACCTCCTTTCTATATATAGGAGTCTAAGTGGTCCCAATACAATCAAAGCCTACATAACAATAATATTGTAGGGCACAACAGTAACAATGGTGGGCTTCTATGTGGCATAATAGTAACAATATGGGCACTACATGGGTACATCAATATAATAAGAGGGTTATACTAATAACAATAAGGGGTTACACTAGTAGTATAGGGCCTAACACAAACCCTAAGCGCATGAACCGTGGATATCCATACACGTCAGGTGTACTATGAGCTAGTGAAAATTTCCCCACAAGAGGCCACGTAGAAATTCCCATGAATAATAGCTTGTTTGAGTCCAGACCCTTTTAACAATAATATATGATTGTTATCATTTCCCAACGTGGAGATAACACCAATCTTAAAACCATACATCCAGCTTCACATGTTAAGAATTATTGTAAGGGCTATGTTCATGGTATACCATACATTAAGGTTGCAATATTACTATGGTGCTAAGGCTCCATATTCAAATTATGAAGAGTAAAGTTTAGCCATGGATCAAACAACCTTTCTCTGCAATTATGGCTATATTCTTAATGCTTAAGATATATTGATAGAATGCAAGGAGTATCATACCGTAGCTAATAAAGAGGGTCACTCATATATATAAAATATTGTCTGCACCTGGAGGTGAGGGTGCATATGCAAGACTATGTATCATATTTAGAAATAGAAAACAAGGTTAAAGGGATGAGTTATATATATATATATATATATATATATATATATATATATATATATATATATATATATATATATATATATATATATATATATATATATATATATATATATATATATATATATATATATATATATATATATATATATATATATATATATATATATATATATATATATATATATATATACCTTCGATATGTGTTAACACATAGCCACTTACACGAGGGATGTTACACTTCTTTATCTATTGACTTGTGAATTTTTGTTCCATTTTTATTTTTTCTAATAGATTTGAAAAGGTGTTGATTCTAAATGGATAATATATTAAGTTTTAAGGATTGAGTAGAAGTAGATTAATTGCAGCTCCTTAATCAATTATTCAAAACTTGTTTCTAGTTCTAGTATAATTTTTCATTCTTCATTAATATTTGTTAAAATAGTTTTTTTATGAAAGAAGTGTGGAAATTATATGTATATATGAAGAGAGTAAATCTCATCTTCTAATTCATATTTTGAATTCTTTAGAACACATTATAGGGACCATATTACTTGGGTGATCATTTATTTTCCTTCTTTTGTTTCTTAAGGGACATCAATTTGTATGGTTGTGTCCTTGGAATTACTTATCTCTCACTTCAAATTCCCTCTTAGTATGGTTTATTTAGTTATGGTTTCATCCTATTTATGCTATATCCGAGTCTTCCTTCAATAGTTGGAGAACCTCTCCTTATTGATCTATGTGTTCCTCCACTAACTAAACATTTTCCTCCCCCTCAATGGGTGTTGAGATGGATGGTTGTGCTTCTAGGACTCAATTTCTACATTCTTCAAATCCATTAAAACCTTTCCCATATATGAATAGCATTCACCAACTTTTTTCTTCTCATTTTCACGATTTCCTTATGATTTGGTATAAATTTTATGGATCCTCTTACACAGTTTATGCAATTGCATGCATTCCATGGAAGTTTATAATCATTTTATATTTGAATCCATCAAATTTTCCATTCTATCTTCAAAATCTATCTTCTAATCTAACTAATTTTTCATTTTTCATCCATCAATCTTTTTCTCCCTTTTAAATAGTTCTTGTGGTAATTTCAAATAAACATCTTTTAGTGAATTATCACCTATTTCATTATCCTTATTTCTCAATTGGGATACTTAGGACCCAAATACTTGATTCTTTGGAGTTTTAGAAAGTGCACAATTTTCTCCACCATGTCCTGCCACTTGAGCCATTTAAATTTCTCCCCTATTTTGTTTATAAAACCTTTTAGGTCACCTCAAATAGATATTCCAATAAAAAAGTATGCAAGTTCCAATTTAACATATCATTCTAAAATATGTATTTGGATTACGTTGAACCTCATACAACTTTGAAATTTCTATAGCGCTAATTCTAAAATTTTGATCTATAATAGTCTTATATTTATTCTCTATGATACTACAAGTTTCACTAAATTCTAATGTAGCAAGCAAATGTTATGGTAATTTTCCCAAGACTCATTAATTTTCGCTCTTATAGGTGGGGAATTTTTTATAGTATGCAATGTGTCCAATTTTTTAGATTTAGTTCAAAAATGTTAACCTTAAAACTAAGATATATATTATATTCAATAAAATAGATGGGAAAAAATATGCATC
This sequence comes from Pinus tabuliformis, assembly GCA_031772625.1. Taxonomy (NCBI): domain Eukaryota; kingdom Viridiplantae; phylum Streptophyta; class Pinopsida; order Pinales; family Pinaceae; genus Pinus; species Pinus tabuliformis. Next base: position 379,458,186 of record CM062808.1, on the reverse strand, counting down.
TTTCTATATATGATAATGATTATTATGCTCAGAACACTTGTGTGCTCCTAGCTTTAGGAGTAGTAAAAATCTCTGACCTTCATACCATGTAACTTGAAAGGTATAATGACCTAGAATTTAAAAAATTGGCATAGATACTTGTCGCATCCTCTTAAAAAAAATTGTATGAAACTCCCCAAAAAATAATTATAGTGAAATTTCTAGGATGACACATTTGAACGAGTGAAATCCAAGAATCATATGTATGATACCAAATGTTATCCACGAACACCAAAAACAAATTTGAATGGAAACAAAAATAGCTTTGTTCCTTGATAATTAGATGGAATAATGAATCAGAAACCTCTTTAACATGGGTTAGGGGAATCCTTGTATCATATAAGAAATATACAATATGATATCATCTCTTAAACTAGGTAATATTGTTGTATATAGGAGATAAAGGATACAATTATGATTGAAAGCTTTATCAAAACCATAAATACGACACCGACATAACAATAGAAATTCACTCTCTCAATATATATGTATTAGCACATTAGTATTTGTGTTGTGTTAAGGAGAATTCAAGGAATAATAAGTACCAAGGTCACAACTAGAGTTGGATTCTAACTCTAGACATATCAGTAGGTCAAAACCTTAAAGAATCATATTGAATTTTGATATAGGTGTCAATAGTGAATCTTGGCATATGGACAGTGATGAAGCTTGCAAGCTACGTCAACCAAGAGGAATGGGCCTCATCTCCTACTTTCTTGGAAAATCCTTGTAGCGTAGTGAGCCTTATTATTGAAGCAAGGTCATTCAAGGAAGTGTTGTCTCTATGGAAAACACCCTCCAAAATTTTTCCTATACTTGGATTTTGGAGCCCACTGTGGATCTTGCAATCGGTCATTCTGTGGTCACTTCTTGATCGATCAAAGTCATTTTCTCACACATGCTCAGTTTGCAATGAGTTCATGAACACATTCTTCCATGCAAGCTTGAACAAACATAGGAACAGTCTGTCAAGATAGTGTCTTTACAATGTTCAACATATGTCGATAATCAGTGCCCACTATCATTGATAGTCCCTCACTTTTGGTTGCATTTGTACTTCTATTTTGGTGTGTTTTTCAAATTATCACTTTTGTGCAGCTCCATATTTGTGAGTGTCGTTTTCATGCTTTCAACTATATCTCTTGCTTTCTTTCACTTTAATTAGTGTCGTTTTCATGTTATCTTCACTATGGCATATATCACTTTCAATATCATTCACATATCACAAGTGTCACTCTCCCTTTTCTCTTCATATAGTAAATTTTGTCTTTACACATGTTAGCCATCACACAATGTGTATAAGATCATTTTGATGGTTTCAAGGGTTTACCTTCATGAAAATGAGTTGATCTTACCATGTAAACACCTATCGCACTCATTCCCAAAATTTTAAGCACTTTCACACAAGTGTCATCGCAAAGTGTATATTTAGTGTCGCTATTGTCATAAATTCATCTCAAAGTTGCTGCATTGAGGGAAATATGTTGTTAACGTATTTTGGATGATCTATATTGTTATTTCTAAATATGCGATCATAGTAAATTCATATCATTGTTACATCATTCTCATCGATCCCACACTTAGCCATTTTTTGGAAACTTCCCTACAACCCAACCTCATCTGACCTTCCTCAAATGCACATTGTGTAGTTCCAACCCTCAAGCTACAATTCTATCCCTTGACACTACACAATGTGCAGGTCCTGCCTCCCAAGACTATGCACTACACAGTTCCAGTTCTCATGCATGGACCTTGGCCCCTAGAATTGTGAAATTCATCCCTCTAGCCTAGCCCCAACTACGCATTGAGCAGTATCTGAGCTCAGGCCCAAACCTTGAGCTCTTGAAATACACAACTATGTAATCACTAAGTCCAATTTGCCTCCCATAACTATGCATTTGACTGAAACGAAGCAAAACCCTGCAATCTGATTCACTTAACCTCAAAACTACGCAATTTACCTACACAGTCCATCCTGAACTGTGCATTGCGCAGTATCAAGGCTAAAGCCTTAGCCTTAAGCTCTTGAACTATGCAATAGCACAATCACCTACACTCCTTTGTCTTCCAGAATCACACAATGGGAAAAATTAGTGTTCAAGCCCTCAACCTGGCTCCCTGAGATTCCTAACTACATAATATTTTTTCTCAAAACAAGCCTAAACTATGCATTGTGCAACCTCAAGGCTCTAGCCAAACCCTTGACTACCTGATTTTATGCAATTTCACAGTCATTGAGCCTCTCCCTCAGCTTGCCACCCAGTTCAGGCTCAACTAGTGGATTATCATACAACATCTTAGACTAGGGGTTTATTGGACTGATGTTGCCATGTCATGAGTGGATTGTAGATGCAGGAACTTTATCATGCTATGGAAAGATGATGAAGAAGGATATGGAGAAGGAGGACATGCTAGAATACACATATGGAGCTAAAAAGATAAGATGATCATCAGACAAGAATATGAAGTAACATTGTATTACAATAGAAGACAAAAGATCATGACCGTATGAAGACTCCATCCGATTCACAACCCTTTGGGGGCTAGATGTGAAGAACAAAGGATATCTCTCATGAATATGAACCATTGGATACATCTCTTATTGAATACGGGAATGAAGAAGTAGCAAAAATGATAGCTTGGCACTACCACACCATCATGTATTCCATGTCATTAGTGTCATGTCATGTCTAGTCACGAGTCATCATATGCCACATCATTATTGCGGATTGTGTAATTATTTATTCAAAAAGTAATGTAAAGTGGAAGTCCAAAGGACACATTCAGAATATGAAGAGTCATGTAAAATTAAAAAACTCATAGGAAGTTAAATAGTCATGAGGGTAGTCAAAGAGTCACAAGGAAGGTGAAGCATCACCTCATTGGTTATATGTACACCCTCATTGTATGAGCAAAGGAATTTTCACCTTGGCTTCTCCCACAAGATATTAGAGAGATAGAATAGTTCTTTTGGGGAGAAAAGATAGGCTCCAACACTCCACTATTTGAGCTATTGGTTTTCATTGTATACATGTGTCTTGGAACTTTTACTTAATATCATATGCCTTATGGCCAACATTTTTTTCATGCATGGATTATGAATATTTGTAAGACTATTCTATGAATGTTTTTAATTCATATTTTCTTTCATCTATGCTAAAGTAGTTGTATTATTTCAGTTATTTTGGTACTTATCATATTGATAATGTTTTGTAACAATAATTTTCGTTGTTATATCCTCAAGGACTATTCTGCTAGATATTAGACAAATCTTTCTTTTTGTAATGGTTGCAATGACTGTCACATCTTTGTGGACTACTCTATTGGATATTGAATGAATTCTTCTTGTTTATGTGTGTCTCTACTAGGGAGGTACTATTACCTCTCTATTATAGTATCACTTCTCTCCCCCCTCCAGAGTAAAAGAACTTTGATACACATATGACCGAACACTCACTATGAACACCCCCTTACTTTCTGAAGGAACATTTGCACTGCTCTCTCTCGCTGATAGTTAGAGCAAAGTAAAAAATATAAGAATATATCGCAATCATGCCAATACTCCAGATGGGGCTCCTATTCTAAATGGTGTGAGGTCTAATTGGGACTTCACATCAGGGAGACCCCTTGGTTGATGTATTTCCAACACCTTCAACAATGGCACTAGAAGGAGGGCCAGATGAAAAGTTGTGCCCATTGAGTCTGTTTTGAACCTCTTATCTAAAATGGCTCATCCTCAAATATTACTCCCGGGGTGTTTCTCCAATTTATCCATTTGTCAATTTTCAATCCCCGATGAGCCTCTCTATCACTTGTCTCAGTTAAAGTTTGATGGTGAGGATGGAACATCCATAACCGAGCACATTTATGATTTTCTTAAATTTTGTGAATCTTATGAAATCAATGATGAAGAGTTTGCTTGTGTGCTTTTCTTCCTCACCCTTGAGGATGCGTTAATCGATGGTGCCATACCTTACCACCTACTTCCATCCATTATTTTCATAATTTCCTCAGGGAGCTTCATCAAGCCTTTGATAGGTATGGTTACTGAGATGTTTGGAAAAGAATCAATCACTTAAGAATTAAGCCTAATGAATCAGTTGAGGATTTTTCTGATTGATTCCTTAACCTTTGTTATAAATTTCCTAAAGAAGATATGGATAAGGATTTCTTGAAACAATAGTTTGAGCACTTGTTTCTTATCTCTTTGCACAGTGAATCCAGACCCCCTGATATTTCTTTGTCCCCAACTCTTATAAACCAAGAGACACCCCTAATTTTAGAGGAGGAAAATATTATTCCTTTTGTTCCTTGTCCTCCTCCTTTTTCAATTCCTATGTGGGTGCCTCCTTGCGATGATCGTAAAGTTAGGAAATATGCACATCAAATACCTAATCCATATTCTCATCCTCCTTCTGCTTTTCATGATTCAAATCCAATAGATAAAATCTTGGAATGGCTCATGAAGCCTACTTTGAAAACCAGTTTTTCTATTCCTTGAGATGGTATTAACACTCATACCTCTAGTCATGAATCTTATTCATATTTCTGTCATCCTTTATCATCTACATGTTGTGACTCTTTGTACCGTGATCCTCTTGATCAATATGCTCCATCAAATAGTTTTCCACACTCTCCTAATGTTCAAGTTGTTTTCCCAAATTGTGATTAGGTTCAAGATAGTCACATTACACAAGTAGAGGAGCAGGAAGGTGAAGGTTCATTAAATATTTATTCTCTTTTCAAAACCAACCATGTAAATATGGTGTTTCCTCATTCTTGGTTATGAATCAAATGAAATCAGTTTGTTTATATACGTAGTATTGGGAAAGAATCATTCTAATGATGATAATCATGTTGATGTATGTGATGATGAGTGCACAAGTACACCAATTGATATTTTTGTTTCTCATGAAAATTTTAATTTGAAAGATTTAGATATGGAATTTGTTTCGGTCAAAGAAAATTCTCTTATTGAAACTTCCTCTTTGTCCCACTATCCCTTGTGCTCTCCTGTTTACAATGCATCTACATGCAATGAACATACTCCATTCTCTTCAAGTTCTTCATCGTATGAGCTCACTTATCAATTGAAACAAGGTAGTGAGGTTTTCCATGATGAAAGAGAGAATAATCAGATCATTTAGTATCCTTTCTATCCTGTATCATATCTTTTTTTGCATTAAGACAACTCTTCAAATCAAATTTCTCATGAAATTGATCCATCTCTATATTTGTGATCAGAAGAATATTTCGACTTGAGTAATCTTATTGTTGAAGTTGTAACATATGATCAAATCAGTGACAAAGATGGCTTCCATCCAGTTAATAGTGATCTCATCCAAATTAGTGAAAGAATATATCCTCACACCATGCATGATTTGGTTCAATCTTTGGAATGCGATTTTACAATCCTTGAAAGTTCTGGTACTTTCTAGAGAGTCAAGGAACTTCAACTTCTGTTGATGGTTATGTTAGTATATCACAACTCTAGTAAGACCCCCAAACCGAGTCAAGTTTGGTTTTCTTCACAAAACTTCTCCTTTTGTAAGGTTTCACTCGATGTAAATTCTTTCTTAAAATATATTTCGCATTTCAGAAATGATCTTTCAAGCCTTCAAGATTCTATTTCTAATTGGATTCAAGATTATTCACATTCATACAAATCTCTTGTATCAAACTCGAGTTTGGAATATGTATCTCTCATGGAATCATGGAACTGTAAAGTTTATTATTATAAATATTATCATTGGCCAAAGGATTCATACCTGTCACACTCTTTTGAAAATAATAAGCTCCTGATCCTTCTTGTGAATATTATGATGCTAATATTTTTCCTCATCGCACCTGAAATCCTCTTGAGTGTTAGTGAATGCATGGATTATTTTACGAATCAAATCCTTTTTCACTTTCTTTACCCTAATTGGTTTCATGCATTTGTTAAACGATCATTCCTTTTTACTTCTTTGAACGATTACGATACTAGTGAAGTGTGTAACCATTCACAAGAAAATGGTTTATTACACTCGTCATGTGAGGAAGATGATTCTATTATGCAGAGCATTTGTGGAACTGCTCAAATTGATTTATCTTTAGTAATTCCAAATTTGGAATATGATTCTTTAATCAAGCCATCTAATCATGATTTAGTTTCTAGTGACTTTCGTTAAACTTACTATTTTCCCATCAAGACATCCGATGACAGTCATTTTATATCCTTTGATTATTATGGTTTAACATCTCACTATCTGGGTACTTGTCAAGTGGTTGAGGCACTTCCATACTTGCGGATGGTTATGTCAAGTCCTGTATATCTTGACACACCCGCTGAATATGATATGATATATTTCTCCTCACAATATTCTCATTGTAATCCGATACCTTTAATTGAAAATTAAAATTTTCAAAGATTTTGTGGTTTTCAAGAGGATTATCATGAGTTTTACGATCCAATCGCTGAATGGTTGGAGAAATATTACTTGGTCAGCTCTGTCGCAAATAACAATTTTTGATATTTTCACGTGATTTCTAAGGAGTTCGATGTAGTTTAAGATACATTCATAAGAAGCTTCCGAGGTTTGTTGAGTAATGGTTTTCAACAAAAAAGTAAGAATGTGAACTAGTTAGAAGTAGAGGCTATGGCCTATATTTATTTTAACAAGAAAGACCTTCAATTTTTTTTTCAAGTTATTCAAGTTTTTATCTATTTTGTTGCACATTGCTTTATATTAGTTTTAATTTTTCATACCTTTGTGAATGTAGATGGGAAGCAGTTATGATGGCTTCATTGGAAATTTCATTATACATGATCCTGACCTTCTAGATGATTAGGTTAGGAGTAGGTTTAGTTGCATATTAGTTTACTTGCACATCCATCTTGCATTCATTTTCTATAGTTTTCCTTATGTTTTCTCATTTTGGTTTCGCATCATCTTTTCAGTTATCCTCCTTTTGTTTTGTCTTCTGGTTTTTCTTCCTTGTTGTGTGTTGTATTTTCTTTGTTTTGTAAGACCTTGCATGAAGATGTTATGTTGGCTAAAAATGGAATATGGAAAAATAGAGAAGGAGTTTGTGATACTGCAACATATGGCTAATTCTCTGTCCTTCTTCCTTATCTTGGTTACATATTTTGGTTGATGATGTTCCAACAGAAAATACGATCCTTGTGTTGATAAACCCTTATTTTCAACAATGATATCCATGTCTATTCTAGAAACATCATCATTACACTCGAGTTTTTATGTTTTGGTGTTTTCAGGATGATCCAATAAAGTAGAGAAGGGCAAGGGGAAAATCTAAATGAGAAAACCAATATCAAAGTTCTTATATATGCTTCTCTGAAGGGACAACTTCCCTTTCTCTCAATAAGTTTGGACCCCTCTTCCACTAATGAAATAAATAAAGACAAAACAAAAGAAAGGCTTCGTGCATAGAGAGGTGAAGCAAGAAACTCTAGTGGGGTACTGTCGAGGCTCGTTGGCAGTGAAGAAATGTTTGTGTTCTTAAATTGATTTTGCTAAGGTACTGTGTAGGCTTTCTAGCAGCAGAGCAACACCAAAGATGAAAAAATATACTCTGAAAATCTAAATCTTGCGAATTTCATTACCCTATCCTGATTCGAAACATTATGTGATCATTGATCTTATGTTTATGTTTAACCAAGTAAATGAATAAAGGGAACTATGTTTATGCATGGGGTAAGTGGGGAAGCCATGATAATATGAACGATGAATCAATACTTCCTGAAGAAATAGACCTTGAACGAAAGAATTGACCAAGGAAAAGAAGCTAGAATTTTACCAGAGTGTCAGAAAGTGTTTTCATTGTGACAAACACCCTCCAAAATTTTTCCTATACTTTTATTTTGGAGCCTATTGTGGATCTTGCAATCGTTTGTTCTGTGGTAACTTATTGATCGATTTAAGTCACTTTATCACACATGTTATATTTGAAACGAGTTCATGAATGCATTATTCCACACAAGCTTGAAAAATCATAAGATCAATCCTTCAAGGCAGTGTCTATACAATGTTCAACCTATGTTAATAGTTAGTGCACACTGCCATTGACAATGCCTCACTTGTGGTTGTGTTTGTACTTCTATTTTGGTAAGTTTTTCAAACTATAGCTTTTTCACACCTTTGTTTCCGCGAGTGTTGTTTTCAGGCTTTTGAATATCTTTGTTGATTTATTTCACTTTAATTAGTGTCATTTTGATGTTATCTTGGTTATGGCATGCATCTCTTTCAATATCGTTCACATATCACAAGTGTCGCTCTCCCTTTTCTCTTCATATAGTAAATGTTGTCTTTATGCATGTTAGCCATCACACAATGTGTATAGGCTAATTTTGGTGGTTTCAAGTGTTTATATTCATGAAAATGAGTTGATATTACCATTTAAACTCCTTTCGTACTCATTCCTAAATTTTTAAGCACTATCACACAAGTGTCATCACAATGGTCCCAAAGTGTATCTTTAGTATCGCACTTGTCGTAAAGTCGTTGCAAAGTTGTCGCATTGAGGGAAATATATTTTTAACGTGTTCTAGATGATATATGTTGTTATTTCATCATTTTTTCTAAGTATGTGATCATAGTCAAGTCATATCACTGTTCACATCAGTCTCATTAATCCCATACTTAGCCAATTTTCATAAACTTCCCTTCAACGCAACCTCATCAGGCATTTCTCAACTACGCATTATGCAGTTTGAACCCTCAATATGCTACCCTATCCCTTGCCATTATGTAATGCATAATTACTATCTCCCAACACTGTGCAATTTGCAGTTCGAGTGCTCAAGCCCAGACTTGGACCCCAAAAATTGCGCAATTCAACCCTCCAACCTAGCCCCAAATGTGCATTGTGAAATATCTGATCTCAATCCCAAAACCATATCTCTTGAACTATGCAATTTCACAATCACCAGGTATGCTCTATCTCCTAGAACTACATTGTTGACTAAAGCAGTGCAAAACCTTGCAATCTGACTCATTGAGCGTCAAAACTATGCAATCTGCCTACATAGTGCAACCTGAACTACGCATTGAGTAGTATTAACACTCAATCCTCAACTCTGAGCTCTTGAAATATGCTATTGTGAAATCACCTCTACTCCTTTGTCTTCTAGAATAATGAAATGGTAAAAATCAATGTTCAAGCCCTCAACCTGGCTCCCTGATCTACCCAATTGCGCAATAGTTTTACTCATTCTAATCATGAACAATGCATTGCATAGTTTCAAGGCTCAAGCCTATTCCTTGAACTCCTGAGCTGTGCAATTTCGTAGTCACTAAGCCTCTCTCTCAGCTTGCCACCTGGTTCTGGCATAGTTAGTGGATTATCATGCAACATCTTAGACTAGGTATTTAGCAAACTGATGTTGTCTTGTCATGAGTGGATTGTAGATGCACACACTCTATAATGTTATGGAAATATGATGAATAAGGAGATGGAGAATGAGGACATGCTAAAAGACACATATGGAGCTAAAAATATAAGATGATCATAATACAAGAAGACGAAGGAACACTAGATTACAACATAAGACCAAAGATCAGGACTGCATGAAGACTCTATCTGATTCACAAAACTTTGTAGGTTATATATGAAGAATAAATAAAATCTCTCATGAACATGAAACATTGGATACATATCTTATTGAATATATAAACAAAGAAGCAGCCAAAAGGATAGCTTGGCACTTCCACATCATCATGCAGTCCATGTCTGTAGAAATTCTCGCTGTAGATTAAACTGATTATGCAATGTACTAAAGCAAAATCCTTAATCTACTTCTACAATCAAACTTGCGAAAGCTTAAGCGATTTTGAGCAAGAACAACAAGAACACATATAATAGAGAAGAATATTCAATCACACATGAAACACAAAAGAATACTCTGGGGAAAGCCTCAGCTAAAAAACCCCGCTATCTGTATTATCATACAAGTGGAAATATCTCAAGATTACACAAACCTTTAGCTGATAAGCTATCCAGCTCTCAGTACAATCCCTCACTGCTGCTCATAGACAGAATAGACAACACATATGCCTTCCTTCATTCCTCCAAGCCTCCTATTTCATTGCGTAGTTTCTCCTGGGTCCTCCAGTAGCCACCTGTGTGATTCTCACCTCAGACACTGCTCTGATCTCTGTAGTAACTACGCAATCCTCAAGGAATGAATTCCTTCTTCATGCAAGAGATATTCACATGGGAATATTCTCACAACTCATAGTACACTATCCCTTCCTTTAATCTCAACTGGATCTCTATCTGAACTGCCATGAATGAGTTATTTATGAGAGAATATTCAGTTATTTCAAGTACACTAGTTGCATGCATGCATGCATTAACTAACTGAACTCAAAATTAGTTCCGCAAACTATTTGGAACTAATCTAACTGGACTTAACTCAGTTAACTGAGCTAACTAATTACAACTCAAATAAAACTCATCCTTATCTCCTTAATTAAGGGATAACTTCCTCAATCAAAGGGATAATTGTTGTATCTCTTCACAAAGACTTCATGTTTGATTTTCTCCAACTAATTAACTCAAGATGAATTAATTAATTATTTTTCAAATAGCTGGTGAGACTAAATTCGAATTTTAATTCAGGGACTAATTAAAATTTGAATCTATCTTGAAATGCTATCTATAGCAATGCTATTTATAGCATTTCTATATTTAGAATTTCTTTGTTTCTATTTTCAACACTAGTACATGAAATGCTATCTATAGCAATGCTATTTATAGAATTTCTATTTTTAGCATTTCTTGTTGCTATTTTCAACACTCCCCCTCAACAAGAAAGGCATTCAACTTGAACCCGACCCTGAACCTTTGGAATGTTCTACATGCAACACTTCTCTCAAGTGTTGTTGCTCCAGCAACTCCAGAAATAAAAATATCCAACCTGAATTAGAATGATGCCTCTGTCATCAAAGTATCTGAATATTATTGCCTCTGTCGACTGAAAACTTTACACGTCTGTGCTCTTCAGAATCTTACTACTCTAACTTCTGTCACTTTGATCTTTGACTGCATCAATCACACTGTTTCCTCCTGCTGCATCTGTGCTACTACTGGTCCTATCTCCCAGCACTGCACCTCCTCTAATCATGTTGCATCATGCTGCCCACTGTTACACTACAAATTAGTTACTGAGAAGTAAGTAAATGATCTCCCAACTGACCTCCTTGTTGGGCTAGAAACACCCTCTGATGTTGAATCTCCCTCTACTGCTCCATCTGCATCTGTCTTTACCCACTTAGCCAATCCTACTACTCCTCGTCGGGGCTCCTGTAGCAAGGTCTAATCAAAGAGTTTGGGTACCTCAAGGATGTTATGCCTATTTTAGCCTTCTTGGGACTTTGACTTCACATCGCCCCACCTCCCACCTGGAGGTATGGCTGCATGTGATCCCTCTACCCACTTGGCTCGAAATTTCCCCCTATTGGAGGTCTCTGCATGAGTGGATGCCTCCACTCAGTATCCTCTTGGCTTCTCCAATTATGGCTTCTCCAAAACCTCCTGAAGTTGCTTCACCAATTGTGGCTCCTCCACAATTGTCTTAGACTTCTTCTGGCACTGCATGTTGAGAGGTAATGTACTCTCCCCCGCAACCACCAAGTCTCCAACATTTGCCTTGCTCCTCAAAGCTTTTCATGCATCTTGAACCACAAGAGCATACAGGTTCTTGACTCGTGAACTGATCTGCTTCACATGTCTCATGTTGATGTGTCTAAGGAAAACCTTTCCCTTATTGAAGACAGCATCATAGCCTTCATCCTCCAACATTGCGATCGATACCAAATTCTTCTTCAGTCCAGGAACATACTTCACATCTGTCAAAGTAATAAGAGTTCCATGCTCCCTCTAAAAAGCAATCGTGCCCACTCCTAAAACACTATAATTTTCATCATTACCCATCTCTATGCGCATCTGGATGTCTTTCTCCTCCAAGGTACTGAACAAACTCTTATCGCTAGTCATGTGGAATGAGGCTCCACTGTCAAGAAACCAACCACAACCCATCATCAATGAAACCATGCATGTGATGAGGGTAAAATCCAATTTTAACTAAGAGGCTAGGGCCTCACCTTTAGATCCTTCTGAGGATCCCTTCTTCGATTTCTTCAATGGACAATTAGTGGCATAATGGCCCATCTCATGACAATTAAAGCATCTCACTTTAGATTTGTGAATCTTCTTCCCACCATAGGAAGAACTCGATTTGGAATGAGAATCCTTCTCCTTCCCTTTCCTTGCCTTACTGGCTAAGGCTATATTTTCTTCATTCTCTTTGGATGAAGAACCATCTCTGGTGCTCCTCCTGATCTCCTCCTACATCGGATCTGACCACAGTCGTTCCCAATCTTGCAATTTCTCTCTTCCATTCACAAAGTCCTGGTAGTTATGCTCGCTTTTAGGAAGACCGAGCAGAGAAAGATTCACCATGTCATCATCGAATTTTGTGATTCCTACACTTCAAAGCTCATATCTGCAGGTGGTGAGCTTGTTCAGATATGTAGAGATCGTGTCTCCATTTTCACACTTGATTTTCTAAAGCTTGTCCTTCAACGCCAGCTTCCTCTAGTTGCTTCTATTCTTATATAGATCCTTCATTGTCTTCCACATTGAAAACAATGTCTACTTCCCATGGAGACTTGAGAGAATATGGTCTCGAACTCCCTCCAGAAGAATCCTCCTCTCGCCACACATTTCTTCCATTTCGCCAATTCTTGGGCATTAACTGCTACTGGCTTGGGGACTTCTTGATCAATGAAGTCCTTCAAACAATTATCCTATAATACCACTTCCATGTGATCCTTCAAGGCTATGTAATTCGAGCTGCCATCCAGGGCATACTCGAGTCTCAAGCCATTGAACGCCATTGGCAAACTTTGAGATGTGATAAGAAATCGATTTTGTACCTACAATCAAGAACTTCAAATCTTCGAACTTCTCCCTTATTTGTATACTGTTCTCCTCTTTGATCACCTTTTCTCTGATACCATGTAGAAATTCTCACTGTAGATTAAACTGATTATGCAATGTACTAAAACAAAATACTTAATCTACTTCTACAATCAAACTTGCGGAAGCTTAATCAATTTTGAGAAAGATCAACCAAAACACATATAACAGAGAAGAAGATTCATTCACACATGAAACATAGAAGAATACTCTGGGGAAAGCCTCAGCTAAAAAACCCCACTATCTATATTATCATACAAGTGGAAATATCTCAGGATTACACAAAGCTTTAGCTCACAAGCTATCTAACTCTCAATACAATCTCTCACTACTGCTCATAGACAGAATAGACAACACATATTCCTTCCTTTAGTCCTCCAAACCTTCTATTTCCTTGCGCAATTTCTCCTAGGTCCTCCAACTACTCTGACCTCTGTAGTAGCTGTGCAATCCTCAAGGAATGAATTCCTTCTGCATGCAAGAGATATTCACATGGGAATATTCTCGCAACTGATAGTACACTATCCCTTCCTTTAATCTCAACTGGGTCTCTGTTTGAACTGACATGCATGCGTTATTTATGAGAGAATATTTAGTTATCTAAAGTACACTAGTTGCATGCATGCATGCATTAACTAACTGAACTCACAATCAGTTCCACAAACTATTTGGAACTAATCTAACTGGGCTTAACTCAATTAATTGAGCTAACTAATTACAACTCAAATACAACTCATCCTTATCTCCTTAATTAATGGATAACTTCCTCAATCAAAGGGATAATTGTTGCATCTCTTCGCAAAGACTTCATGTTTGATTTTATCCAACTAATTAACTCAAGATGAATTAATTAATTATTTTTCAAACAGCTGGTGACATTAAATTCGAATTTTAATTCTCAATTTTAATTCAGGGACTAATTAAAATTAGAATCTATCCTGAAATTCTATCTATAGCAGTTCTATTTATAGCATTTATATTTATAGCATTTCTTGTTGCTATTTTCAACACTGGTACCTGAAATGCTATCTATAGCAATTCTATTTATAGAATTTCTATTTTTAGCATTTCTTGTTGTTGTTTTCAACAATGTCATCAGTATCATGTCATGTCTAGAAAAGAGTCAACATATGCCACATCATTATTGTGGATTATGTAATTATCTATTCAAAATTTAATGTAAAGTGGAAGTCTAAAGGACACATTGAGAATATGAAGATTCATGTAAAAGTCAAAAAATCATTGGAGCAACGCATTAGAGAGACATACTAGTTCTCTTGGGGAGCAAGGAGTGGCTCCAATGCTCCATTATTGGATTGCATATTAGACAAATATTTCTTGTTGTAATGGTTGCAATGCCCGTCGCATCTTTGTGGACTACTTTGCTGGATGTTGAATGAATTCTTCTTGTTTACGTGTGTCTCTACTAGGGTGGTACTATTACCTATCTATTAGAGGCTCACTTCTCTTCCCCCTCTATAGTAAAATAACTTTGACACACATATGACTGAGCACTCACCAGGCAAATCCTTTGCTTTTCGAAGGCACATTTTCACACCACTCTCTTCCTAATGGTTAGAGCCTAGAAAAACTATAAGAATACATGGAAATTGGTCCAATACTCTGGATGGGGCTTCTATTCCAAACGTTGTGAAGTCTAATTGGGACTTTACATAAGGGAGACCCCTTGGTTGACGGATTTCCAACACCGTCAATAGGAAGCTATGGCCATATCCTCAAAGAAGGGTGTCTCTTCTTGGATAATGTAGCATTGAGAAATATATAAAGTACTCTATGGAACCATTTATTTATTAAATGAAGTTTTATCTTATTTCTTATAATGTGATATATATGAAAATCATAAAACATAAGAAACTATTTGGAGAGTTCTACAAAAGGCTAATCTATATGTGGTATCTCTCTACAAGGTTAAGTCTACAAGTTTTAATCTTTGAAACCACACAAGAAGTATTTTGAATGGACCATTTTCAACAATAGGATACTTTATCTGGGGGAGTTATGCTCAATATATCCCCTCGCCTTTATAATTTTGTTGCATCACATGGATTTGAGTTGAATAATTGATGTGTATAGTTTACTATTTTGATATAGAAGAGATTACTTGGATTTTGTGTGTTTTATGTGCCCAACAATACTTCATATTAGACCCATGTTTTAGAATAGATGTGGAATGATTTGTGGCTGGTAACTTTAACGTAGTGGAGTAGGAGGTTGACTAAGTTGGTAGTGTGTGTTTGGCATGGTGCAAAGTAGAAAGTATGGATAAAGTGTAAAACTACCCTTCATGGCTTTGATACTAATTGGTAGAAAAAGGACTAGACTAATGGTAGTTCACATATTCTAATTTTTTACAAGAGGAGGAGAGGGTGATGGTAAATTTGATAAGTTGTATAGCCCTTGTTATGAAATTTCTCTTCTAGGGAGGATTCAACTAATTGATGTACAGATGGAGACACTGCCTCTAATAATCTACTCATTCATACTTCCATTTTGATGATTGGTTTTAATCCATGTAACATGTACAGGTAAAGAATTTCTCATTTTGAATTCCTTGATTTCCATGTTATGATTCATAATGTTTGAAACCTAGTTCCACATCTTATTTATATTAAGGTTATATGTTTGTGGGAGGTAGTTGTTTGGAGGACTATAAAATTCATGCATGTTTAGGGAAATATGATTTCCCACAAGGATATATAGGACTTTCAAGAGACTAAGATGAAATTGGAGGTGTTTCAAATATTCCATGAGAAAAACCTACATAGAATTGTCCTTAGTAATGATTCAATGTTCTTTGATTTTGTTATGCTTAGGGAGAAAGAGTATATGGCTAGAAGAGACAAGGATTTTGACAAGTTATAATGGAATTATGAGGGAAACAAAATATTAAAGTTCTTATTTTACTTATTCAAAGGAAAGTGGTAACCAAAATAGACCTTGATCTTCATGGAGATAATGATTCACTTATGGAATATCCCTCTAAGATCAAAGTAATATTAGTGATAATTTTTGGTGTAATTTTTCTTCTTATCTATTTATAGAGATAGTTGTTGCTATTAAATATTCCTATTACAAAGAGATGGGTTGGACATGTAATTCATCAAGGATCAACTTTTTGCAGCCCTTATCTTTGTGTTGAATGGTAAATATCTAAGGATTGATATTCTACCTTGTGACTTCTACGACACATAATATGTAAATTACCATGGATATTCTACTAGATAGTTTTATGTGAAAATAAACCAAAATCTATAGAATGAAGGGTTAATTCCATTTATATTCCAAATTTACTATTATTGCTTTGTTGTTTATGCATGCAATAGATAATATGAGAACAATAGAGAATCTATAAATACAATCACTCAAAAATTGCAAGGAATAACAAGATATGGTATACGAAACCATTTTGAGAGAAAACCAAGTGAGAAGGTGAGGTTATTGCAGTCTCTTTCATCTATAATGGAGATGGTGAAAATACAAAGGAGAGGGAACTCCCTATGTAGTTAACTGAGACCTTTGGCTTGTGAGATACTACAAAATACAAAAGAAATTTGTTATGATATATCTTTCTCCAAACTTAGCTACTCTACTTTACCATGGAACAAAATGCAAGAAAATAGAATGGAACCCCTTTTCCTCCTAGTTTCCTCTTTATAACACAATTGATAGCCAACATAGGGTTAGGTTTGAATCCTTCAAATATGAACTATAGTTACAAATTTAACCCATAAAAGTTCCTCTTTATATTCTCCACATGGATGGCCCATTTTCCATGAATAATGGGGGATAACATGGAATCCCTATGACTGCAAATTTCTAGAATTTATGTTGTGTGGAGAGTTATAGGTGTCTAAAATTCTAGATTGACTCACCACCTGTCATCAGGGACGTAAGAAAATCTTGAATGATTGGAAAAAAGTGCCACATCATTTATAAAGCCATAGATAGGTGCCACTAATGTGAACTTGAACATTTATATTAATATTCAATTATATTAAAGAATAAGAAATCAATAAAACACATTAAAATTTAATAAATTTACCCCAAGATGGAATAGTCAAAATTATAAGGATCTAAAAGTAGTGATAGGTGAAAAATTAGCCCCAGAAATAATTAAATAATCAAGGGCTTGACAGAACCATAGTCAAAATGTATTAAAATTGATGAAAAAGGAAAAATAATTGTTGTTAAAATTCAATGCGGAAATCAAGTTTGAATAAACTATTACATCAAACATAATACAAACAATTATAAGATACCTAAGGAGGATTACTAAAATAATAATAAGCTAATAATAAATCATTGATCCTCTCAAATTATCGTGGTCAATCACAATAGTTTATCTCCCAGGATGCATAAAATTTGAATAAAAATTTTGATTAACATATTTCATAGACTGTTGGAAAGGTCTTTATATGTCAAATAGCATCATGGGGTAGGTGTAATGCTTAAAAAGGCCATTTAAATCCTCAAAATGGCCCTAAAATGTTTTATACCCCAATTCTCCAAAATGTGTCCCACCACTAAAAATGTGTTCTCTTGATTTGATGCATTTAATTTTTCTACTCTGAAAGCATTAAAATGGATGAAAAATCATACACTGATCCAATCTAGGTCATATCACTACATTTTTGTAGGATTTTGGTCCCTATAATACTTTACATAATTAAGTGAGCTTTTTTTTCTCTACCTTCTCCCTATAGCACTAGTTATCCTTTCTTGTAAGTTGTTCTTTCAACCCAATATGCCAAAGGTGATGCTACTTCTATCTTGTAATTCTAGACATCTTATGCAAATTTGTATCCTTTACCAAATCTTTTTGACCATGTGGTGTTATATTCTATATGGAAGGGAGTAACTTCTCCTCTTTCTAATCTATTATGGGGGTATGATTAGTTTGTAAGCATTATCTCCCACATTTCCTATTATAATAAAAGGAATATATGATAGAGACTTGATTTTCTTACCAGTGCATTGTAGCCTCTCCTTGTTAAATTGTAATGATACTCTATCTCCCACTCTAAATGACCACTTTTTCCTATGTTGATCATGTCTTCCATTATATTCTTATTATGACTTCTATAGTGCCTCCTATACCTTTAAATGAATTTTCTTAATGTTCTCAACAAATTTTTATGCTCTTAAAGCATCCCCTATGATATCCTTTATCATTCCTCTTTGATAACCGTATAGAACATATAAAGGTGAAGGTGGAAAATATCCAAAACAAGTTTTAAATGGTGACTTACTAGTAAATTTGGACTACTTTATTATATGAGTCTTGTATATAAACCAAATTTTCATCATTTGTCTTCAGATGCTTTTGATTCTAAACCCATAGAAGTTGTGCCAAAGTCCTACTAACCATTTCCTTTTTTCGCATTTGTTTGCGGATGGAATGTTGTATACATCTTCAATTTTTCGTTAATCTTTTTCTATAAATTAGTCCCCACTAAATTGAGAAATCTAGTGTCCCTATTTGAAAATATGCTCCTTGGTATTCCAAAGTTCACCCAAACATGAACAAATAACAAGGTTTCTCTTGATTTTCCACTAATGGTATTTTTACAGGGCATGAGAACACACATCTTGTTGAACCTATCAACTACCATGAACATGTAGTCATGTCTCTTCCTAGTTATTGGTAAACCTCCAACAAAGTCCATGGAAATGATTTCCCAATGGAAAATGGGTACAATAAAGGGATGGTATAAACCTTATTTCTTATTACTAGGCTTGTTGGTACCCTAAAGAATACACCCTATTATGAGTCTAACTACATTTTCTTACATTCTGGGCTAGTACACATACCTCTATAAATTGGAAATGATCTTCCCTACACCAACATTTCCTACAAGCCTGAAGGTGTTATCCTATATGAGATTTACAATAGCTTACCATTAGTAACGCATAGCCTATCCAACCTATAGAGTAACTCATTATGGAGATGATAGCCAATAATTCTATCAACATTGTTCGTATGAATTTGGCTCTACAACTATTGAAACACCTCCCTAAAGTCCTCATACTCTATATATGTGCCATCACATAAAATAGAGTGGTTGTAGGTGATGAGATAGGCAATTTCATCAACATATCCTTCCATATCCTCTTTCGTAGTTTCCTTATACTAATAGAGATAAAATTGGACCTCCACATAGAATGATAATTGATATTATCCCATACTTGAATTGAGTACAAATCAGTTAGTTTTCCTATTCTACTCAAGTCTATTTCATTATTTAAAATGGTAGGAAGAATATGGGTTACAAATATCCCCCAACTATAAGGGAATGAAATCAACATAACCTCCATGTCATCACCCATAATTAGGGTTAGATCAAGCTCATAGACTTCCCTTCTACACTTGGACATCATATCTACTTCATTTCTTCATATACATGATCATACCAAGGTGAACCTAGTGTACCATGAATATTCTTGCTAATACCTCATTCGTCACACTATAAACCACTATTCATTGCAACCATAGAACATGTAAGGAAACATGTGCCTATGATGCATTTACCAACCTCCTTATTAACTATTTACCTTGGTGCGTGTAACCACCCCTCCAACATTTACACACTTTCACCAGCCTCCGAAGGTAAACATGAGACAAAGAGCTACTATGACATGAACCAACCTCTTAAGTCCCATTAAGAAACTGGGGCTGACTAGTAACAACCAACTGACATCTCACAACATCCTACAAGGGTTACAGGTGATTCAGAGGCTAAGAAACCACCCCAAGTGGACAAATCCTATGTTGAACAACCTTTTCCTTGCCCTGGGACCTCAGCCACTCCCACAACAATTGTTCCATTTGTTTGGAATCCTGCAATCACATGCACAAGCTTGCATCCCAGTGGTTTCAAACCAAAATGTCCAACTCATAGCATGTGGTCCCAAATTCTAATCCTAAATTACAAGTTAGCCTCCATACCACTGCCCAGAACTCAGTGAAACTTTCTAGAATGATAAATGACATCAAGAAAAATCCGTTCATACTAAAATTTGATCAAAACTTGTGCTGGCCAAGCCTATCCATGATAGTAACCTCATCAAACACATTGAGAGCATTTAATCTACAGGTCATGAATGCATATCTAAACATAGAGGTCTTATACTTATCTAAGAATCATCAATAAGGTCTAATTCCCTCTCATAAAAGCAGAAATAACATATATTAGGCCATGCATTCAATAACCATTCATTTACCAATTAAAAAATGTTAAGATCCATAACTAGAAATTGTTATGAAACCATTCTTATAACCAGCTTATAATCAAAATAATAAAAATGATAGAACAACCATTAAATCCACATAATAACAAGTACAAGTACTTATAAAATACAATAGAAAAGGAGCTCTTATTATCATATGTAAAATCCAACCAAGTCAGGGACTTCCATGTACCACCCAACCATAGAGTGAGTTGAACCAAATATTTCTTTCAACCAATCATCCCCGTGCCATATTCGAAGCATGAATGTGGGACTCAAGACAAAAAAAAACCATGGATTTCTGGAGATTAAACCACCTCCACCCTCAAACTTTACTGCAATATCGCCAAAACTGATAAAGGGATTTCTAGGCCCAAAATAAGCACATAAACAATCGAGTTATACTGCAATCTTGCCAAAACCAATCAAGGGATTACTAGGCCCAAAACAAGTTTGGATGTCTCATAATTTCTTCACCAATAACTTGAGGAATTTTGTTATGTAACTAACTCACAAATAGAAGAAGAGATAGATAAAAAACTTCAAAATTAACCTCTTCGAGGGGGAAACCTCCCTTACATTACACAAATGAAAAATTATTGGATGATTCAAATGACAAAACCTCCTTTCTATATATAGGAGTCTAAGGGGTCACAATATAATCAAAGCTGACATAAATTAATAATGTAAGGACATAACAATAACAATAGTGGGCTTTTGTGGGGCACAATAATAACAATATGGGGACTACATGGGCACAATAATAACAATAAGGGGGATACACTGACAATAACAATGAGGGAATATACTAGTATTATAGGGACCTAACATGCCCCTCTCTTTCAAAAAAAATTGTCCTCAATGCTTGAGTAGGTTTGGATGCTTATGTATGAAGTTATCATCCTCCCATGTCAAATCTTTAGTGGGTAAGTTCTTCCACTTGATGAGATACTCTGAAATTGATCGATTTCATAGCTGTTGAGTTATTGTTTCCATGACTACTTCAAGTTCCAATATGATTTTTCCTTCCTCTTTAAGTTTTGGCAACATTGTTTGATACGGTAACTTGTCGCCTATAACCTTATTTAAGCATGAAACATGGAAAACTCGGTGCACTTGGGAATATGTAGGAATATCCAAATTGTATGCCATGGTACCAATATTTTGCAACACCTTGTAAGGACCATAATAATTTGGTGATAATTTATTATCCTTCTTAGCTTGCTTGAGGGACATATGTTTGTATGGTTGTAGCCATAAAAATACCCAGTCGCCTACATCAAAACTTCTTTCGCTGTGATGTTGATCTTCCTATTGTTTCATTCTATTTTGTGCCAAAGTGAGGTTGTCCTTTAAGAGTTGGAGAACTTGTTGTTGATTCTCAGTTTGATCTTCCACTGCTTGAACCTTAGAATGATTGTCAAAGACTTTTTCTAGATCTAGAGAAATAGATGATTTCGATGTTTGAACCTCTAGTGAACATAATTGTGCAAATATGCCCCATTGTTCTTTATTTAGATGCTTTTATAGCTGATTATCTTTCCTGGTTTCTCTGCGATACTGTTGGGTCCCTATAATACTAGTAATTACCCCATTACTATTGTAGTTATACCCCTTATTTATATTGTTGTGCCCCCATTGCCCCCATATTGTTATTAATGTTCCCATAGAATCCCTCTATTGTTATTTTTGTGGCTTTATATTATTATTGTTAGGTCGGCTGGATTATATTGTGACTCCATAGACTCCTATATATAGAAACGAGGTTTTGTCATTTGAATCATCGAAGAATTGTTCATTTATGTAATGTAAAGGAGGTTTCCCCCTTGAAGAGGCTGAATTCTAACGCGTTGATCTATCTTTTCTATCTTTTCTTGAGCTGGTTTCATAACATTTGGTATCAGAGCTTTGGATTCTAGGGTTTTGCTGCTCCAAACAGGTCATCGTGGAATTTTCACTATAACTTTTTTTCTGTGACGTTTCAAAAGTTTCAAAAAAAACCCATTTGAGAAGAGATCGCGTTGAACCTTGGATCCAAATTTCAGAGATTTTCGCGTGAGATTTTCGGAGATATGATCTCAGGAAGTTGGTCTTTTTGCAGACTTCTGAATTACACTCAAAATAGGTGACCTGGGGAAAACCGTCATAACTTTCTTTCTGAGCATCGGATTAAAATTTCGTAAGAAGGTACAGAAAGAGGACGGACTGTAGTTTTCATTTATAAATTTTCCAGAGTCAAATGTTGAAAAAATGACACGTGGCACTTCATACAAGTTCGCTATACTGAACTAGTCTATAATCAGGTCACTGTGGGAGATTGTGCATAACACTTTCTTGGAGAATCCAATTTGGATCAGACTAGTGGCATTGGAAAGAGGACATAGTAGGCTACTACAGGTCACAATTTCAGAACTAGATGATTCTAAATTACAGAGATAAATTAGATTAAATATCAGGCTTCTACAAAGTAAAAAGAGGTGTGTAGTTTTTATTTTTTATTTTTGCATAAGCTTGGTTTGAAGGAATTCAAAGGGCATAGTAAAGCATTATTATCGATAACTGATGCCCCGAGGAAAGGAAATGCAAACACCTAGTAAGGAACCTAAAAGCTCTAGCATGACTCATGAAGAAGAGGAAGAAATGCTACATGATATATCAAAATTACAAGAACAAGTGCAACAAATGTCACGCTCACAAAAGCTAACAGATGCTAAGATAAATGGCGTGGAATCTAAGATAAAGGGAATGGAAGATGAGATGGATGATCTGAAGACAGATTTGAGGACATATTTGAAGACAGACATGGCAGATTTGAAGACAGATTTGACAAATTTTCTACAAGAAATACTTACTAATGGTGAAAAGGTTGTAAAGGAAACTCATGATGTGAACAAAAGAAATGTTAATCATGATTCCATAGACTCTAATGTTGGATCGAAGACCCACCATATTCCAAAAATCGATATGAGGAAGTTTGATGGCAAGGATCCCGCCACATGGATATTACAGATGGAGCAGTTGTTCAATCTCAATAATGTGCAAAACACACAAAAGGTACGTATGGCAACTTTATATTTGGAACCAAATCAATTTGTATGGTATCAATGGCTTTGTTCTCGTAAACAATTTATCACTTGGGAAATTTTTACAGAAGAATTGATAGCACATTATGAGGATACAAAAAGCAACACTTTTTTTAGCCAATTGATAAGTCTCAAACAAAAGGGTTCAATAATGGAGCACATTGAGGAGTTCCAAAAATTGAACATAAGGGTAAAAGATATTCCAGAGCGGCATAGGATTGATGTGTTCATAGGGTCTTTAAAGGATAATATCCAACATGATGTTCGCCTTTGGGAACCTGATTCATTAGAGAAGGCATTCAGGTTAGCAAGAAAAATGGAAAGCAAAATTATGGCAACCAGGAAGCATACCACTCACAACTATAAAGACGGAAGTGTTGTTTCCCCTAGTCTTCCACAACCTATAAGGTTGACACCACAACAATTGGAAGAAAAAAGAGAAAAGGGCTTTGTTATAGTTGTGATAGCAAATACACTAAAGGTCATAAGTGTGCTGAGAAGAAATTATTCTACATAGATTGTGAAGAGGAAGAAGAAAAGGAGCAAGAAAGGTCAAAAGAAGAGGATATGCTCCAGGAACAAAGCCTAGATGAAGAACAAATAAATCCGACCATATCTTGTAATGCATTGGCAGGAATTACCACTCCTCAAACCATCAAGATAGAAGGACAAATCAAGAAGAAAAAGGTAATAGTGTTGATTGATTCAGGAAGCACCCACAATTTTATTCATTGTAGGGTAGCAAAAGAATTGAATTGCTTCCTATATCCAGCACCAGAGTGTCAAGTGATGATTGCAAATGGAGGAACAATAAAATTCTCTGGAAAGTGCCATAATATCAAGCTATCCATGGGAGAATATGTATTGACTAGCCCAATGCTTTCCATTCCAATGGGAGGTGCTGATGTTGTACTAGGAGTCCAATGGCTACAATCCTTGGGTACAATAGCTTTTAATTTTCAAGAACTTTTCATCAAATTTTATATGGAAGGAAAGGAAGTTGAATTAAGGGGTATTGCAGGGAAACCAGGAAAGATAATCAGCTCTAATGGTATGACAAAGCTTCTAAAAAAGGAGCAAAGGGGTGTAATTGCACAATTATGTTCGCTAGATGTTTCCACATTAGAATCATCTATTTCTCCAGATCTCCAAAAAGTCCTGGACAATCATTCCAAGGTATTTGAGACTCCCAAAGGTCTCCCACCTATGCGTGATCATGATCATGCTATTCATCTGATTCCAGGAAGTGTTCCTCCAAACATCAGGCCGTACAGATATCCCTATGTCCAAAAAAGTGAAATTGAACGTATGGTTGCAGAAATGCTAGAGGCTGGTATAATTCAACCGAGTCAAAGTTCTTTCTCTGCTCCAGTAGTATTGGTGCACAAGAAGGATGGATCATGGCGCATGTGTCCAGATTATAGGGAGCTCAACAAGCTCACTATTAAAGATAAGTTCCCCATTCCTGTCATTGATGAATTACTGGATGAATTGCATGGATCAATTTACTTCACCAAGTTGGATCTTTGTTCAGGATATCATCAAATCAGAATGAAGATTGAAGACATTCCGAAAACGGCATTTAGAACTCATGAGGGTCATTATGAATTTTTGGTCATGCCTTTTGGCCTTACCAATGCACCTTCAACATTTCAAGGTTTGATGAATTCAATTTTCAAACCATTCCTTAGAAAATTTGTGTTAGTATTTTTTGATGATATACTTATCTACAGCAAGTCTTGGAAGGATCATGTTGAACATGTTGACAGGGTGCTACAACTATTGGAGGAGAAACAATTATATGCCAAAAGATCCAAATGTTTCTTTGGAGTCCAGGAGGTGGAATATTTGGGTCATATTGTATCTCATGAAGGAGTTAAGGTAGACCCTAGCAAAATTAAAGCCATTAAGGAATGGAAAATCCCCACATCCATAAAGCATTTGCGCGGATTTCTTGGGTTGACAGGGTATTATCGCAAGTTTGTTAAGAATTATGGGAGAATAGCAGCACCTCTAACAACATTATTGAAGAAAGATGCATTTTCATGGACTCCGGAAGCAACAAAGGCCTTTGAACATCTTAAAGAGGCAATGTGCCAAGCACCTGTCTTAGCTACACCGGACTTCACAAAAACCTTTATTGTGGAATGTGATGCTTCAGGAAATGGAATTGGTGCTGTTCTAATGCAAGATGAAAGACCCATTGCTTTTGAAAGTCGTCCAATCAAGGGAAAGTTTCTAAGAAAAGCTATTTATGAGAAGGAAATGTTGGCAATACTCCATGCACTTAAGAAATGGCGACCCTACCTAATGGGAAGACACTTCAAGGTAAAAACGGATCATGATAGCCTTAAATACTTTTTAGAACAAAGATTATCCTCTGAAGAGCAACAAAAGTGGGTCACAAAGATGTTGGGTTATGACTTTGAAATCATCTACAAAAAAGGGAAGCAAAATGTGGTGGCAGATGCACTCTCAAGGAAGGATGAGGATGTGGAAGCATTGTTGTGCGCTATTTCTATTATCCAACCAGATTGGATAAATGAAGCAAGGGAGGAATGGAAGAATGACGAAGAAGTGTGGGCACTTATTCGAAAGCTACAACAAGATTCCAGTACATCTGATACATTTAGCTGGAAAAATGATTTGTTATGGTACAAAGATCGCTTATACCTCTGTAAGAATTCCCAGCTAAAACAAAAGATTCTTATGGAATTGCACACTTCTCCCTTAGGAGGGCACTCAGGATTTTTAAAACTTACCACAGGGTTAAGAAGGAATTTTTTTGGGATGGCCTTAAATCAAATATTCAAAAGTTTGTGGCAGAATGTTTGGTTTGCCAACAAAATAAAGTTGAAACAATTAAGACACCGGGTCTATTACAACCTTTATCCATTCCAAGCCAACGTTGGGAGGAGGTATCAATGGATTTTATCACAGGTTTACCCAAGTCTGAGGGAAAGAGTGTCATCATGGTGGTAGTTGACAGACTTACCAAGTATGCACACTTTTGTGCATTATCACATCCATTTAAAGCCAGTACAGTTTCTACTGCATTTATGGAAACAATTCAAAAGCTACATGGAAACCCAAAGATTATTGTAAGTGACAGAGATCCCATTTTCACTGGAAATTTTTGGACACAATTATTTTCTTGTCTTGGTACTCAGTTAGCTCATAGCTCATCTTATCATCCTCAATCTGATGGGCAAACTGAGATAGTAAACAAATGTTTGGAAGGATATCTTTGTTGCTTTGTATCTGATAAACAAACACAATGGGTCAAATGGTTGCCTCTGGCTGAATGGTGGTATAACACTTCCTTTCATACAGCAACAAAAATGACCCCATTTATGGCACTTTATGGGTATCAACCACCATCCATCACATCATATTTAAGAGAAAATTCTAAGGTTCAGGCAGTGGAACATCACATCGAACATCAACAACAAGTCCTCCAACTCTTAAAGGATAACCTCGTGTTGGCACATAATAGAATGAAAGAACAGGCAGATCAACATCGCAGTGAAAGAAGTTTTGATGTAGGTGATTGGGTATTCCTACGGCTACAACCATATAAGCAAATGTCCCTCAAGCAAGCTAAGAAGGATAATAAATTATCACCAAAGTATTATGGTTCGTACAAGGTGTTGCAAAAGATTGGTACTATGGCATACAAATTGGAGCTTCCTGCAGCTTCTCGATTGCACCTAGTTTTCCATGTTTCATGCTTAAAGAAGGTTATAGGTGACAAGCTCCCAGTTCAAACAATATTGCCAGAACTTGACAAGGAAGGAAAAATTATATTGGAACCGGAAGCAGTTATAGAAACAAGAACTCGACAACTACGAAATCGATCAATTTCAGAGTACCTTATCAAGTGGAAGAACTTATCCGCTGAAGATTCCACATGGGAGGATGAGAATTTTATGCAGAAGTATCCAGAACTACTCAAGCGTTGAGGACAACACTTTTTTGAAGGAGAGGGGCATGTTGGGTCCCTATAATACTAGTAATTACGCCATTACTATTGTAGTTATACCCCTTATTTATATTGTTGTGCCCCCATTGCCCCCATATTGTTATTAATGTGCCCATAGAATCCCTCTATTGTTATTTTTGTGGCTTTATATTATTATTGTTAGGTCGGCTGGATTATATTGTGACTCCATAGACTCCTATATATAGAAAGGAGGTTTTGTCATTTGAATCATCGAAGAATTTTTCATTTATGTAATGTAAAGGAGGTTGCCCCCTCGAAGAGGCTGAATTCTAAGGCGTTGATCTATCTTTTCTATATTTTCTTGAGCTAGTTTCATAACAGATACACCTTAATTCAAATTCTTCCCAATCAAAAAATGAAGAAAAGTTCTTGAAAATTAAAAGCTATCCTACTCAAGGATTGTGACCATTGGACTGCTAGTACAACAACAACACCACCCACTAGAATGGAAAGCATTGGGATATTCAATAAATATTCTCCCATAGATAGCTTGATATTATGGAACTTTCCATAGAAATTTTTTGTTACACCATTTGCAACCATCGCTTAACACTCTGGTGTTGGATAAAGGAAGCAATTCAATTACTTAGCTATCTTACAATGAATAAAATTATGGGTACTACTCGAATCAATCAACATTCTTATCTTTTTCTTCTTGATATGTCCTTTATCTTGATAGTTTGAGGAGTTGTAATTCCTACCAATACATTACAAGATATTGTCGGATTCATTTCTTCTTTCTATAGGGTTGGTTCCTAGTGTATAACCTCTTCTTTTTACATTTATTGTTCATTTTCTTCCTCCTTTTCACAATCTATGTAAATAAATTTCTTCTCGACACAATTATGAACTTTAGTGTATTTTCCATCACAACTGTAACTGAGCCCTTTTTCTCTTTTTTTCTTCCAATTGTTGTGGTGTCAACCTTGTAGGTTGTGGAAAGCTAGTAGCAACAACACTTCCATCTTTATAGTTGTGAGTGGTAGGCTTCCATGTTGCCATAATTTTTCTTTCAATTTTTCTTGCCAACCTGAATGCCTTCTCCAATGAATCAGGTTCTCAAAGGCGAACCTCATGTTGGATGTTATCATTTAAAGTCCCTTTGAATACATCAATCCTATGCTCCTATATAATATCCTTTACCCTTATATTCAATTTCTGGAAATCCTCAATGGGTTTTGCTATTGAACCCTCGTGTTTGAGATTTATCAATTGGATAAAGAAGGTGTTTCTCGTTGTATCCTCATAATGTGCTATCATTTCCTCCGTAAAAATTCACTAAGTGACAAATGGTTTATGAGAATAAATCCATTGATACCATACAAACTAATTGGGTTATAAATATAAAGTTGTATTGTGTACCTTTTGTGTGTGTTGAACATTATGGTGATCAAAATATTACTCCATCTATAGTATCCATGTCCCTGGATCCTTGCCATCAAATCTCCTCATATTGATATTTGGAATATGGTGGGTCTTCAATCCAAAGTTAGAGTCTATGAAATCATGATTAACATTACTTTTTTTCTCATCATGATTTTCATATAATTCCTTTTCACCATTAGGAAGCATTTCTTGTAGCAAATTTGTCAAACCTTCCTTCAAAATTTCCATGTCTGCTTTTAAACCATTATTCATTCTTCCATGTTGCCTTTCATTTTTTCTTCTATACCATCAATGTTAGCTTCCATATAATTCTTAAAACCATCTATCTTAGCTTCCATTTCAGTTTTGGTTACTCTTTGTGAGAGCGAAATTTGTTGCACTTGGTCTCGCAATTTTGATATATCATGTTGCATTTCTTCATCTTCTTCATGTGTCATCGTAGATATTTCTAATTGCTTACTAGGTGTTTCCATTTTCTTGATTTGAGGAATTTTGAAATCAAACAATGATATCTATGCTCTGCTATGGCCTTCGAATCACTTCAAACTGATTTTTCAAACAAACGTTAGGTAATCTTAAAAAAACATACACACTTTTTTCTTTCTTTTAGAAGCTCGATCTTGTAACGATTGTAACTCTATAATTTAAAATCTACAAGTTATGAAATTTATTCCTGTTGTATATATATGAGTCCTATTTCCAACCCCACAAGTCTGATCGAGATTGGATTCTTCAAGAAATAGTTATGCAAAATCTCCCATAATGACTTGATTATGGACTGATTCAGTAGAGCGAAGTTTTGCGGGATGCCATGTGTCACTATTTCAACCTTCGACCCTGAACTTTCTATACAAAATACTACTATTCGCAATGTTAGCCACTTTTTATAGAATTTAAATTTGATTCCTAAAACAAAATTTATGAAGATTTTCCCTAGGTTGCTTGTTTGAGACAAAATTCTGGAGCTCGCAAAAATCCTAACCTCCTCAAAGCATATCTTTGAAAATACAGCAAACCAAGATTTGAAATTTTTACAAAAAGTTCTCTATGCTTTCGGCTACACATGGTAAAAATTTTAACTTCTGAAGCCTCGTATAAAAAAACATTATGATAATTTTCCATAGGTCCCCTGTTTGAGACAGAAATATGGAGCCCACAAAAACCCTAACTTCCTCAGAACATATCTCTAGAAATATAGTGAACCAAGATCTGAAATTTTTACACGAAGTTCTCTAAGATTCTAGCTTCACGTGACAAAAGTTTCAGATTCTAAAGCCTCGTAGAAAATAAATTTATAGCACAAAGTCCAAGATGGTCTGTTTGAAGAAGCCAAACCATAGAATCCAAAGATCTAATACCAAATGCAACTAGATCACAAATAGAAGAAGAGGTACATCAACGAAATAAAAATTAACCTCTTCAAGGGGGAGACCTCATCTACATTACACAAATGAACAATTATTGGATGATTCAAATGAAAAAACCTATTTTCCATGTATAGGAGTCTAAGGGGTCAGAATATAAGAAGGGCCAACATAACAATAATAATGTAAGGGCACAACAATAAGAACAGTGGGATTCTATGGGGCACAATAATAACAATATGGGGACTACATGGGCGCAAAAATAACAATAAGAGGGCTACATAGACAATAACAATGAGAGAATACACTAGTATTATAAGGACCTAAGAAATCTTCCCATCTCCACCTGAAGGATTTTCACAATCCCACAAAAACCGATCAAGGGATTCCTAGGCCTTTGAAATTTTTCTTGAAACCACCTCACCCGGTTCCAAAACCATCTAGAAATCCAAAAATCAACCAACACAATAACCCCATCACACGATGGTTCTCTAGAAATGGCAAGGAAAGTCTTGGAAAAACGCATGCCAATGATAACAAGAGAACCAAATACACACATGCATGTACCATGCATTCACTAAGTGATGCCTAGGCCTTTGAAAATTTTCCTTAAACCACCTCACCTGGTTCCAAAACCATTAGACAATTTAGAAATAAACTAATACAATAACCCCATCACACAATGGTTATCTAGAAATGGTAAGGAAAGTCTTGGAAAAACCCATGCCAATGATAACAAGAGAATCAAATACACACATGCATGTACCATGCATTCACTAACCAACCAAGAAATCACACATGCAACCTATTACCTGCAAGTCTTCCCATTGAAACTGCTTGATATAACTTTTCCTTGCTTGATTCTTACTTTCTTTTGCTTCCGTTGCCTTCCTTTTATTTCCTTCCTCCAATTCTAGAGTGCTCCAAGAATGCTCTAACTGTGCAAGAGAATGAGAGAGTAGAGAGAATAAAAGCGAATTCCAAACTAAAACTGAGAAAAGGTTGTGATTGATTAGAAACCTTTCTTTATCATTGAGGCCTCTATTTTCTTCAATTTCCTCTATTTTCCCTTCAACTTTCCTCTCATTCAGTTTTGTGACCTTTCATCTCCATTTTCTCCTATTTTCCATTATTTTCATAAATAAATGTCAATTAGTGTCTCTTTTCCTTTTCTAAAGTCTTTACCAATTTCCTTAGCCATAATAAACCATATGAACACCCACTAGGATGTTTTTCCCAACATTTAGCTTGGAATAAGTGTCCCATGACCTTGGCCTTATTTTTCCTTTATTAACTTTATTACATGAAATTTTAACCCGAGGTCGTTACATTGCATTATGTTAAGGTACCATGGCATAACCCACCCACTCATTGATTGGGAAGGAACCAAATTGTAGAGTCGTGTCTTTCTTTTCTAGGAGGTATACCACTTTATTGTATTGCCTTAAGACATGACTTATTGAGCAATTTGTTTCTTTTTGGAATTGAGGTGTAATTATTTTGAAGATGATATTGAATTTTAGGTGAGTATGATAGGATCCCATCTTAATATGGAAAATTATAATTTGAGAATTTCCCCACTATGACTAGTTTGCTAGGATATAATAAGGAATTTTGAAGTGGTCACTAGAAAATTGTGTGTTTTTGCTTGATTGTTTGAATCATTTTTAAGGCTCCACGAGAAGGAAAGTTAAAATTGTCCATAGAAAAAAATTATCACCCCCACTTCTCCCACCCCTCACAAGACAATACAATCTTGTCAATGGAAATTTCTCTAAAAATAGAAAAGCACCTCATTACACAGTGTGTTAATGAATAATTTAAATGACAACTCGAGATATAATCGAGACATAATTAAGTCCTTTATCAGTATCTAATTGTTTCATTAATATTTCTCAATCATATGATGAAAA
The DNA here is from genome assembly GCA_031772625.1 of Pinus tabuliformis. Taxonomy (NCBI): domain Eukaryota; kingdom Viridiplantae; phylum Streptophyta; class Pinopsida; order Pinales; family Pinaceae; genus Pinus; species Pinus tabuliformis. The sequence continues at coordinate 379,426,166 of CM062808.1, read as the reverse complement.
TAGTGAATAACATCTTTTATAAAGATATTTTTATAATATGCATTCATGTTTATAGAGTGCATCAAACACCTATCTGAGTGATAAAGAGTTGTTGTAGATAATATGGATTCAAGATTACTCATGAGGTGTAGACTAATTGGTTTGATTAAGATTTCGTCCCCACTAGGTCACTAGTTAAAATCTCATGAGTAAGGGTTGAGGATGGGAGACACCTTCGGGGGAATTAAAGTATCCCAAGGAGCATCCAAACTTGACCAAGCTTTGCACAATCCTACCCTAAACTTAACCTAACCTTAAAAAAAAAGAGTAGTAAGTAAATTCAAGATCGATATGGATGAAATCATAAGAAAAAACAAAGATGGATTTAATTAAAACACAAATACGATGTTCCAAGGCTTTCCAACGTCAATTGATGCTCTTCACAATATATTGTAAACATAACGTAACTTCATTCCTTTTATATTGCAACGCTGGGCCCGCGGTAGTAGTCTTTTAATCATGTATTTTGATTATATGTTAATTTATTAAATGAGAATTGCATTAAGAGTAGTAAAATGTTTTATAATATTATTTTTTATCTATTATTCTTATATTTAAATAATTAATATATATATATATAATTTGAATTTATCAAAAGTGAGATTTTAATATTTATTTATTTTTAATTATTTAATATATAAAAGAATTATAGATAACATGAAATGATTTTTTTTTATTTTATAAGATTATTTGGTAAGCATATGAAAATGTAAAGTAAATGTGTGTAGAAGGTCTCATGTATGAGAATGATTGTGTCATGACCTCATGCTAGTGGTGACTTCCAACCACACGTGAGCATGGTGTGGAACCGCCTAATATTTTCGTCTCATTAGTACTTGGACTTACGGACTATGCCTACTTCAAGACTTAGTCAATTTCCTTTAAGTGTTTACATCTTCTTATACATATGCAGTGGAATCATCAATTATTATGTTAGATTATCTTATTCTTCATTTACTTCATAACATGTACGATATAATCAAACAAAAAAATACACAGATTCTTGAAGGGAGGTGGAAACTCCCCAAATAATTTTCCACCAACTAAAAATAAATCAACTTCTATAATAATATATAAAGTTACAATTTTTACAATGAGGTGGTAGTTTCCTAGTAACTTGCCCACCAGTTTGTTGATTCGTGTAACCTTTCATGCATAGTGGCCCAACCTTTTTCTATATCATGAAGCATGTTCGTGCAGTCAATATGACTTCTTCCCACTTGTTCATCCCATGTAGTTCATGCACACTCTCCTTCAGCCCATGCCTACTCTTCGTGCAGCCTACCCGAGTCGTGAAACCTGCTCAGGTCATGTAACTCACCTGTGTCGTGTAGACCACCCAAGTCCTACAACTCACCCATGTCATGCAGACCACCCACGTCATGCAAACCACCCGTGTCATGCAGACCACCTGTATTGTGTAGACCATCCATGTCGTGCAGACCACCCATGTTGTGCAGACCACACTTGTTGTGCAACAAACCCGTTTAACACAATCATTCAGAAAACCCGTGTCAAAACTTATTTAGGAAAGATTGTTTCAAACCTCGTTTAGGAAAAATCATCTTAGAATTTCGCTCTAACCACCTAGGTGGGCACACACCATGTTGCACCCTCGCATGCCCTAGGGTTCACCCAAACTACATGAATGCCCTAGGATTGTTTTCCTTTCGAACTTGGTTGAATTCCTTTAAACGAGTTCCCCTCATCTAATATATACAATCATTTTCTGAAACGATTTTCCAAACGATGTGTCTGTTCACTTCAGTCGGCCAACCTAACCCATTTTCTCCACCCAGCCGACCCGACTGGTTTACTCCACCTGGATGACCCATTTCGTTAAATTGACCCATGTGCCTCATTTCATTTAGTTGCCTTCTGTGACTCATTTCATTCAACCGACTTGTGTGATTCAGCAACTCATATGCCCTACCCGACTTGTTCGAGTCGACTCCCTCACCCAAATTATCTGCATACCCGTGTCACACTTCATCTACATGCCCTTCCACACACCCACTACACGAGCCCATCGTGTTGGGCAGGCTCCCGCTACAATGACGCGCCTACTTCACCCATCACACATTTTCAGTTAAATGCGCAAGGGTGATTCACCCCTCGGTTATGTGCACGCTGTTAACACCGAGGTTGTTCCCTATGACTCCCAAGGGAATACGGCCGGGGTAACCACTAACCAATCTTTGGATCACAGTCTCTAGCCAAACTGCAATCAGAGAGGGCTCTCTCTTTATGATTTGTCTCTGTTATGATGGTGTTTTAGGCTAGCTGTTATGCTCAGGTTTTGGTTTATGTTTTGGTTGAAGGATTTCTTTCAGGTCTTAAGATGTAGTGTTTAGAGAGTAAAGTATCATTGGGCAATGGAGTCTGGAGTTGTGAAATGCTTTGAAATGCAGGACTGGTGGTGCTCAAACTGCAGGGCCAATTGTGTATCTCAGACAAACAAATTTAACTTGTATGGTGAGGCATATCAGCCAACAGAAAGCAATTAAGAATTCTCTATTAAGCTGGTGAGGTGAAAGTGAAACACGTTGCACAGGAGCAAACTTGAATTCCTGTGACAAAGGTCATTGTGAAAGATATATTCTGAAAGTGCAGCAATTAAGAATTACACTTATCAAGATTACAGCTGAAGAAAACATTCATTAACAACACAGATTGAACTCAGGGTATTCATTGAATAAATCCTGAAAGTTATTCTTTTTCCTTGTTGCTAAATACTCAAAGTTGGAAAACATATATGGATTTTAACAAATCAAAATACATAACAGAGAGAGGTACAGAGACTTATTGTATGGTGTAATACACAGGAATCCAGCAGTTTTCAACAGACACCAGAACGCATTCAACACTTCAGAAATCCGAGAAATTCCATCACTTTCTTTATTAAACTTCTGAAAGGATTACAGCATAAGAACTTCTTCAGGAGGAATCAACAACAACCCTTGCAAACACATGTGAAGGGGACTTTATAGGAATGCTTATACAAAATATCTCAGGCATTGAGTCATCTGAGAGAGAAAATATCTTCATAAATTCGTACAGAAAGTAGAAAAGAAGTTATTACAACTTTGAATGCAGCATAAATGCTCTTTAAGTCTGTCAGAGGATAATTTGACCTTTGGAGGTCATTGAGTCGGTTGAACCGCTTTGCTTTAACGCTGAATAATGTGTCTTTACTTTTTGCTGCACTGTATCTTCTCAGCTCTGCTAGCTGTGGTTTCCTACTCTTGCTTTGTTGGCCAAATTTTTTGCTGAGTTGGCTCAGCTTTAATCTTTACTGCATGTTGATTTTGTTAAACTGTGCTTTGCATAATAATTCATATTTTAAAAACAAAATTTGGTGAATGGCTCACTGTTTACAAAATTTTCTGTATTGTATTTGCCCACCAGTCTTGTGTAGGGAGTTGATGCCTGAGAATTGCATCCATAGTCTCCTCTGCCTCTGTATATTTGTAAAAATTGGGTGCCACATCAAACAGGTGATCGATCTCATTCATTATAAAAAATAGATTTTCTACCTTGTTGTAGATAGTCTGTCCTGTAGCTGGCCCTGTTTCTTCTGAGCTGCTGGGCTTCTCATTGATTTCATTTGTGGCAAATGCATTCACTCTTTTGGCATACTGCTCATGAATGAGCAGTCTCCCTGCGCTGTTCAGTAAGCTAGGGAGTCCTTTGTTTTGCAGCACCAGGAACTTATCCATGAATCTTTTTACCTCGGTCTGCATGTCTTGGGTTCTTCTCTCCAATGTCTGCACCAAATTTCTCAATGTGAGAACCCTTTTGATCAACTGAATGGCCTCAGTTCTATTGTGAATTCCCATGTTTGCCAGCTGAGTACTTGTTCTATTATTCAGCACATTGATCATCCTGGTGGCAATTTCAGGCATGTTGCCTAGAGCAACCCTTGACTTGTGAATTTCAGCTTGTGCTTTTGGGATGAGCTCTACCTGCTCATGGATTGTCTCTATATACTGCCATTGGTCAGTAATAGACTGGCCAATGTTGGCCCATAGCATTGTCTTAAGCCCAGCTATAACCTTATCTAATTTGAGCTCATTTTCTAGCTCTTTTATCCTGTCTTTGAGGGCTTTCACCTCCCTGCCCTTCTCTGCCACCGCTTACTTGGATTTGTCATATCTGTCATTCACCTTGGCCAATTTATCCCTGGTTTCATTTAGCTCTGCCATTTGAGCTTCCAGGGCTTGAATCTCATTTTTTAGCTTTTGCATGTCCAAGCTAGGGGCCTGTTCCGTTGGTGGAGGTGCTGAAGTAGGTTGTGCAGCTTGATCAGTTTGTTGGGGAGGAGGAACAGTAGCTGGGGCAGCTTCCTCAAGATTTATGATTTGAGGAGGAGCCTGAGAGGTCTGCCCTTCTTCTCTCTGTTTTAAGGCTGCCTGTAGTGCTGTTTTTGCAACCTCTGATTCTCCCAGCTGTTCCTGAGTTTGGATTAGCTGCTTATACAGAGATATCAACAAGGTTGTGGCCTGTTGATCATGTCTGTGCTGGGCCACATCATCTGTTTGAGGGTGAATTGTGGCTGGAAGTTTGATCTTTCTCCTCAAGGCTGCCATGTCTGCATCCCTCAATTTTAAGATCTCTTGTATGCCCTTGATGTCTTTGGGATCATGTCCCATCTCTATGATGATGTCCTCCAAGGACCTTATTCTGTTGTCCTTTGCCTGGGATGATGCTCTCTCCAACTCTAGCTGAGAGGCTGTATTGTTGAGGCTATTTTGTAGCCTGTAGTTGTCCAATGTTTGGTCTGCCAAGGAAGCATAGACCATCTCACCCGTTTGCTTATGCAGTTCTATCTTATCCATTGGGTGGATATCTTTGGCAAGGACTTCCAGGTTAGTCCTTAAGTAGTCAGAGGCAGATTTGGGCTGCACTGTTGTTGGCATAAAATATATCATGATCATTTTGCCTTCCTGCACATCATATGCAGAGATGAGTCTTTGTTTATTGGTGGGAGCCATGTTCAGCAGATGGTTATATAGCTGTATCTTGATGGGCTCATTTCTCCTCTTAATATCTATGAATTGCTGCTTAATGTTGGGTCCACCTTCCCTTTGCTGATTGGAGGAACTGACTTCTCCTCCCATTGCTCTATCCTGCTCCTATTGAAAGGAGCTTGCTGATGCTTCCCTGCTGGGTATGCTAAAGGACTGTCCTATTGGCATTTCTTCCTCTGAAAAGGGGTTCATTCTCTGTCTTTTCTCCCCATGAGATGCTGATGTTGTAATGGGGGTCTCTCTGTCCCTTTTCCTGCTTGTATCCTCCTTTTGTGGAGTTCGGAGGATTGATACTTCAGCTGAAAATTCTTGCCTTGGAGGCACAGTTTTTTTAGTGGATTTAGGGGCTTCCACTGTTTGCTCTTGCTGGACAGGCTGTTCCTGCCTTTGTTCTTCCCTTTGTTGTTGTTCTTCTTGCTGCTGCCCTTCTCCCTGCTGCTCCATTTCTTCTTGTTGCTGCACTAGTGTTTCCATTTGTTCCTCGGTCATAGGAGGTGGCTGTTCCACCTGCTTTTCTTTGCCTTTGCTGGTTGTCTGTGGAGTATTCATGGCAGCTGGCTGATGTGTTGTTGAAGCTGAAGAAGATGCTCCAAGTTGTCTTTTGTATGAAAGGGGGACCTGTCCACAAGTTTCTAAGTCAGTTTCCTTTTGAATATTTCTGGCCTCTCTTTCTAGCAGCTCATCACTAGTGATTTCCTCTTCTAAGGTTCCCTCTTCCCAGGTTAATGCATTGGCATACTTCTCAATCTCAGGCTGCCTTATGTGAGAATAGGTACCCAATTTGTATCTTATCCTCCTGAGGGAAACAAAGTGATTGGGGTCATAGGGTATCCATTCAAAGCTAGTTTGCAGTTTGAGGGCCTCTAGGATACTGTTTGCCTCTTTCCACCCCTCCTCTTTTCTGTTGTATAGGAAAGGGCCCAGCTGGCTCCTTACCTTCAACTGTGCCTTCTTGTTCTTGCTTTGGAAGTGGAGGTAGTCGGAATTCCCAAATTGCCTGAAGTATTCTAGGGCAAAAAGCCTCATGGGGACATACCTTGGCAGCCTAAAAGGCTTCAACTCACAGCCATATACTCTGATGACTGTGTGGTTTTGGTAAAAGTACCAATTACCAATGCTGTAGGTTTTGTTCAGATGGAGAATTCTCCTCATGTCATCAGTTAGTCTTGGAGGAGGAACACCGTACAATAATGTCATAGCTGGATGTATGAATAAGTCTATAAACTCACAGTATGTGTATGGTGACACAGAGGTGCAGTGAAAGACAGAGGTCCAAAACACAACTGATCTTGGATTCCCCTGGGAATTAACTTGTTTCAGGGGAATGGAGAAGCTGCCTGGTTGATTAAACAAGAATAGATTGTAAATGAATGAAGTATATCTGAACAGTCTTTCCCTCTGCAGATCCATCAGCTGGTCATGGATCCTATCTGCAATATATGTGGCATAATCATAATGTACAGCTGGAGGCTTTCCAGGAGAGAATATAGACACTATTGCCATTATGATTTCATCCACATCCTCCATTCCCTTGAACCCTAGGACATAGCTGATCAAATCCACTAGCATTCTACCCAATTTATTTAAGTAAACATATCCAATGGGAGGAGCTCTGATGGTTTTAGAGCCTGATTGTACAAACAGCTGGTTGATTTTGATGACCCGGTCATTTGACAACTTATTCCCCTTCTTTATCAAGTTCTGCATGTGGAGGGGGGTCAATGGTTTTGCTGTGTGGAAATGCAGCATCTCATTTATGCTTTCTGGGGTGATATGGAACAGAATTGAGCCTGTAGGGCTAAGGACAGCTCTTTGGCATGGATCATAGCACTCCTGGCATCTGTGGATCAACTCTGGCATAGAATTTACCTGGGGGAGGTTGTAGATGGGCAAGTTTGAATCCCAAATCCCTAGGATATCAGCTCCACTAAGGTGCTGGGCTTTCAACTCATTCAGCATCTGAATATTGTATTTGGAGCCTAATGGAAACCAGTCTAACATTTGATAATCCATATCTCCCAGGGCTTTCCATTCCAACTCCCTATGAGGGGCATTGAGAGGCTTGATGTTCAGTGCAATTGGAGTCTCCATAGTCTATTAAGTTTCTGTCTTGCAGGTGAACTGGTTGAAGTAGGTAGAACAACACAGAAGTTATTACCTGCAAAGAGTGTGAGTTTCAGGGACCAGAGGGTGAGGAGGGCACACAGCAATTGAAATACTGTCTGAATTATGAATAAGACCAATGTCTGGTCTCACTTTGTCTTCTGTGGCAGTTTTTTAATGAATTGGCCAACTGTCTCACGATTGCGCGAGCAGTTCACAGCTTTTTATAAGAACTAGGGAAATCAAGGCTCAGCTGGTGGTTTTCGAGCTTGCAGTGGTAAATGGGGGCTAGGCATCAAGTTTCACCGGTGAATTTTGAGAGTTTCAGGTTGCTTGAGCTCTTTCGAGGGAAATCACAAACAGAGTAGGTATATGAAGGTTTTTAATGGAGAATACCTGTTTAAGAGCGAGCAATGGTCACGGATGACTGTGGAAATGGTGCGCTGGACGTCTCCAAGTTGGCTTCAACAAAGGTGGTGTAACTTGGATGTAACAAACATGCAGAAAAAGCAACAGTTCTGGTTGTGTAAGTATGAAAAAACGCAAAAATTGGCCTCAATATGGACTTTTGGCATTTTGGCGCGTTTTCTCGGATGACGTCAGCATGACGTCATAGGGTGGGGTCGGGCTCAGATGACATCAGCATGACGTCATCGGGTGAGGTGGCGGGCCACTATTGGTTCACGGGGATGATGCGGTGGCAGACACGCTGGCACAGGGGCGGACGAGAGTACTGACGCGATGGCAAGGTGGCGATGACGGGGGTTTGACGTGGGACCAGCAAACCGGGTGGTGAGTCACAGCGGTTACAGTTAAGTGCCGTAGCGGTTACGATCTCTCGGGGCGGTTAGGATACGGCCCTGGTTTTGTCAGAGGCCGCTCCGAGAGACCCTAGAGGGTGATGCATGGCCGCGCCATGACGTATCCCTTCGTCATTTTCTCGGGCGCTAAATGCCTGTCGTGGGGTCCGCTCCGATATCAATGAGGGCCGTCGGATCCCATGGGTCTGATCCGACGGTGGACGGGAGGATGATGTGATCGGTGGATACGGATGCGGGCGGGTATAATATAATATTTGTTTTTGAAAGCAGTGCCCGGCGGAAAACCTTAGGGTATGGGTTTTTACGAGGTTTTTCAATGTATTTGGAAAATCACATATATGCGCCAACTTTGATTTAAGCGGCGAAAGTGGGTTTTTTGGTTTTTTCTCATAATTTCAAAGGGTTTGAGGGGTAGGAAGGGGTTTTTATAGGTTTTTCTTTGCAAATGATGGTTTGATGAGTGGAATGACTTGAAGCAAGGGGGAGAGATGAGGCATAGGTTCATCAAAGTGACCAGATGTCATTTTGATTCCTTTTTTAGAGAACATATGGCTATAATGCCAAGGGGAGGGATATTTATACGAAATTTGGGGTTTATACACCATGGTGTTAATATTAATAGGGGAAAGGTGATATAGGGGATTTATATAGTAAAGTTAAAGTTAATATGGATGAGAGAAGTGGATTAGGGGAGACAAAGCTAAGTTTATTTGAAAAACACTTAGCTTAGGGAGTAGATCAAAATGAAAAGATTTTTACACAAGAAATGTGGCTTTTGAAGGAACAAGAACCACCAAGAAACCATAATCTCTTCCACGAACCTTATCTGATGTGGGAGTGTTAGTAATGAAATGGAGAGGGGAGGAAGGGAGGTTAGACATGCCTCCTGCTTGCTGCAACTTGATGAGGAATGACAGCTTCTCAATTAATTGATTTTACTTTGGTAAACAAAGTTGGCACACATGCAACTGATAAGAAATGGTCCTTCTGCAACCTCAACTACCTACCCATCTATTTGCCTAGCATTTTTATTTCTTCTTGGAGGGTGCACTTGGACTTGCAGACCCTTACTTGCCTTTTCTTTTCTTTGGCTTTTCTTTTGTTTTTCTATCTACTTCTACCCTTATTTCTTCCAAGGTCCCAGATTAAGCTGTTGGGAGCCTTTTCTTCTCTACCTGAACTACTTGTCTGCCAAGCTTAAACAGTTTGGACAGACTCCTTTCTCTATTCTACAACTGAAAAAAAATTAAAACATGACATGATCCAGATTAGACTGTTGGACCATCCATCAAAATTTAAGTCCTTACTAAGCTATAAGCACAGCTTGGGTTCTCTTGGAAATATGTGATCTTTGAATCATCAAAGCAGAGCATATTTGGGCCTTTTCATAGCCAATCATGAAATATGAAACCTATTGGTATAGGTAGCTAACAGTCGCTCCACATGGGGATGGTGTTTCATTTGAAAGACCAGGAACAGCAGGTCAGATTGCCTTGCTCCTTGACTACTCTTGCCAATTTTGAAGTTTGCTGCTTTGAAGTGCCCAAAATTGTGTGCTTTTCTTCTTGGTAGACCTCTGATTCTATTTACCTTTTGCTGACGGTCAATAAACTAGGAAAACTGCATTTTTACAATCTAAACAGAAAATAATATATACCTCTGCATATATACAAGGGAATCTCAAGCTGGACTCATGGGTAATAGTCAAAATAATGCTTCAGCATCCTGCCATTCACAGGACCTTCATCCAAGTCAGTTTCATTGAGACTTTTTAGGAAGTAATTGTTGTTACCTTGCACTGCTTGGACAGCAAAGGGTCCTCTCCATAAGGAATCAAATTTTCTATGCTTTCCTTTGTCTTCTCTTCTTGCATCCCACTTGAGGACTTTGTCACCAATGTTAAAATCTTCTGCCTTAGTTCTCCTATCAAAGACCTTCTTTAATTTTTCTTGTAGAACTTGAACTCTGCTGAAAACTTGATCTCTGGTTTGCTGCAGACATATGATTTGATTGATTCTTCTTTGCATATCATTTGGTTCAGCTTGGCATTCTTGAAGAAGCTTTATAACAGGCACTCCTAGTGATGAGGGGAACTTGGCCTCTAATCCATAAACCAACTCATATGGGCTGGTCCCAATTGATCTTTTGGTTGTTAGCCTATCTGCCCATAGGGCATTCACAAGCTTCTTATGCAATTTCTTTTTGTTCTCTTCTAGCACTTTCTTTATGATGTTTACCAGACTTTTATTTGATGACTCAGCAAGGCCATTTCCTTGGGGATAGTATGCAGTGGAATGGCCCAGGGTGATGTGAAATTTATGGCAGAAGTTCACCATATCCTTGGATCTGAAAGCAGTAGCATTGTCTGTTATTATTTTGTCAGGACAGCCAAATCTAGCCAATATGTTGTTCTCCAAGAACTGAATAATTATTGAATCATTTGCTTGTCTGCATGGGGCAACTTCAATCCACTTAGTGAAGTAGTCTGTTGCTGTTAAAATCCATCTGTGTTGGCCTGAAGATGAGGGATGAATTTCCCCAATGAAGTCCAATCCCCATTGTTGAAAAGGTCTCTCTGTTGCAATAGGCTTTAAAGGAAGTGGCAGCAACTGTCTCTTTCCCTCAAACACTTGACATTTATGACATGAGGTAATGAATTTCTTGACATCAGAGAACATGGTGGGCCAATAATATCCAGCTCTTAGTATCTTGTCCACAGTGGACTTCCAATACAAGTGCCCACCACAGTCTCCTGCATGAAATTATTTTATGATATTGTCAGCTTCATTTTCAATTAAACAATGCAGCAATATACCTTCATGGTTTTTCCAAAGCAGATTGCCATCCATCACACAAAATCTTGAGGTTTTCATTTTTAAGAATCTACACTTAGTTCTGGACAGTCCTCGGGGAGCACACAGGTTTTGTAACACATAGCAGATATCAGAATACCAGGGGGATTGTTCAAAGGCTACATTGATCTTTGGAGTCGCCAGCTCCGGTTCACTGTCCAGCTGGTTAATGTCTAAGGCTTGGAAATTTGTTTCTGTCATTAATTTGGCCAAGCCTTGCCCTTTTATTAGTTTTGTAGGTTTTATCTCAATGTCAAATTCCAGGATGTTAGCAATCCATTTCCCTCTTCTGCCCTCTAAATTTTCTTGGGTGAGAATGTCTTTGACAATAGGGCTTGGCACATATGCTATAACATGGGAATAAAGGATATAAATCCTAAAGTCTTTAATGGATTTGACTAAAGTATAAGCTTTCTTTTCCATGATTTGATACTTTAAAGGCGCATCTCTAAGATCTTTGCTAAAGAAAGCAATTGGCTTCTCATTTCCTTGGTCATCTTTTTGCAATAAAACAGCAGCAATAGTATGCTAGGAGGCAAAAGAGAAAATGATAAATTCTCTGTCAAACTGAGGATTGGTCAACACTGGGGTTTGGGTAAGGGCCAATTTTATGCCTTCAAAGGCTTGATTGGCTTCAACAGTCCATTTTACTTTTGAATCTTTCTTTAGCATATTATTTAATAATCTGATTAGCTCTGCTAAGTTTGGGATAAACCTTCTCAAGAAATTGATTTTTCCCAAGAATCCTTGCAACTCTTTGACATTTCTTGGGTGGGGCATTTGTAGGATAGCCTGTATCCTATCTGGGTCAATTCTAATGCCATCTTTAGAAATGATGTGGCCCAATAGCTTGCCTTCCCCTAAACCAAAGAGGGATTTCTTGGGATTCAAGGAGATTCCATATTTTCTGCATTTTAGGAAGATCTGTCTCAAATGTTTTATATGTTCTTGGTCTGATTTTGAGAAAGGTGTAAGGTCATCTAGGTAAATGACTAGAAAGTCATGAATCTCCTTGGCAAAGGCAATATCCATGGCTCTTTGAAAAGTTTCCCCTGCGTTTTTCAATCCAAAAGGCATCTTTACATATTTGAAAGTTGCCCATGGGGTTGTAAATGTTGTTTTGTCCTGATCATCAGGGTGAACTAAGATCTGGTTGAAACCTGAGAATCCATCAAGTAGAGAAATTCTGGAAGCCCCCACTACTCTCTGCAAAATGTGATCCATCTTGGGTAAGGGGTAATTGTCTTTAAGGGATACTTGGTTCAGATTCCTCAAATCCACACATAGCCTAATTTCACCAGTCTTCTTTCTTGTAGGGACTAAATCGGAGATCCATTCAGAGAATCTGATTGGTGCTATGATGCCTGCCTTGAACATTTTTTGTACCTCTTGTTCCATTGCTGGGAGAAGCATAGGATTGATTCTCCTCAGTTTTTGTTTAAAGGGCTTTTGATCAGGTTTGAGAGGGATAGTGTGCTGGATTACATAGGTGTCATAGGACTTTAGGTCCTCATAGCTCCATGCAAAAACATCCTGGAACTCTTTGAAGAGGTCAATGTATTTGGGCTTTTGGTCAGGAGGTAAGGAAGCAGATAATTTAATTATCTTGGGCTTCTCACTTGTACCTATGTTGCACTCTTCAATGGCTGCATTTAAGGGCTGCATTTTTGGTTTTCTAGGGATGTCATTTGAGTCAAAGATGTCTTCTAGTGGAGTTAGGCCCGTTGGAAGAAAATTGTCTTTCAGCTCTATAATTTCAGTTTCAGCATTGGCCACCTCTTCATAGTTAATTTGTTGAGTTTGCTGAATGTTTTCCTTGTTGAAAATGGTTGGACTCAGCATTAGTTTTGCAGTTCTAGGTGATACTGGGTGAGCAATCTGTTGAAACTGTATTTGTGATGGACTTGCTCCATCAAGTATTTGTGATTGACTTGTTGTCTCAAGTATTTTTGATTGACTTGCTGCATCAGTGTCAATATTTAGTCCTGCAAATTCTTGCTGCATAGTTAAAAAATGATTTATTTGCTTGTCATCCTCAAATACTTGCCAATCATTGATATTGTTTGGAATGGAGGGTCTGTGTTTTACCTCAGCTGTAAAACAATGGTGGGGCTCAAAGGGCAACTTGCAGGTACTTGCAAAGGTGGCTAAACTATGAGCATGTAGGTTGTGGGTTCTGGGAATTTTAGTAATTTGGAATTCAGAGAAAAAGTTTAGTACCTCAGCAACAACAGACCTATAAGTCCTTAGTCTTTTGTCATTGGTGACAAAGTTTCCCTTCACTTGTTGGATAACTAAATCTGAATCACCCATGATTGAAACCCTGGCAGCTTGCAAGAACTTTACCAACTTGAGTCCTAGTAAAAGAGCTTCATATTCTGCCATGTTATTAGTACATCTGAAATTCAACCTATAGGCTTTGCCTTCTGCATGACTATTTTCTTTATTGTGTACCCAAACTCCAGCCCCTGCCCCTAATTTGTTAACTGAGCCATCAAATTCAAGGAACCATAGAATATCCTGTTGCGAAGGAGATTTGATGATCTGTTCATGGGCTGGCCATGTGAGCAGCAATTGTGGTTTTTTCTCTAGCTTGTCTTCTAGGGCAGTCTCATCATTTGATTGGATGTTCTTGACAACTAGGGCAGCAACAACATCTAGTGTTTGATTGAATGTTGTTTCATGGGTGGTAATTCTTTCATTTGAATCTCCCTCTTGTATGAATATCTTGGTTTCAACCTCACCTTTTGAGGGAGTTGCGGTGTCATTGAAGAGAATGTATGAGTCTATGTCTGAGTGGACAGCATATATGGGAAAATTTTGAGGCCTTTCTTCACTGCTGACCATGTACTTCATGAGTGTTTCTCTGTACAGTCTTTTGGGTTGCCCAAAAACAGAGATGGTGGCATATGACATGTCTAATTGTAGGGAACCTTGGAGTTTAGCTCCCCATGATCTTGATAACAGCATCCCATACTTAGGTGGGATATCATCCACTACCACATCCATTAGGATAGTCTTGTTTGGGTATTAGACCAGAGATACACATAAGTCTTTTATGAGACCTAGACACTTGACTTGGCTGGAGTCAAAGGAAAACAGGTCCTTGTATGGTCTTGTTATGTCTAGATTCAATCTTTCCATGACTGCTTTTGGCATGAGGTTGTGAGAGGCACCTGAGTCAAACATTGCATTATGTAATATTTTATCATGAATATGTAAACTGACATAGAAAGGTAATACCCCTGTGACTACTGTTTTTCCATCCACCTCTGGGCCGAACAGGAGTTCTGGGGTGTCATCCAGCACATTGACATCATCTTTGTTTCTAGTGAGTTGAAGTGACTTCTTGATCTGTAGTTTCTAGATGTCATGCTTGGCTAGTTCCAAGAGAGGAATAGCTATCTTTATTTTGCCAATTTATGTTTCTAGATCAAAAGGTTTTTCAGATTGGGCCTTGGGGTTATAGGTGACAGTCCTTTCTTTGTTCATTAAATCTCCTTCTTGATTTTTATCTTGACTTTGGGACTTATCCTTTTTACTCATCTCTTGAGGAGTAACATTTAAATTAGGATGAGAAGATGAAGTAGCCACAGGCTGCTGTTTTGAGGACAGTGGTTCAGTGATCTCTTCAATAATCACTTCTTCTACATGTGAATTTGTTTTGTCATTAGGCTCTGTGACTATGACCCTCTCGGGCTGCTGATTTTCCTTTATCTTTTCAGGCTGGTTAACATTCACAGTTCTGCTCCTCAGCTTATATTGTTTATGGACTTCATAAACAGCAGTGTCATAGCCTTGTTTAAAGTCAAAGGATTCACCTGATTTAGTTTGGAACAGTTTGATTTCATCATCCTCATGATCTTCTTGTGTTAAGAAAACTTGACTTTCACCATCTAGACCCATCAAGTTAATCTCAGGATCTTCATTGGGCTCTATTGATGTGGAAGTTTCTGCATAGTTTTCTTGGAAAGGGGGTCTTATGTCTTGATCAGCACTGGTTTTGCCAATGCCTGGGTTTTGAGTTCTCCTAAAGTTTGGATTCCTAGGAGGGTTGTTTTGTGGTGCTTCCCATGATGATTTTCTTTCAACCGATTCCACTCTATCACCTAATCTTTTCATTCCATTTAGTATGGCATCAAGCTTTTGATCAAAGGCAGAGGGTTCATCTTTGAAAGCAGTCCTCTTTTCCAACCTTGCCCTGTTTCTTTTGGCAATTAGGTTAGCTTCCACTGTGACAGCAACCCTTTGGGCCTCTTCAAGGGATTGAGCATCTCTTTCCTTCAATTGATAGGCCATGTCAGGGTCAAAACCATCAGGGAATTTGTACAAGGCTAGATCAGGAGGAGGCCTTAAATTTTGTGGAATTGAGTTATATACATTGTTAAATCTTGCACAATACTCCAAAACAGTCTCTTGGGGACCTCTTTTGATAGTGTCATATTCCCCAAGTATGTGCAGAGGATCTTTCTTCTTCTCCCACCTACTAGTAAAGGCTTGATACAGTTCATCAGGAGTTGTAATGGAGTTTGCATTCAGGGATCTAAACCAAGTTCTTACATCCCCAGTTAGGCTTTGCACAAACATCCTCATTCTGACACTGTCATCATCTATTTCATAGGTCTCAAAATGGTCTTGCATCCTCTTAGCATGCTGAGCAGCTGTCAGAGGGCCATTGGAGTCAAAATATGAAATTTTGGTTTGGTAATCTTGGGGTAGAGCTGCAGCATTAGCTGGTATCTGCAAGGGTGTATATCTGTTAGCCATATTTACAGGATTTAGAGGATTAACAGGGGCAACTGGGATAATAGGAACAGTGGGTATCACAGGGGTAACAAGTAGGGGTGAACCTAGAGTGTTGTTTAAGGGGATATGTGCAGTGGATGAAGATGTGAGAGGAGGACTTTGAGATGTGGATGGTGAGCTAGGGGAACTAGGGGTAGACCGGAAGAGAACCTTGCATGGGGTAGAGATAAGGTTAGGATGATCTGAATCTGAGGTTAAATAAGCAGGTTGCTCCTGCTTTTCCTGCCTCCTAATGTTTCTTGGGATGGTATTTGGATTATCAACAATGATAGGTGGATTAGGGTCAGGATTTGCCCTAGTGTGCCGTGGATTTTTCTTAGGAGCCAGTTTCTAACTATTTTTTAGGATTTTGTAGGAGATTTTTTTATATCTGCAAGGACTGAATGAAGGTTTTGGAATGGCTATATATTCTCAGAGCTAAGATGAAGATTCCCTAAACAAGCTCCTCCCTAAAGCTGTTAATGTGATACAGAAACAGATTAAAGGCCTCTTGACTGATTTCAGGCTTGATAGTAGCTATGGAAAATATATAGTAATTGAAAAAATCTCAAGCACTCCCCAGTGGAGTCGCCAATTATGTTAACACCCAGGTTGTTCCCTATGACTCCCAAGGGAATACGGCCGGGGTAACCACTAACCAATCTTTGGATCACAGTCTCTAGCCAAACTGCAATCAGAGAGGGCTCTCTCTTTATGATTTGTCTCTGTTATGATGGTATTTTAGGCTAGCTATTATGCTCAGGTTTTGGTTTATGTTTTGGTTGAAGGATTTCTTTCAGGTCTTAAGATGTAGTGTTTAGAGAGTAAAGTATCATTGGGCAATGGATTCTGGAGTTGTGAAATGCTTTGAAATGCAGGACTGGTGGTGCTCAAACTGCAGGGCCAATTGTGTATCTCAGACAAACAAATTTAACTTGTATGGTGAGGTGTATCAGCCAACATAAAGCAATTAAGAATTCTCTATTAAGCTGGTGAGGTGAAAGTGAAACACGTTGCCCAGGAGCAAACTTGAATTCCTGTGACAAAGGTCACTGTGAAAGATATATTCTGAAAGTGCAGCAATTAAGAATTACACTTATCAAGATTACAGCTGAAGAAAACATTCATTAACAACACAGATTGAACTCAGGGTATTCATTGAATAAATCCTGAAAGTTATTCTTTTTCCTTGTTGCTAAATATTCAAAGTTAGAAAACATATATGGATTTTAACAAATCAAAATACATAACAGAGAGAGGTACAGAGACTTATTGTATGGTGTAATACACAGGAATCCAGCAGTTTTCAACAGACACCAGAACGCATTCAACACTTCAGAAATCCGAGAAATTCCATCACTTTCTTTATTAAACTTCTGAAAGGATTACAGCATAAGAACTTCTTCAGGAGAAATCAACAACAACCCTTGCAAACTCATGCGAAGGGGACTTTATAGGAATGCTTATACAAAATATCTCAGGCATTGAGTCATCTGAGAGAGAAAATATCTTCATAACTTCGTACAGAAAGTAGAAAAGAAGTTATTACAACTTTGAATGCAGCATAAATGCTCTTTAAGTCTGTCAGAGGATAATTTGACCTTTGGAGGTCATTGAGTCGGTTGAACCGCTTTGCTTTAACGCTGAATAATGTGTCTTTACTTTTTGTTGCGCTGTATCTTCTCGGCTCTGCCAGCTGTGGTTTCCTACTCTTGCTTTGTTGGCCAAAATTTTTGCTGAGTTGGCTCAGCTTTAATCTTTACTGCATGCTGATTTTGTTAAACTGTGCTTTGCATAATAATTCGTATTTTAAAAACAAAATTTGGTGAATGGCTCACTGTTTACAAAATTTTCTGTATTGTATTTGCCCACCAGTCTTGTGTAAGGAGTTGATGCCTGAGAATTGCATCCATAGTCTCCTCTGCCTCTGTATATTTGTAAAAATTGGGTGCCACATCAAACAGGTGATTGATCTCATTCATTATAAAAAATAGATTTTCTACCTTGTTGTAGATAGTCTGTCCTGTAGCTGGCCCTGTTTCTTCTGAGCTGCTGGGCTTCTCATTGATTTCATTTGTGGCAAATGCATTCACTCTTTTGGCATACTGCTCATGAATGAGCAGTCTCCCTGCGCTGTTCAGTAAGCTAGGGAGTCCTCTGTTTTGCAGCACCAGGAACTTATCCATGAACCTTTTTACCTCGGTCTGCATGTCTTGGGTTCTTCTCTCCAATGTCTGCACCAAATTTCTCAATGTGAGAACCCTTTTGATCAACTAAATGGCCTCAGTTCTATTGGGAATTCCCATGTTTTCCAGCTGAGTACTTGTTCTATTATTCAGCACATTGATCATCCTGGTGGCAATTTCAGGCATGTTGCCTAGAGCAGCCCTTGACTTGTGAATTTCAGCTTGTGCTTTTGGGATGAGCTCTACCTGCTCATGGATTGTCTCTATATACTGCCATTGGTCAGTAATAGACTGGCCAATGTTGGCCCATAGCATTGCCTTAAGCCCAGCTATAACCTTATCTAATTTGAGCTCATTTTCTAGCTCTTTTATCCTGTCTTTGAGGGCTTTCACCTCCCTGCCCTTCTCTGCCACCGCTTGCTTGGATTTGTCATATCTGTCATTCACCTTGGCCAATTTATCCCTGGTCTCATTTAGCTCTGCCATTTGAGCTTCCAGGGCTTGAATCTCATTTTTTAGCTTTTGCATGTCCAAGCTAGGGGCCTGTTCCGTTGGTGGAGGTGCTGAAGTAGGTGGTGCAGCTTGATCAGTTTGTTGGGGAGGAGGAACAGTAGCTGGGGCAGCTTCCTCAAGGTTTATGATTTGAGGAGGAGCCTGAGAGGTCTGCCCTTCTTCTCTCTGTTTTAAGGCTACCTGTAGTGCTGTTTTTGCAACCTCTGATTCTCCCAGCTGTTCCTGAGTTTGGATTAGCTGCTTATACAGAGATATCAACAAGGTTGTGGCCTGTTGATCATGTCTTTGCTGGGCCACATCATCTATTTGAGGGTGAATTGTGGCTGGGAGTTTGATCTTTCTCCTCAAGGCTGCCATGCCTGCATCCCTCAATTTTAAGATCTCTTGTATGCCCTTGATGTCTTTGGGATCATGTCCCATCTCTATGATGATGTCCTCCAAGGACCTTATTCTGTTGTCCTTTGCCTGGGATGATGCTCTCTCCAACTCTAGCTGAGAGGTTGTATTGTTGAGGCTATTTTGTAGCCTGTAGTTGTCCAATGTTTGGTCTGCCAAGGAGGCATAGACCATCTCACCCGTTTGCTTATGCAGTTCTATCTTATCCATTGGGTGGATATCTTTGGCAAGGACTTCCAGGTTAGTCCTTAATTAGTCAGAGGCAGATTTGGGTTGCACTGTTGTTGGCATAAAATGACTCATGATCATTTTGCCTTCCTGCACATCATATGCAGACATGAGTCTTTGTTGATTGGTGGGAGCCATGTTCAGCAGATGGTTATATAGCTGTATCTTGATGGGCTCATTTCTCCTCTTAATGTCTATGAATTGCTGCTTAATGCTGGGTCCACCTTCCCTTTGCTGATTGGAGGAACTGACTTCTCCTCCCATTGCTCTATCATCCTCCTGTTGAAAGGAGATTGCTGATGCTTCCCTGCTGGGTATGCCAAAGGACTGTCCTATTGGCATTTCTTCCTCTGAGAAGGGGTTCATTCTCTGTCTTTTCTCCCCATGAGATGCTAATGTTGTAATGGGGGTCTCTCTGTCCCTTTTCCTGCTTGTATCCTCCTTTTGTGGAGTTTGGAGGATTGATGCCTCAGCTGAGGTTTCTTGCCTTGGAGGCACAGTTTGTTCAGTGGATTTAGGGGCTTCCACTGTTTGCTCTTGTTGGACAGGCTGTTCCTGCCTTTGTTCTTTCATTTGTTGTTGTTCTTCTTGCTGCTGCCCTTCTCCCTGCTGCTCCATTTCTTCTTGTTGCTGCACTAGTGTTTCCATTTGTTCCTCGGTCATAGGAGGTGGTTGTTCCACCTGTTTTTCTTTGCCTTTGCTGGTTGTCTGTGGAGTATTCATGGTAGCTGGCTGATGTGTTGTTGAAGCTGAAGAAGCTGCTCCAAGTTGTCTTTTGTATGAAAGGGGGACCTGTCCACAAGTTTCTAAGTCAGTTTCCTTTTGAATATTTCTGGCCTCTCTTTCTAGCAGCTCTTCACTAGTGATTTCCTCTTCTAAGGTGCCCTCTTCCCAGGTTAATGCATTGGCATACTACTCAATCTCAGGCTGCCTTATGTGAGAATAGGTACCCAATTTGTATCTTATCCTCCTGAGGGAAACAAATTGATTGGGATCATAGGGTATCCATTCAAAGCTAGTTTGCAGTTTGAGGGCCTCTAGGATACTGTTTTCCTCTTTCTACCCCTCCTCTTTTCTGTTGTATAGGAAAGGGCCCAGCTGGCTCCTTACCTTCAACTGTGCCTTCTTGTTCTTGCTTTGGAAGTGGAGGTAATCGGCATTTCCAAATTGCCTGAAGTATTCAAGGGCAAAAAGCCTCATGGGGACATACCTTGGCAGCCTAAAAGGCTTCAACTCACAGCCATATACTCTGATGACTGTGTGGTTTTGGTAAAAGTACCAATTACCAATGCTGTAGGTTTTGTTCAGATGGAGAATTCTCCTCATGTCATCAGTTAGTCTTGGAGGAGGAACATCGTACAATAATGTCATAGCTGGATGTATGAATAAGTCTATAAACTCACAGTATGTGTATGGTGACACAGAGGTGCAGTGAAAGATAGAGGTCCAAAAAACAACTGATCTTGGATTCCCCTGGGCATTAACTTGTTTCAGGGGAATGGAGAAGCTGCCTGGTTGATTAAACAAGAATAGATGGTAAATGAATGAAGTATATCTGAACAGTCTTTCCCTCTGCAGATCCATCAGCTGGTCATGGATCCTATCTGCAATATATGTGGCATAATCATAATGTACAGTTGGAGGCTTTCCAGGAGAGAATATAGACAACATTTCCATTATGATTTCATCCACATCCTCCATTCCCTTGAACCCTAGGACATAGCTGATCAAATCCACTAGCATTCTGCCCAATTTATTTAAGTAAACATATCCAATGGGAGGAGCTCTGATGGTTTCAGAGCCTGATTGTACAAACAGCTGGTTGATTTTGATGACCTGGTCATTTGACAACTTATTCCCCTTCTTTATCAAGTTCTGCATGTGGAGGGGGGTCAATGGTTTTGCTGTGTGGAAATGCAGCATCTCATTTATGCTTTCTGGGGTGATATGGAACAGAATTGAGCCTGAAGGGCTGAGGACAGCTCTTTGGCATGGATCATAGCACTCCTGGCATCTGTGGATCAACTCTGGCATAGAATTTACCTGGGGGAGGTTGTAGATGGACAAGTTTGAATCCCAAATCCCTAGGATATCAGCTCCACTAAGGTGCTGGGCTTTCAACTCATTCAGCATATGAATATTGTATTTGGAGCCTGATGGAAACCAGTCTAACATTTGATAATCCATATCTCCCAGGGCTTTCCATTCCAACTCCCTATGAGGGGCATTAACAGGCTTGATGTTCACTGCAATTGGAGTCTCCATAGTCTATTAAGTTTCTGTCTTACAGGTGAACTAGTTGAAGTAGGTAGAACAACACAGAAGTTATTACCTGCAAAGAGTGTGAGTTTCAGGGACCAGAGGGTGAGGAGGGCACACAGCAATTGAAATACTGTCTGAATTATGAATAAGACCAATGTCTGGTCTCACTTTGTCTTCTGTGGCAGTTTTTTAATGAATTGGCCAACTGTCTCACGATTGCGCGAGCAGTTCACAACTTTTTATAAGAACTCGGGAAATCAAGGCTCAGCTGGTGGTTTTCGAGCTTGCAGTGGTAAATGGGGGCTAGGCATCAAGTTTCACCGGTGAATTTTGAGAGTTTCAGGTCGCTTGAGCTCTTTCGAGGGAAATCACAAACAGAGTAGGTATATGAAGGTTTTTAATGGAGAATACCTGTTTAAGAGCGAGCAATGGTCATGGATGACTGTGGAAATGGTGTGCTGGACGTCTCCAAGTTGGCTTCAACAAAGGTGGTGTAACTTGGACGTAACAAACATGCAGAAAAAGCAACAGTTCTGGTAGCAAAAGTACGAAAAAACGCAAAAATTGGCCTAAATATGGACTTTTGGCATTTTGGCGCATTTTCTTGGATGACGTCAGCATGACGTCATAGGGTGGGGTCGGGCTCAGATGATGTCAGCATGACGTCATCGGGTGAGGTGGCGGGCCACTATTGGTTCACGGGGATGATGCGGTGGCAGACACGCTGGCACAGGGGCGGACGAGAGTACTGACGCGATGGTAGGGTGGCGATGACAGATGTCTGACGCGGGACCAGCAAACCGGGCGGTGAGTCACAGCGGTTACGGTTAAGTGCCGTAGCGGTTACGGTCTCTCGGGGCGGTTAGGATACGGCCCTGGTTTTGTCAGAAGCCGCTTCGAGAGACCCTAGAGGGTGATGTGTGGCCGCGCCATGACGTATCCCTTCGTCATTTTCTCGGGCGCTAAATGCCTGTCGTGGGGGCCGCTCCGATATCAATGAGGGCCGTCGGATCCCATGGGTCTGATCCGACGGTGGACGGGAGGATGATGTGATCGGTGGATACAGATGCAGGCAAGTATAATATAATATTTCTTTTTGAAAGCAGTGCCCGGCTTAAAACCTTAGGGTATGGGTTTTTACGAGGTTTTTCAATGTATTTGAAAAATCACATATATGCGCCAACTTTGATTTAAGCGGCGAAAGTGGGTTTTTTGGTTTTTTCTCATAATTTCAAAGGGTTTGAGGGGTAGGAAGGGGTTTTTATAGGTTTTTCTTTGCAAATGATGGTTTGATGAGTGGAATGAATTGAAGCAAGGGGGAGAGATGAGGCATAGGTTCATCAAAGTGACCAGATGTCATTTTGATTCCTTTTTTAGAGAACATATGGCTTTAATGCCAAGGGGAGGGATATTTATACGAAATTTGGGGTTTATACACCATGGTGTTAATATTAGTAGGGGAAAGGTGATATAGGGGATTTATATAGTAAAGTTAAAGTTAATATGGATGAGAGAAGTGGATTAGGGGAGACAAAGCTAAGTTTATTTGAAAAACACTTAGCTTAGGGAGTAGATCAAAATGAAAAGATTTTTACACAAGAAATGTGGCTTTTGAAGGAACAAGAACCACCAAGAAACCATAATCTCTTCCATGAACCTTATCTGATGAGGGAGTGTTAGTAATGAAATGGAGAGGGGAGGAAGGGAGGTTAGACATGCCTCCTGCTTGCTGCAACTTGATGAGGAATGACAGCTTCTCAATTCATTGATTTTACTTTGGTAAACAAAGTTGGCACACATGCAACTGATAAGAAATGGTCCTTCTGCAACCTCAACTGCCTACCCATCTATTTGCCTAGCATTTTTATTTCTTCTTGGAGGGTGCACTTGGACTTGCAGACCCTTACTTTCCTTTTCTTTTCTTTGGCTTTTCTTTTGTTTTTCTATCTACTTCTACCCTTATTTCTTCCAAGGTCCCAGATTAAGCTGTTGGGAGCCTTTTCTTCTCTACCTGAACTACTTGTCTGCCAAGCTTAAACAGTTTGGACAGACTCCTTTCTCTATTCTACAACTGAAAAAAATTTAAAACATGACATGATCCAGATTAGACTGTTGGACCATCCATCAAAATTTAAGTCCTTACTAAGCTATAAGCACAGCTTGGGTTCTCTTGGAAATATGTGATCTTTGAATCATCAAAGCAGAGCATATTTGGGCCTTTTCATAGCCAATCATGAAATATGAAACCTATTGGTATAGGGAGCTAACACACGCATCCCTCTAACTCACCCATGTTCATTCAGTTAAATGCCCCCGTCACATGAGTTCGGTTTTCGAAATCTCCCCGAGTTGTGGTTTGTTGTGTGTGCTCATCAAATCAAGTCCCTAACATCCTCCCCCACTCTAAAAAGGTTATCATCCTCGATAACACCATCTTGACAGAACTCCATGGCCAAGTCCAAATGTCTCAAAGTGTCACTATCTCCAACATCAAATGTCCATGCTGCATGAACTCCCTACTCTCCATCACATGAACCTCCATCAAGGCTCATGACTCTATGTATGGGTAAGACTCCTCAATCCATGGTCATTAACCACAAATCATCGCAATCCATTGTCACAACTCACATCTTGTTAATCCACCATTTATCATCATCATGTGAACTGCTACTATGATACTTCAACTCAACTCCACCTTGCATCCATGCACTTGGCCACCCCATGACTCGAACTAGTTGGGTAGCTAATACAACCATCACAACCAAACCATGAGAATGCACCTCCTCATTCCCTCTTTAGTTGTTTCTCCAACATTCTATCAAATCCTCAACTCGATCAAGAAATCTCCTCATCAATCCAATGCTCAATGTGTTATACTTAGGTCCATGAAGAAACTCCATCTCATTTGCAATATGCTACCCATCAATCTTGTAAAAGTGGCAAGTTTACACTTGCCTCATCATCTCATCTATGTGCTTCCCATGGCCATAGACCAATAACATCCATTTCCATTAAAAGTGACTAAGTCTCATCAAATCAACCCATGCCTAAGTGCTCCCACCAAGGAACCTTTGTCATTGCAACTCTATCGAAATCCAAGGCATCTCCTCCCATCGTACCCATTAATTCACTCCTCACGAAC
Organism: Pinus tabuliformis; assembly: GCA_031772625.1. NCBI lineage: Eukaryota > Viridiplantae > Streptophyta > Pinopsida > Pinales > Pinaceae > Pinus > Pinus tabuliformis. The sequence goes on along the minus strand of CM062808.1, from coordinate 379,401,809 downwards.
ATATCCCATACTAGTCCAAGATATGCATCCCATACTACATTAAATTCAATTATAAAACTGATCTCGTCTCCTCAATGAACCAAATACTCCAAGACCACCATAATATGAAGTCTTCATCGATTGCAACTCTCTCAAGTCATCATAAGCTCCCATGAACCATGTCCATCCAACACTTCAGCAAGCATACTTTTCTTGCTCACAAGTGCCATCAGAATTTTCCTCTGCCCTCTCGGTTGCATGAATGTCCTCATAGGCTTGTCACACGGAATCAGTCAAAAGTGCGGACACAACCGACCTTCCTAGAAGTCTAAGACATTCTAATGACAAACAAAACAAACTAGAGCTATCCTTCTCTAAACATGCATTATGATATGAGAAATCAAGTGTTTCGTTCTTACCTTTGTCCAAATGTTGTTGTAGAAGTCCAAGCTTTGTTGATCTGGATGAGCTCCTCCTTTTCTCCAAAACCTGCAATCACCAACAGTCAAACAATTAAATAGCACCTGATTATAACATAAAACAAAGCATATTCAACATATAGACCAAGGAGTACATGAAATAACTCACAAACAACAAGTTATTGAGAAGAATGGACCAATTTGCATTAAAGGTAATCAAAAGGAACCATTACAACCTGAGCCTTGGTGTTGTGCAAGCTCCTTCCAGGGTCCACAAGAGTCTTCCTTTACTTTGAAAAAGCTCACCCACTTCCAAATAGAACAAGAAAAGATGGCAATCTCTCCTCACAAGCTTCTAAATGGGAGTCCTAATTCCTGCAGCATTTACCCTTAGAAATGTATAGCTTTCAACCCCCCTCCTTCTGGCCCAATGCCTGTATTTATAGTGCTCAAGAGGAAGTTAATCAGGTCCACCATCAATGGGATAATCCCCTCTTTGGTTGGGATAGCTCCCCTATTGATGGGATAAGTTCCTCTTTGGTAGGAGTGCATGAACCATCTGGAGGCGCTCAATACACGTCGAACAACCTTCTAGAATGCTCTAGAAATAACCACAAGTGACTTTTTAAAGATGAAACTTGAGAATTTTAACCTTTTCAGGGGGACGCACCTGCACCTTTTCATACAGAGCGTCCAAAGACGCAGCTTTTGTGAACATTGGGTGCGTCCCCGCAGGTAAGGTTGAGAGAACCTGCGTCCCCAGAGATAAATACATTTAGAAAGACTTTCTCTCTTTTTTGGAGTTTGACATGGAGAGCAGAGGCATAAGACTTGCCTAAGAGGGTAGTATGACTGTTGATAGAGTCATCCTAACTGTAAATAGTCATGGTGACATTTTTTAGTGTAACAAGGCTACCCACGTCTCTTCGAAAAATGATCATGTCCTTGCTGTCCAAATGTGTGTTAGGCCCCTATACTACTAGTGTAACCCCTTATTCTTATTAGTACAACCCCCTTATTATATTGATGTACCCATGTAGTGCCCATATTGTTATTATAGTGCCCCATAGAAGCCCACTATTGTTATTATTGTGCCCTTACATTATTATTGTTATGTTGGCTCTTATTATATTATGACCGCTTAGACTCCTATATATAGAAAGGAGGTCTTTTCATTTGTATCATCCAAGAATTGTTCATTTGTGTAATGTAAAGGAGGTTTCCCCCTCGAAGAGGCTTATTTCTAAGGCATTCATCTATCTTTTCTATCTTTTTGTGAGCTAGTTTCATAACATTTGGTATCAGAGATTTGGATTCTAGGGTTTCGCTGCTCCAAATAGGCCATCGTGGCATTTGCGCTATAACTTTGTTTCTGCAACGTTTCAGATGCTACAAAAAAACCCATTTTAGAAGAAATCGTGTTGAACCACGGATCCACATTTCAGAGATTTTTTCACAATATTTGCGGAGATATGCTCTGGGGAAGTCGGTATTTTTGTAGACTCCTGAATTACATTCCAAACAGGTGACCTGGGGAAAATAGTCATAACTTTTGTTTTGAGCATCAAATTGAAATTTCATAAGAAGTTATAGAAAGACAACGGACTTTAGTTTCCTGTGTATATTTTTCAGATCCTAAGGTCAAAACAGTGAAACGTGGCACTTCATACAAGTTTGCTCTTCTGAAAAGGTATATAATCAGGTCATCTTGGGAGATTGTGCATAACTCTTTCTTGGAGAATCTAAATTCGATTAGACTAGTGGCATTGGAAAGAGGACGTAGAGGGATACTGTAGGTTTCAATTTCAGAACTTAAAGATCCGAAAGTATAGAGTTACAATCATTTCAAGATCAAGTTCCTAAAATTAAGAAAAAGCGAGATGAGGAAGTTTGATAGCAAGGATACGGTAAATTGGATACTTTAGATGGAGCAATATTTTGATCTACATGGTGTACCATTGTTACAAAAGGTATGTATTGCATCTGCATATTTAGAAACAGATCAATTTTTATGGTATAAAAGGCTTAGTTCTCATAAACAACTTGTTACGTGGTCAATTTTCACGGAGGAAATGATAACACATTATGAGGATACAAAGAGCAACACCTTCTTTAGAGCAACACCACAACAATTGGAAATAGTAAAAGAGCTTTGTTACATAGTGGAAAGTAAAATTATGGCAACAAGGAAGTCTACCCCTCACAACTATAATAATGGAAGTGTTATTTCTCCTAGCCTTCCACAATCTACAAGGGTTACACCACAACAATTGGAAGAGAAAAGAGAAAAAGGGCTTTGTTACAATTGTGATAGCAAATGCACTAAAGGTCATAAGTGTGCTGAGAAGAAATTATTTTACATAGAGTATGAAGAGGAGGAAGAAAAGGATCAAGAAACATCAAAATAAGAGTATATACACCAGGAACCAACCCCAGAGAAAGAAGAAATGAATCCAACCATATCTTGTAAAACATTGGCAAGAATTACCACTCCTCAAACTCTCAAGATAGAAGGACATATCAAGAAGAAAAAGGTTCAAGAAGTGAAAGATCACATCGAGAAAGAAGAAATGAATCCAACCATATCTTGTAATGCATTGACTAGAATTACTACTCCTCAAACTCTCAAGATAGAAGGACATATCAAGAAGAAAGAGGTGTAAGAAGTGAAAGATCACATCGAGAAAGAAGAAATGAATCCAATCATCTCTTGTAATTCATTGGTCGGAATTACCACTCCTCAAACTATCAATATAGAAGGACATATCAAGAAGAAAAATGTTAAAGAAGTGAAAGATCACATCGAGCATCAAGAAATGAATCCGACCATATCTTGTAAAGGATTGGAAGAAATTACCACTCCTAAAACTCTAGAGATAGAAGGACATATCAAGAAGAAAAAGGTTCAAGCAGTGAAATATTACATCGAGCATCAACAAAAAGTTCTCCAACTTTTAAAGGATAATGCCACTCTGGTGCAAAATCGAATGAAACAACAGGTAGATCAACATCGTATTGAAACATGTTTTGATGTAGGTGATTTTGTATTTTTATTGCTACATCTAAAGCTAGCTATTTATGAGAAGGAAATGTTGGGAATACTATATGCACTTAAGAAATGGCGACCTTACCGAATGGGAAGACACTTCAAGGTAAAAATGGATCATTATAATCTTTAATACTTCTTAGAACAACTATTATCTTTAGAAGAATAGAAAAAATGTGTCACAAATATATTGGGTTATGACTTTGACATCATCTATAGAAAATGGAAGCAAAATTTTGTTGCAGATGCACTCTCAAGAAAGGATGAGGATGTGGAAGCATTGTTTTATGCTATTTTTATTATCCAACTAGGTTGGATAAATGAAGCAAGGGATGAGTGGAAGAAGGATGAAGAAGTATGGCCACTTATTCAAAAGTTGCAAAAGATCCCTATTCAAACAATATTGCCAAAAATTGAAGAGGAAGGAAAAATCATATTGGAATCTAGAGCAGTCACAAAAACAAGAACTCGATAGCTATGAAATTGATCAATTTCAAAGTATCTCATCAAGTGGAATAACTTACCCACTGAAGATTCCATAGGGGAGGACAAGCATTTTAAATAGAAGCATCAAGAACTACTCAAGCGTTGAGGACAACACTTTTTGAAGGAGAGGGGCATGTTAGGCCCCTATAGTACTAGTGTAACCCCTTATTGTTATTAGTACAACCCCCTTATTATATTGATGTACCCATGTAGTGCCCATATTGTTACTATAGTGCCCCATAGAAGCCCACTATTGGTATTATTGTTCCCTTACATTATTATTGTTATGCCAGCTCTGATTATATTATGACCGCTTAGACTCCTATATATAGAAAGGAGGTCTTTTCATTTGTATCATCCAAGAATTGTTCATTTGTGTAATGTAAAGGAGGTTGCCCCCTCGAAGAGGCTTATTTCTAAGGTGTTCATCTATCTTTTCTATCTTTTTGTGAGCTGGTTTCATAACAATGTATCCAACATCGCCATCGATCCATCTGCAAAACACCTCCATGTCGCATTGACAAGTCCATCTTGCCAAACAACCTTGCCTTAAAACTTCTCCTTGATGACCATATGTGACATCTCTACATTTTCTCTTGATTGATATCCATACATGATGCCTTCCATGCACACTTGTCCTTTAACTTGATGCCTATCACTTCAGCTTCCCAACTCGTCCACTCCAGCAGACCCAACACAACTTTAGTCATCAAATCCTTGTCTTTGGTTCAAGATAGTGCCCTCGGTCACTCTACCCTCATATCACATTATTTTTCCCCTCTTTCATTGTTGACTCCCCCACTAAAGGTATTCTCAAGACTGATTCTTGGCTTCAATGAAACTGCAATGAAGAAGTCCACCCAAGTATGTCATGTTGCATTCAATTTAGTTTGGTGTTCCCTTCCTTCGTTTTATCCATGAGCCATGTTGGGCACTTATCCATTTATCCTATTGGCTAAGCATGACTCACCCATCGCAAAGTCTATGATGTTCCACCCTTTGTCAAGGACATTCGTACCTTCCTTCACAAGGTCACAAACTACCCCAACAAGTCCTACAACAATCGATGTTCCTTTCTGCCCACCTAAACATGTTACAACAACACTTACATTTTCATGAGGCCTTTCCATGTGAGTGTGTCCTTCCTCCAATTTTTGCATCGTGCGTGAATCTAGTCCAACTTGGGAAAGTGTCATCGCACCAAGTTCCTCCTCTTCCGTCGACATCACTGCAACATATTCTTCATCATATATCATAGCTTCTTCTTCCTCTTCATTGCAATCAACAACTTCACCCTTCCCCATTTCCTAACCAAGTTGAAGAAGCTCTTCTTTCATATTTCCTTCCAAGACTTCAATTGCATCTCAAATTCTTGGTTTCTCTTCCTTCATGTGTTTCAACCTATACAAAGTGTGCACAGGTCTCCCACAACACTCTTCCATTTTTCAACTTTGGCCCTGACTGCTGCCTTTCCCCTGCGAAAATTTTTCTATGTCACACTACAACCAATTAATTCAAATCAACTTGGTCCTCCTTGAACCAAGCTCTGATACCATCTATCATGATGTTACACTAGTGGTGACTTCCAACCACACGTGAGCATGGTGTGGTATTGTCTAATATTTTCTTTTCACCACTACTTCAACTTATGGACTATGCCTACCTCACTTAATCAATTTTAGTCAAGTGTTCACTTATTCTTATACATATGCAGTGAAATCATCAATTATTAAGTTCAATTATCTTCTTCTTCGTTTACTTCATAACATGTGTGATATCATCAAACAACAATAAACATCAATGTACACACATTCGTGAAGGGAGGGGGAAACTCCCCAAATAAGTCTGCTCCAATTGCAAATAAATCAACTTCTATAATAATATACAAATTTACAATTTTTGCAATGAGGTGGCAGTTTCCCAACAACTCACCCACCAATTTTCTAATTCATGCAGCCTGTCATGCAAATCTGCCCAAACTCTTCCTATACCGTGCAACTCATTCGTGCAATAAATACGACTTTTCCCACTTATTTAGACCATTCAAATTGTGCACACTCTCGTTTAGCATGTGCCTACTCTTCGTGAAGTTTGCTCGGGTCATGCAACTCACCCGTGTCATGTAGACCACCTAGGTCTTCCACCTCATGCTTACCGTGAAAATCACTCATGTCGTACGGAACACCCATGTCATGCAACAAACCCTTTCAGCACAGTCGTCCAGAAAACCCTCGTCAAAATTCGTTTTAGAATTCATTCAAGAAAACTCATTTTAGAATTTCATTCTGCCCACTCGGGCAACACACGCCCTATAGCGCCCTGTGGTTCACCCCAACTACTTGAATGCGCCAGAATCATTTGCCTTCCGAACTTGGTTGGATTCCTTTGAATGAATTCCATTTGTCTAATATATACGCTTGTGTGTTCAAACGATTTGACAAACGACATGTTCGTTCTCTTCACCAAGCCAACTCGACCCATTCAGTTCACCCGGCTAACCCGATCCATTTACTCCACTCGACTGACCCATTTCATTCAGATGACTCATTTCATTCAGGCGATTTGTGTGACTCATGCAGCTCACATGATCGACCCAACTCGTTTGGGTGGACTCCCTCCAATGCCCTCACCCGAACTATCCACACACTTGTCTCACACTTTGTCTTCACGCCCGTCACACACCCAACCGCATGTTCGTCTACACACCTGTTGCACGTCACATGCGTTTTTGGTTAAATGCACCTAGGTGACTCGCCCCTCGATAATATGTGGGTGCCCCTTTGAATCACCCATGTGCGTTCGGTTAAACATGCTTGTCACCGTAGTTTGTTTTTTCTATTGTCTTGAGTTGGTGGGTCATGGCGAGTGCTCATCAATTTGAGGCCCTAATAGATTGTGCAACGAAATCCCTTATTCCAAAAATATAAAACCGTCCAATTACAAATTCCTCTAATGAAAAAAAAAAACCATATATCTATATATATATATATATATATATATATAAAATAAATATTTAATATATCTAAATTAGGAAAAAATCTAAACGGGCCATTATTAATTTTTCTTAAGATTTTTATAGATGAAAATGACAATTTTAAATTTTTATTGAAAATTTTAAAAAGTAAGCATTATCTACATTTTCTAAAATTTCCAAAATTTCTATTATTATATTTTAAAAACATATTTTTTTAAATTATTATAATTTTGATAATTTAAAAATTGGAAAATTCAATATTATTATATATAATTAGAATTAGCTTTACACGAAAGAAACTCTTTTTGAATTAATTTTTTTATAAAATACAATTACAATGAGAATTAAAAAAAATAGTAATATTGAATCAACCATATAAAAACAAAGGAAACAATGATATTAGATCAATTTCCCTTTAAGGTACACTGATCCAATCTACCTAAACAAGTTAAACATTTTGTTTTTCCTCTATTTTAGAGCTTTCTTTTACTCTTCAATATTTATCATGAGAATTAATTTTATAAGCTAAAATTGAAGAACCAATTCTCATGAAATGTAGTAAATTATGAATTTGAAAGTGAACTAAAAACTGAAAGTGAAAATTGAATGTCAAGCATTGCCTCGAATTCCATGAAGAGTGATGAGAATGATGTTAAAAATGAAAGAAATAAATATATTTTAAAACATAGCATCTCATAGGTGAGGAATCTACACCTGGAGACTGCCTCATGGAGAACGCTCTACATTTATCATTATTCATCAATAATATATAAGTTTATATGAGAATAGGAGAGTTAGAACTAACACCTAGAAAATAAGAACTAATTCCCAAACTAGGACACATGCACAACTAATGAACAAACTCTCTCCAATAATACAAGTTCTCCATTAATTTCAACACTCCCCCTTAATGGAGAAAGGGTTCATGTAATGCCCCACTTAAATCTTATCCTACAAATTTTGTTAATGTTTACATTATCTGAAAATATTGAGAAATATTGGTCTAATATAAAATTCATGATTTCCATTCCCCACTTACCTTCTCAAATTGAATATTAGGTAGGATATGGTCTCCTTCCATTATTTCAAAATATATGTATTCATTTCAGATTACCCAATGTACCCTCACATTTACTAAGGCGAAGACATGGTCCTCTCCATGTAATTACATCTCACATTCCCCAATGTACCCTCACATTTACTTGGGAGAAGACATAGTCCTCTCCATCTTATTATCAATATATATATCCATTTCACATTCCCCAATGTACCCTCACATTTACTAAGGAGAAGACATGGTCCTCTCCATGTAATTACATCTCACATTCCCCAATGTACCCTCACATTTACTTGGGAGAAGACATAGTCATCTCGATTTAATTATCAATATATATATATATTCACCTCACATTCCCAAATGTACTTTTTGTTGGGTGTGGAGCCTGATTATCTTCTATATTCAAAGGTATCGCCACATAGGACCCCAATTCGAAGGCCGCCCATAAAATATTCGCTGCAGGGGGGGTCCAGGGGGGGGTGACTGCGACCTTTGGGAGCCCCCCCTGGCGGGGGGTTTCAGGGGCAGCGCCCCCGAAGCTAAAAACGGCAGTAAAATTGCCTTGTAAAAGTATAGTAATTTCTAGTCAATCTGGGCCGTTCATTAAGCGGATGATCTGACGGTAGAACTTATGTTTAGTTTAGGGTTTTTTGCCCTAGAAGGAAACCCCTCTCTTTGTATGAGGGTATTGTATTTGAGGCTGTGTGATAGATGTGTATTCTGTGAGCGAGAAATAGAGAGGTGAGACTGTGAGAGAAAACAGAGGATATTACAGCGGATTTGTTGTAGGTTGTGTCTCTTCATTTTGCTGGATAATAGAAAGGAAGGACTGACTATTTGGGGTGGACGTAGGCCAAACTGGGTGAACCATGTATATCTGTGTCTCTCTTGTTTTGTGTGTTTTCTGTGTTTATATTTCCGCTATATTTTATGTGTTCCATTGCTCTAATACCACTTGTTAGGACTCTGGACACCACATATCTCCACAATGGTATGATATTGTCCACTTTGGGCCTAATCCCTCATGGATTTGTTTTTGGGCTTTACCCCAAAAGGCCTCATACCAATGGAGATATTTGTCCATCCTTATATACCCATGATCCTCCCCACCTCTAGTCAATGTGAGACTTTGGTCGTATATCCAACAATCCTCCCCTCGAACAAAGGACCGTCGAGCCTCCCCTCAAACGATTATCCATCTGTCTGCTCTCTACCACTGCGGATTCTCCGTTCCAATGCGTTGGAAGCACACACCTTACATGGAGCACCACCTGCCTCGAGAGCTTACTCTATCCCATGTCAACTCCTCTTACTTGTGTTGGGAGTAGGACACGTCCATGAAGAATCTGGAGCACACCGCCTGTCTAACCGAGCTCATCCACGGATCCCATCGTGATATTACCGGGGCCCACCACTATTGTTCGGTATTCCGAGGACTCGTCCACTTGGCTAACTTCGGGGCATGGCTCTGATACCACTTGTAAGGACTCTAGACACCACATATCTCCACAATGGTATGATATTGTCCACTTTGGGCCTAAGCCCTCATGGATTTGTTTTTGGGCTTTACCCCAAAAGGCCTCATACCAATGGAGATATTTCTCCATCCTTATATACCCATGATCCTCCCCACCTCTAGTCAATGTGGGACTTTGGTCGTATATCCAACACTTTTCATATTTACTTGGGAGAAGACATGATCCTTTCTCATTAAATTCTCAATTTTATATTCATGTCACATTTCCAAATGTACTCCTAGCTTACTTGGGAGAAGAGAAGTCAACTGTAAGGATGGATGAGAAGTTAATGACATTAATGAGAGGTGGTTGAGATGGAGAAGGGAAGGAGGGTATAAAAAGGGAAGGGGGAAGGAAGAAAGGCGGGTTGGGGGTCTTGCTTATGATTGTGGGGGTTGGTTGTGATTGTTTGGACTTGTTATGATTTTGGGAGACCTTGGAAACCTATGGAGGTTTCTTGGGTTTGGGAGGAGGAAAGTATTATTATCTGGTTTGGCACATTCTTCTTGAGGACACACTATATCTGGTTGGACTTGGGCACGAAGGGCTGGGGAACCTGTGGAGGTTTCCTGGGCTAGGAATTATTTCCTAGTTGGCTGGGAGGTAAATCCGGTTGGGTCCGTCAAGAGGAACATTCAGCAGGAGCAGCAGGACAAATGTATCGCCATCAACCTCTGGTACAGGTATTCCTCCATAGACTACTCTTGTAAAGTTTATTAGAATGAAATATTCACCTTAATTTATGTTGATTATAATGTAAATGATAAAATTTTATTTGTTTAAAAGCTGTGTAAGTAAGTAAGTTATCGCCTCTTATCACATTTAATTTCAGAAGAAATTAGCTCTGTTAGCAGACCCTAGGATAGGGCTCTTACACATGGTATCAGAGCTTTGGTTCAAAATTTGGACCTCGAAGCCTACCTACTAGAGATTTTTCAAATCTTGTTGAACCTTTGAAGACCAAAACATTACTAACCTGTAAATTGCACTTTAAAATTTTTCTTGCAATCCAGTACAAGCTTCCATCTAAGCTAAAATAACACTTTAGTTTCTGTTACAACAAAATTTTCAGTTCTCGGGCAAATAAAATCGTGTAGACTGGCTAGAAATGGACTATTGGTAGACAGGCTCCTTCAATAATCCTTATTGCCCAATGCAAAACCAAACTCAATCAAGTAGTGACCTCTTTCTCTTCAACTTCGCCTCCCGTCTTTCATTCTCGAAGTTCTCCGGTACAGGTCAAAAGGGCAGGAACTCACAGCGCAACAATTGTGGGTTTAGCGTTTAATAGATGGGTTTCTACCGTGCTAGTTTCTTCAAGAAAGCCCCGCAAAAAGACTGGAGAAATCGTGTCGACTTTAGTTGAAGCTGGTGGTGTCAAGATTAGCAAAGATGATGTAGTAAGGGAGAATGATCGAACAAACAATGTGTCGGATTCATTTTTTTTGAAAATAGGTGTGCAGCTTCACAGAAGGGACAATCACCCACTTGGGATCTTGAAGCAGGAGATCTACAACTACTTTGATAACAATTTTCCAGGCTTATTCAACAAGTTTGATAATCTTTGTCCCATTATATCTGTTAAAATGGTAAATGAAACTAAACAAGCTAGATTATTTGAACATCTTAAGGAAACGTTGAGGTCTATTAGTATGGTTTTTTTTTTGCAAAGATACATTATTATATATTTTCTCAGGCAGTGATAAACCAAAAAAAAAAATTGGTTTATGTTTACTCAGGATTTTATATGGTGTGATTATATGTAATTGTTTTTCTTTGCTTTTGATTATCCTTATAAAATGCTAGGATTCTTTCTTCCTAGGTTAGTAAGATGGTTATATTGTTTAAGATAAGAAAATAGAACTAAACAAGCTCTCCCATAATTGAGACTTCCGTTTTCTGACCACTTGGAAATTAGATGCTCATAAGAGAATTAGCTTGATGCGCTCTGCAATTTATTTTTCAACATTCCAAACTGTCATTGGAAGAATAGTATTACAAGGTATATGCCTTAGAAAGATAACATGAAAGAAAAGTAAGTTATTTGAATGTCCATAGACGAGGAAGAGCAATTGATGGGACCAGAAAATACATTAGGTACATAATAAACTAAATCTATAGATAGCACAGATGTAATAGACAACATCATTGTGTCTTGTCTATGTTTGACGAGACCACTTATTGGATTGTCATTGTCTCCATTCTTAGCTTTTCAATACTATGGAAGACTTTTACTTATTTCCCAAATTTAGCTGATTTTGTTGATGCTCTACGATCTAACTTGATTGAAGGGTTTTTGCCAGTGCTGGAGTTCATATGTAAAAATGCATATTTTAGTTCGAGAAATAGCTTGTCATTTTGTATCTGTTAAAGGGGAAGCTTGTTATAACCCAAAAGCTTAGAAATTGCTGTAATTTTTTATTATTATTGATGATATATGGCAAGGGATATGCAAATTTTATTTTGACCTGAAATTCCATATCTTTTGAAATCTGGTTTGCCCTAGTCTTTGGCTCGATCTAGAAAACTTAACCTTTATTTAGTTATTTATTTGTAACATTTGGTCATTTAGGGTATTGAGTTTTCACAATACTGTGACATAATGCCTAGATACCTTCTTTGGCCCTATCCATGGCCTATGCAGGATGCCCATGGTAGGTTTGTTGCCATCTGGCATCAACCAATCAAAGAACCTTCTCCACAGGTTCTCCTCATAACACAAATTTCCTGTATTGAATTCCAAGCAGATTTTCTGTAAATAAATGAAGCAATAGTGTGCCCTTCCACTTTATTGCTGAATAAATTAACACACTATTGAGTGGGAACAATCTTTAAACTCTCACTAACAACTGAGAATGGATTGAAGAGTAATGAAGTTGGTAGCAAAATGAAGGATGGCAAGATGTATTCTCTTTCTCTCCCTTTTGTGAATATCCTCATGGGGCTAGGTACCTATTGAGTTCTTCTTGCAAGAGTTTAGTGGCCCACCATATCTATGAGACCGCAGGGACCTGATACCTTCTACAGGAGGACCAGGCCAACAATGGCTTATGGTGCCAGTGTGGGTGCAACTTCTTTGATCATCATACTGTTTTTTTTCAGTGGGATCTATGCAATCTTATTTACATCTGCTTGGTGGTATTTCCTCCCCATGTTCAGTAAACCTCCAGAAATGATGAATACAAATAACAGTAATAACAAGATGGTGGATCATCAATCCATGAGAACAGGAAGAAGGTGATTATGGTTGGATTGTTGGGGAAGAGGAGGAAAAATTAATATGGTTGTTATGAGATGTGATGGTATTTTAACATTCAGATTAGGAACCAAGGACATCAATAAATGGTGGGTTTTCAGACCTGTCGAAGCCATAGTTATTTTGGATCTCGTCGTGTTAGCAAACCCAAGTTTGTATAGCTACTGTAGATGGATCTACGTTGTCAACACAGTTGTATAGTTGTTATTTATTTATTTATTTATTTTACTGCAGAAGCCATCAACCAATCATGGGAATAGGTGGATTTCCAATCAGCCAACCATGGAAATAGGTGGATTTTCAATCAGCCTACCTCTAGTAAAATCTAAATTCAATATGAATACATTCCTGTAAGTTTTATTAGAATGAATATTCACCCAAATATCTTTAGGATGAAATCATATGATGGTGAAATTTGTTAGATCATTTATAAAATATATGAAGTCCAGAAAAAAAAATACATTCACAAAAGTATCGCCAAATATCTGTAGTTAATATTTTTAGTTTGAAAATTATAAAGAGTCACCCAGAAGAAAATCATGGATCCTTAAAAGTTTTCCCTTTGAGGTACCACTGATAGCTGGGGAAGAAAACTGAATAGTGATTAAAATACAATGAAAATTTTCACTCAAGATTGAAAGACACGACTTGAAAAAGGAAAGGAGGAACACACTCAAGGTGGCTAGAAATATTAAAGTCAGTTTTGGATTTTGTCAACTGTTGTATGTAGAATGAACACCAGCACCAAAAGTACCTGCACAGGAATCTAATTTTTTTATTCCTACCAAATAATAGATGTTTGAGAAGTTTCTCAGGTTGATTTGCAGCCTGAAAAGAATCTTGGCCATCACAAGTTCATGCACCTTTAAAGAACTCCCGATGATGCATCCATTCTATTTTCCTTCACTCCTTGCACTTTTGCAGTATTTTGATCTGGAAAGAACAATAGAAAAGAATATGGTAAAGGCTTCCTTACAGGTTGTAAACTTCAAGAGTTGTAGCCAAGGAAGAAGTTTTGTTGGGTTAGCTCTTGATCCAAGTGTTGAATCCAAGCATAAGAAGGTAACTATTTTCATATACAGGAAACTACTACTGCACATCAGTTAAAAGAATGAAGGACTGAAGGTTGAAACCTGCCCACCAGTTAACATAGCGGTATGGCTGTGAAATAGGTAATAAGCTCCTGTTATTGTTTTCATAATTCAGTGATAGAGGATAGAAACTTTCTCTGTTATCAAACTTCACATGATGATAACCGACAGATATATGCAAAAATTCCTCTGATAATTTATTCAAGTCAAAGTCAGCACTGCGAAGTAAACTCAGTGAACTGATTTAACCAGCTGTGCTTCATTTCTCCTAATATTCCTTACATAATGCTACCAAAAAAAAAAAGTTTTAAGTGGAAATTATCTATAAAAAAAAAAATTCACTTGTTTTTGGACAGCATAAAGGACTGTGATCTTTTGGGTTTGATGCAGAGTTATTGCCCACTCTGTGTGTATTGAATTGACCTAGCTGGCCTGCTAGGTCACAACCATATGGTCACAAGGCATTTCACAATTCAGTTATTTTCAACTCCAATGCTGCAAAGAGATCTCTTACACCTTAGGTTCTTAGAAGGACTTCTCCCCAAATTAAACAGAGAAAAAAAAAGGGGGCAACTAGCATTCGTAACATTTGTTCTTTTTCAATGACTTACAGAGATGCATTTCATGCTACTTAGATATAGAAATCCATTAATGTACAGACATTTGATGTTATAGGATGTGATTATCCACACTTGCAATACGTCACACTTAAAATAATGGTTAGAATTAGTGTATGTTTGGGTTGGTATTCCAGTTTCCATGGCACATTCTATTTGTCATGTTTGTAGTAGCTTGCAATGAATTCAGGATTGTGACACTTGAATCATGGATTGCCTGCATAGTGGGTAATTATGACATCGTTATGAGAACCCATATGGCCAGTGCCAATACCTCCCCATATTCGTGAGTCAGAACTATGCACTTTTGCCTCTCCCAACATAGTAGTATGGCTTAACACAATGTTGCACCTCATCTATACAACCTCAGCACAAGATGACTCCTTTAGTGCTAAGCATAGTAACAATATGTAATAAGTAGAAAAATTCATTGTTTTAGGTACTCTCATCATTTCCACCTTGTGGGGATTGTGGGCTTCAAGGTGGGGTTTATTAATTTAGTCCCCAGCAATAATTGTAATCTCTAGAAAAGATGTAGATTCTCTTTAAGGTTGGGCTAGCAAAGACATGTTGGTGCTACTTGTATATGTCGTGAGGGGTTGTTTGTATATTCCTTGCTTAAACCATTGGTTTGTACTCTTATCACTTGAGATATCTTAGTTACATGATATAAAATGCATGTTTTTGAATAGTAAAATCTCACCAAGCAAACTCCTCTTGCAAGGAAAAGGAGGCAGTTGGTTAAGGCTTGTCTAGAATGTATCAACTTCATAAAAACATGACAAACTTTGTTAAACTTGCTTGAAACTCACAAAATTGGCTAGACTCAATTAAAACTCAGTTGTATTCAATCAAAACTTGGCTATACTTGTTCAAAACTTGACAATTTTTGGGCAAAAATTGGATTTCATATATTTTTAATTTTGGTGGGGTTTTGTGGAGTTTTTACCAAGTTTTCTTGAGTGGTTAATGTTGAATTGTGTGCAACTAAGGGAGAAATTTCCCTAGAAAACACTCTATGAGTCAACCCCTTTCACCCTTGAAGCGAATTATTTCTCAAGTGCAAATTATTTTTATAAGTGCCAAAGTTATTTCAAAATTGTTTTATAAAGGTATTTTGACATGTGCAAAATAAAATCACTTAATTGATCTATTTCGATATGTGCAAAAATGGATCACTCTAGGAGCTTCCAAATTTCTAATTCAAGTTAGGGATTTTGTCTCAAAGATTCCTATATATTGAAGAGAAGCCTTCATTTGCAACACATCGAGTTCTCTCTCTCTTGCTTTGGTGATCTAGCTCTCGCATTGGTGATCAATCCCTCACATCAGTAATTTATCTCTCTTATTGTTAGCATATCTATTGTGTATTTGCAAATATTTAATTATCAGTGGCAAATCTCTTATCATCGTTGGCATATCTCTTATTATCAGTGGCAGATCTTTTATCATCATTGGCAGATCTCTTATTATCAGTGGTAGACCTCTGATTATGAGTGGCAGATCTGTTTTCATCACTAGTGATCTCTTTCGCATTGGTGATAAAGCCCTTGAATCAATATTTTATCTCTCACTGTAGCCTCAAGATCACAACATGGCTTAAGTAGCTTAATATGCTTGACAACTTCTTTCAGGAAACTGGACTTGGTAATGCTTTCTACTTTCAAGTAATCATCCAGAACTGCATTCAACAGCAGCCTAGCAGTGAAATTCTCTACAGATTCTTGTAATAAGCGTGAGACACAATATTTATATAAAAAATTTAATTGTTGAAAAATGACTTTTCGAAAGTTAAAATAAGAGTTACTTCCCGCTGCAGTGTTTGTCGCTCTAACAATTTTAGATTGATTCAAAGCTGTGTCGTCCAACACCAGCTCTAATAACTGAGAAGGTCGCACAACCAAAGCTATGGCCAATGTCAAAGTTCCCAAAGAATCTGGTTGTACTACAGGAGAAATTTTCCTTCCTAATAAACACAGACTCTGAAGAAACTTCTGATCAGTAACTTGTGCATTCTCCTTACCTAATGCAGGCAGCAAAGCATCAACTAGATGTAACTGCTGATAACCTTTCAAAAGATACATAGTGTCTACTAGATCTGTTTTTCCTAAATGGTTATATGTATTTAGGTCAAGCTCAATAATATTTCCATACACAAAACTTCTAATATATTGTATAAAGCGTTGTCTGAATATTGATGATGCCAATGAAAATATCTTCGCAATTTTCACTGTTAGTCTCATAAGCTCCTTTATAGTTTAACAATCCACTAATGAAAAAATAGTTTTCTGTGGATAGAAAATAATTTGAGATATTAAATTTACAAAAGTTTCACTAAAGGGTACTCATTTGTGCACCCTACTCGCCTTTTTAGCTGAATTTGTGTCATTTCTTGAGATACTTGAATATCTTGCTCCTTGATTCCAAATTTAATATAAAGTATCACCTTCAGAAAATTCAGAAGATGGAACATAGTCTTGACTCATAGTGATCCATGATATTCCTTTTGTGATGGCGTTAAAGGGGTTAATAAATCAATATATGTAGGTTCAAAACAAGAATTTTGAAGAAACGTGTCAACAGCAGAAGCAATGTTGAATCTTTCCATTTGTGTCTCGCTAAACATATCATTTAATGATATCAATTGCTCCTTCAGAGGCCACTCAACCCAATGAAGAGAGCATATAAATTTTCCCATCCACACCTCAAGTGATTGAATGTCATGCTTATCACCATTAAGTCCCGGAAATCTCAACCTGACAGAGATTCATAACCTGATTGATGTTATGATTGAGTTGATAAATGCTAAATATTTTTATCAATAGTTGTTTGATGTTGGTTGTAGAGACAGGGAAATAACTGAATCAAACTCTTTTAAGGAATATTTTATGTTAATTCTTATTTCTCTCTTGCATTGTATTCTTTTCTTGTCAATGTTTGAAAGGATTGCTCATGTGGACAAGACACCATTGTTGGCCATGAAAAGATAAAACACTAAACCAAGAATGCCAAAGACCGCTTCATTATGCTACTATTTGCGAGGGGGAGGACAATGGTCCTTCTTTAAAGGAAAACAATGCTTATGCCTCATAGTTATGCCCTCACAGTGATATGAAAGAAGAGAAAACATATTGGTGCATGCAAAGCAAGCTTTCCTCAGCTTGCAAATGATTAAAACTCTTTCAAATACCCATCCAATTGTGCCATATTGTTGGGAAATCACAGTTGGAAACAAATGATGATTTGAGGAACCTTCCAAGGATTTGGGATTTTAAAATGGAAGCTTATTTAGTCAATAAAAGAACAGTGAAAATATTAGAATACACTCTTACCCTTATTCTAGTGTTGAATAAAAATGTCGTGAAAAATAATGTGTCTCTAGTTCTGGATAAAAGGACCCTCAATTTTCTTCGCAACTTTTGGCCACTCGTGAAAGGAGTAGGTGTCTTTAGAGATGCGGTGCCATTTGGAAGGGAAGTACTAATAGTAGTAGGGCAAAGGCAATTATTCCATTCATTTAATTATTTCTCATTTGTCTGGTCATATTGTGAGTTGCATTATATATCATGAAATTGTTTTAGTACTAGTAAACAATGATTAAATATATAATAAATTTGAACCTTTTGGCATTTAGAGGACATTTCTCTCAATTTACAAAAAAATAAAGTATGAAAATCATGTTGGAAATAGTTTCTGAAGTTTTGAGTCGTTTATTTCCAAGATTAACTAAATGGGTTTGGAAGATGAAAAACCATCAAATTGGAAGAGTGGGACTTTTATATTCACTAAGGTTTTAAAGAAATTATATGCATAAAACTTATACTAACACCTTCTAGTGGAATTGATAGTGCACTAATCCATTGCTTGCCATTATTTTGGTTTCGTACCACCTTATAGGATATCCGAGTTCAAATGTTATTTTCCATGATAGATAGTTGAATCTATTTCAACTCTAATTGTTATTGAAGGGTTCCACAAGGATGTCACATGAGCATTTATGATGCCCCCTTTTAACGTAGATAGCCACCTATGTTAAGGTTCTATTTTGCAGTTCCATGTTGTTATTTATGAACGTTATACACATTTGGTTGGACACATGAAAATCAATTGATGGATTTGGTATTGATGATGGAAATGTTGGATGTATGACCAAATGTGTGACTTACTTGGTTACAATTTATCTAGTGCATGACTTGTCAGAGTTATTGTTGCATCGTATAGGCTTATATAGATATGATTTATCTAATCAATGACTTAGTGAAATTATGATTTATCTGATGTAAGATTTATTTCCAGTATGAACAACAAAAATTGACACGTGGACACTGGGCTTAATAAACATGATGTTTAAGATCATGTATCTATATCTATTTTGTGGTTGTATATATGCATGGATGAGAACTAAACTACAGGTTGGAAAGAACCGTATGATAACCAAGATCTACTATTCCATTGGGGAAGGTTGAGACGACCAATGAGGAAAGGTATGATTTACATTGTTCTATTACATCTGGTATCTACTTGATATGCACTCTTATGACATGAGTAAAATGCAAATGATAGGTGGCAAGATGACCTGACTGGATTATTCGATGACAATTCCAGCCAGATCTGTAGTGTGGTCCGTGCTCTGAAGGAGGGGTGGAGGTCTTTCCTACCATGTATCCTCTGAAACCTGGAATCGTGGGGAGGACAGATGAATGCTCCCCCTAGACGTGTGATGACGATTGCCAGATGCCTGCTCGGGAAAGTTCGGTCGAGGCATTCGACGCTCCCACCATGTCGGTTTTATCAGTGGTCATTATGGCCTTTTCCACTGATAAGGCAACAGAGGACGGATAGGGCGGGAATGGAAGTAGGCCAGGGTGGATAGGAAGATATAGATCAGTTGGAGACTCTTGGTGGGAAGAAATGTCATTGTCGGACTTATCCGATTTTATTGTTATAACTCTCTCTGGTTGCTATGCTTTCAAACTCCTTTCATCTTTTCATTCTAACTTCGGGATGAAGTTTTCTAAAGGAGGGGTGTATGTAATGCACCATTTAAATCTTATCCTACAAATTTTGTTAATGTTTACATTATCTAAAAATATTGAGAAATATTGGTCTAATATAAAATTCATGATTTCCATTCCCCACTTACCTTCTCAAATTGAATATTAAGTAGGATATGGTATCCTTCCATTATTTCAAAATATATGTATTCATTTCACATTACCATATGTACCCTCACATTTACTAAGGAGAAGACATGGTCCTCTCCATGTAATTACATCTCACGTTCCCCAATGTACCCTCAAATTTACTTGGGAGAAGACATAGTCCTCTCCATCTTATTATTAATATATATATATATATATATATATATATATATATATATATATTCATTTCACATTCCCCAATGTACCCTCACATTTACTAAGGAGAAGACATGGTCCTCTCCATGTAATTACATCTCACATTCCCCAATGTACCCTCACATTTACTTGGGAGAAGACATAGTCCTCTCCATTTAATTATCAATATATATATATATATATATATATATATATATATATATATATATATATATATATATATATTCACCTCACATTCCCAAATGTACTTTTCAGATTTAATTGGGAGAAGACATGATCCTTTCCCATTAAATTCTCAATTTTATATTCATGTCACATTTCCAAATGTACTCCCAGCTTACTTGGGCGAAGAGAAGTCAACTGTAAGGATGGATGAGAAGTTAATAACATTAATGAGAGGTGGTTGAGATGGAGAAGGGAAGGAGGGTATAAAAAGGGAAGGGGAAAGGAAGAAAGGGGGGTTGGGGGTCTTGCTTATGATTGTGGGGGTTGGTTATGATTGTTTGGACTTGTTATGATTTTGGGAGACCTTGGAAACCTATGGAGGTTTCTTGGGTGTGAGAGGAGGAAAGTATTGTTATCTGGTTTTGCACATTCTTCTTGAGGACACACTATATCTGGTTGGACTTGGGCACGGAGGGCTAGGGAACCTGTGGAGGTTTCCTGGGCTAGGAATTATTTCCTAGTTGGCTGGGAGGTAAATCCGGTTGGGTCCATCAAGAGGAACATTCAACAGGAGCAGCAGGACAAATGTATCTCCATCAGCCTCCGGTACAGGTATTCCTCCATAGACTACTCTTGTAAAGTTTATTAGAATGAAATATTCACCTTAATTTATGTTGATTATAATGTAAATGATAAAATTTTGTTTGTTTAAAAGCTGTGTAAGTAAGTAAGTTATCACCTCTTATCACATTTAATTTCAGAAGAAATTAGCTCTATTAGCAGACCCTAGGATAGGGCTCTTACAGTTCACAAATACTCCTAACATCTCCCTAAATCATTCAAATTTAATTCTTCCAAGGGGCTTGGTAAAAATGTTTGTTCCATTATCTCAAGTATTACGGTATTCAATATAAATTTATTTTGACTGTACCTTCTCTCTAACAAAGTGAAACTGCGTATCAATATGCTTTGTGTTTTCGTGAAATAGAAGATTGTTTGCAAGTTTGATTGAGATTTGGTTGTCACATGTAACAAATGTAGCATCTTTTTGTTATTCTCCAGCATCATAGAGAAGTCTTCTCAACCAAACTGCCTCATAGGTTGTTGCACACATTGCTTGATACTTTGTTTCTACTGAAGACAAGGATACAATATTCTGCTTCTTATTACTCCATGCAATGACCCAATGTTGAATGCGTAACATGTTATGGATCTTCTCTCATCTAGATTTCCAGCCCAATCTGAATTTGAAAAACCTATCAATCTAACATCACAAGAATAAATATATTTAATACCAAAGTCTAAGGTTCCTTGAAGATACCTTAAGATGCCTTTCACTACCACCCAATGATTCTCAAGAGGCTTTGACATGAATTGGCTCAATACACTAAATGCAAAAGCTAAGTTAGACCTAGTTATAGTCAAGTAAATCAAACTCCTAACTAGTTGTCTATACAATGTTGCATCCACCTCCTTAGAACCATCATTATTTTGAAGTTTGATATTTTTTTGTAAGGGCACTGAGGTAGCTTTGCACTGATCCATTCTGAATTTTTTTAATAGACTTCTGACATACTTTCATTGAGACGGAAAGGTTTGGCCAAAATCCCTCCAAACTTCCAAACCCAAACAATAGTGTAATTCTCCAAGGTATTTCATTTCAAACACTTGTGACATATGCACTTTGATTTATTTAATCAATTCATCAACATTTCCAGTGATAATTAAATCATCTACATATAAAGAAATCAAAACAATTTTCCCTTTTTCATCAAACACAATATACAGATTTGGGTCGTTTTTACTCCTCTTATAACTATGTTGCAGGAAAAATGAATCATTTTTTTCATACCACAACCTGGGTGCCTATTTTAAACCATATAATGCCTTCTTTAATTTGCAGACTAAATTCTCCTGCCCCTATTTGATAAACCCTTCAGGTTGTTTTAAATAAACCTCTTCTTTCAATTCTCCATTTAAAAATGCAGACTTCACATCTAGTTGGTGTAGACTCCAATGATGTTTTGTAGCTAAAGCTATCATCATTCTAATAGTGTTTATCTTAGCTACTGGAGAAAAGGTTTCCTCATAATCAATTCCTTCTCTTTGTGAGTAACCTTTAGCTACCAACCTAGCTTTGTATTTGTCTACACTACCATCAGATTTAAATTTAGGTTTATATAACCACTTGCAACCTATAGGTTCTTTTCCTTTCGACAATTCAACTAAATCCTAGGTTTTGTTTTTAAGTATTGACTCATATTCCTCTTCCATGGCTGCCCTCCATTCATCATATTCACTTGCTTCTTTATAATTTGAGGGTTCAACAACATTTAACATACTAGTTATAAGAGCATGATCCCTATATCTTGTTGGTAATTGAGTCTACCTACCTGATCTCCTCAGTGGCAGACTTTCCTCAAATATGTCTTGCTGACTCCTTGATGGACTTGGCTTATTCACTGTACCTGCATCACTTGATTCTTCCTTTTGCTACTTATGGTTGTCCCTTGTTTCATCACTTCCATCTTACAAAGGCATGTGCCACTCTTCATGGCCTTTATCACAATTTCCATCATCAACCTGCTCATGGAATACTACATCTCTACTTGAAAACACTTTGTGAGTAGAGGGAATAAACAATTTATATGCTTTAAGCTCTATACACTACTCTACAAAAATGCATTTAATGACCTTTGAATCTAGTTTCTTCCTATCTTCTTTTGGAACATGAGAAAAATATTTCGAGCCAAAAACTCTTAGATGATTAACTGCAATCTTAAAACCTAATAAAGCTTCAAATGGAGTCCTAAAACTATTGGGCATGGAATCCCCCAAAGGCATGTTTTGGGGCTCAAATCCCAAGTTTTGACTGAATCTTGTTGTAAATCTCTATGAATTCCAGGCGCGGGGTGTGAAAGTATGATAGAGTCATAGGGTTGTCGGCCCTAGCTTTGTAATGTAATGTCGACTGGATAGACCTACCCATGGTTCGCAGACCATGGGATTGTATAAATAGAGCAAGGCTCTAAGTGTAAAAGGGGAAGTAGAGTAAGAAAATAATCTGAGTGATCGAGTCATAAGTTGAAGGGTGTTTTTGGGTCATAGAGTAGGAGAAGGCTTTGCAACTGAGTGCGCAGAGGCCTAATAGTCCGCAGCTAAGTGCATGGGCCCCTGCAGCCGTAGAGCAAAGACAAGTCTGTAACCAAGGAAGGAATTAATAAAGAGAAGTTTTGTTATAATTATGTGTATCTATTCTTGGGTTAATGAATGATTGGTATACTTTGCAAATATATTGTTTATTTACTGCGCACACCTGTATGAATGGTTTATATTGTTAAGTATACTTAAAGCACTCAAGTACGCAAAGCTAATTAACTAACGTTGGAACACTAGTAAGGTCTTGGGTAATAATGTAGGGCACGACATTTGGCCCCTAGATAGGGCTACACGAAGGAAGTATATCAGGCTGTGAAGTATGTGAAAGTGCGCAAAGCAACCTGCGCATAGGGTCAAACCACAGACCACTTGAACTCATTAGACATCTCCAGGGTGCGGAAACCTAGTTCTAGCACCCTCCCATACTGCCTCGGGTGAGACCTCAGTCCACGCTCCGTAGACTATTGCCGAAAGAGCCAATAGTACTGAGATTTGCTTGGATAACTTAACTCCGAACTTAGGTCAGGCCCTAACAAGCCAACAAATGGTTCTATTGCCAGGACTGGGATCTGCATAGAGCTATCTGATGTCATATCACTAGAATCTGACAAAGAAACGAATCAAAGAGTGGTTGGACAAAAAAATTCACGAGTTTGCGGCGCAAGAAAATAGGAATCCATAATTATCAAAGGAAGAGTGGTTAGATTTCTACTTATATATGGAAATTCATGAAATTTTCTTTGCATCCTTCCCCTCTTAGTTGTACGAATGGATCGCAAAGCTAGCAGACAGTCAAGGAAGGTGTAGCCTTGACAAACCTATTGTGTGGACTCCAGAGTTGGTGTGCATATTGGAAGCATCGGAAGATAAGATCGCATGTGCTATGTATCACTAGCTCAATCAAATTATAGGTGGATTTATCACCGAGTTCGCGGTAGATACTACAGTCAGCTATGGCGAGGCGGAACGACGCTTCCTCAAAGGACTGTGAGGTAAGTATGTTAAATCTTTGAACACTTGGATTATGATTCTACTGTGTGAAAGGTGGGTTATGCAAATAAATTGATGTTTGGGGCTACGCGGAGTGGGAGGATCTATAGAAACGAAGGTAGCACAGAACTAGAAACTAGCCCCTTGATTTCACCTCCACAAGAAAGCGAGGAAGAGCTCATGAAGGTTTCACCAAGAAGTGCAATCAGTTTGATAAAGCAGTGAATTCCACGCATAGCACTTCCACCTACACCACCGCCAGTTTCACCATATTCACCCCCATCTTCGTCCACACCACCTCCGCCACCACCGCAGTTCAATATGGAAAGCACGATAAAGTTGTTGGTATTCAAAGGAGTAGGGAATGAAGATCCAGACCAGTTTTGGTTTGTGGTAAGGGTTGTATGGGAAGCGCAGGGAGTCAAGGATGACAATATAAAGAAAGCAATGTTAGTCAGCGCTCTGCAGGATCGCACACTGACTTGATGCATTAAGCATTCCAATGACAATCTGAACGTAGGGATTGCGGATATCGAAGCTGCACTAAAAAAGGAATTTAGCAGGCCAAAATCAGAGATACAGTTAGTCATTGGATTTAACCCCATGGGAGCTAGATTAGAGACTGAAGTATAAAATTCGTGAAGCCAATATGTGATCCGAATTTAAACAGGAACGCAACAAATTATAGAGATAACCATAAACATAGAGATGCAGCAGAAATAATACTTCACTTCATTAATGTAAAATACTGAAATATGCTTACAAACAGAAATGGAAATAAACCTACTAAGGCGATGGTAGCTTATCTCTGAGAAGAGATGTGACAGCTACATGCCTCTAAATTGCCTTACAATGAGCCTCAAGGGCCTTTTTATTATTGAACAATAAGAGCAAACCCTAAACAACAAAAACCCTAACCCGAGGAGATGTAACACCAAGAGTTTATGGGCCCCGTTGGGGTGAGTTGGACTGCCAACTTCTCGGGGTCGTGACTTGGCCATATTATCTTTGTTCGACGTGCATAATAACCCATTGGAAATATATATCTGAGGACTAAGACGGAAAAGACAATATAAAATACA
This sequence comes from Pinus tabuliformis, assembly GCA_031772625.1. NCBI lineage: Eukaryota > Viridiplantae > Streptophyta > Pinopsida > Pinales > Pinaceae > Pinus > Pinus tabuliformis. Next base: position 379,376,614 of record CM062808.1, on the reverse strand, counting down.
AAATCGTTGGTGGTAGATTTCCAAAAAAACATCGTTTGGGGCCTCAAAACGGCTCTGGAAGTTTAGGATCTGAAAACTGCTAAAAATAGTAAACTGTGCTTTGAAGGCAGTCTTCCACACATCGAAGGGTTCGATTGGTAACTTGTGATATCTTGACTTCAAATTGATCTTGATGAAATAATTTTCCCCCTTCAGTTGGTCCGGGATGTCATCGATCTGTGGGATCGAGTACCTATTACTGACAATGATCTTGTTCAACGCCTGACAGTCAATACAGAGTCTCCAAGTCCCATCCTTCTTCTGTACCAACACGATCAGGTTCCCACAGGGTGATGAACTCGGACGGATGTGACCTTTCTGTAGCAACTCCTGAATCTGTCTCTTGATTTCATCATTCTCTAGAATGGAGTGCCGATATCTTGGTCCATTGGGTAGCGGCACACCTGGGGTCAGATCGATGGAGTGGTTGACGTGAAAGTGCAGAGGAACCCCTACGGGGGAGGTGAAGATTTCCTTGTACTCCTCCATGACCTTGTCCATTTGTAGTTGTCATGTGGAGGGTCCCTGTCTGGAGGTCGTGCCACTGTCTTCTTCTTTCCTTAAGGGCGTATCATCAGGAAAACAAATTTCCCAGTTTTGGAAATAAGCTTACTGCATTGTTTTGCAGTAACCAAAAAGATGGCGGTAGGCAGTGCTACCTCCGGTATCTTGTACAACATATTTCCAAAAGTAACAATAACAACAATTGGCCTTGACTCATACACAGCATGTCACTTCCACAAGTATGGTTGTCCTAATAATACATCACAAACTTCAAGGGAATCAATGTCACATAATACCTCATCCATGAAGGGCTTGATGTTGTATGGAAGGCGACACTGTTGGCTCACACAAAGATCTCGTCCTTGGTGAAGCCACCCAATGGTGTACGGTTGTGGATGTGCTATGGTTGGTAAGCCCAGTTGCTTTGCGACCTCTAATGAAATGAGGTTCTTTTAGCTCCCGCTATCGACAATGAGTTGTAGCAGGGAGCCAGTGGAAGAGACGCTCCTCCTCCTCTGGATCTTCGGGTTCCTCCTTCTGGATCTTCATGGTGGCAATAGTGGCATTGGGCTTCGCATCAATAATCTGCTTCCCTTTGTCATTCCCCTTGTCAGGTTCTGACTCAGAGTCAGAACATGCATCTGACTCTGAAACCTTTAGCTCGGCCACCAGTGACTACTTGGCCCGACACTCACTTGTGTTGTGAGTGGAGCTCTTATGGAACTCACACCACTTTCCTGTGTCCTTTTTCGGCTTTGCGGTGCTATTCTTTGCTTGTAACTTTGGAGGGTTGTGTTGGGCCATCCCGCCTTGGGTTTATCCTTTGTTTTGCGGTTTGGGGGAACCTTTCCCTTGCTTCAAATTCACAGATCCAAATTCTCGCTTCTTCTATTTAAAATTTTGCTTGACCTTCACGGCATATCGGTATGTCATGCCGAATGAGGAGATGTTCAGGAATTCTATTTCTTACTGGATGTATTTATGCAGGTAGCTACGGTATTTGGGTATCAAATGCTGCTCTAAATCCTTAATACCCAACTTTGTGTGAAGGGTATGGAAAATATTGGTAAACTCTCGCATGTCTTGGTCCCTTCCCTGCCGCAATGTGGTCGACTTTATGTATTGATCCTCATAACTTCCGACAGGGTAGTACTGCTCCTTGATGGCATCTTGGAATGAATTCCAAGTGGGTGTGGCTGAAAATAGTGAGACTGTACTTTCATCCTTCTACTCGCAGTAGGTTTTCCATGAGTCCTTGATGATGCAGGAGCATTCAACCCAAGAGAAAATCATTGTAATTAATCAAACATTGAGGGTCATAATTTTTAGGAAGTTGGATTCCTAAGTGATGAATTAATGTGATATTAAGCTTTTGAGTGCATAGAATAGGAATTAAATTAGATAATGTGAGGATGTTGTAAATGCTCTCAAATAAATGAGAACATGACTAAATAATAAAGACAAAAGAGTTAAAAGTCAATTAGGACTCTTAAAACAATTCCATGATTTGAGGAACTAGAGAGAGCACTTAGGAATTAATTGAAGTAGAAGTGGACATAGAGGATTTAGGAATCAGTTCAGTAGATTTAGAAAGGGAACCAAAATTAGTTCAACGGAGCTTTTTGGTATAAATTTAAGCCTACGGGCAAAGTAGAAGGGAGGCCACTGATATTGCAGAACAGGCCTGTGAGAGATAGAGAAGTCTCGATTGTAATCAATTGTTCATATTTATATATACAAAGGTTCATTCGGGAACTGTGTAATGCGTGAAATTTATATTGAATGACTGAATTACGTGTAAGTCGTGTATTGTGTAACAGAGGTTGCAAGAAAAGTTCTGAAGAACTACAGAGAGGAGAGAATCGAGACAGAGATTCATAATGGATCTTTGAATCCATTCGAAGGATCAAGTAAAGTCCAAGAGGACAGTGATCAAAGGAGCATGTGGAGTTAAGCTTAGAAGAGAGTGCGCAGTGGAAACAGTGAAGGATGAAGAACCTTTGAAGAACCCCGAAACCATAGAAACCTGAAGAAATGGCGTAAAACTTAAGTGAAGCAGAAGAGTGGAGAAGTGAAGTATGGTTGCACAGTAGCAGTTGGATCTTTAAGATCAATGGCCAGGATTAACATCGCATCGACGAAACCATCGTAAGGATATCAGAACGGGCCTTCAAATCGGAGTGATCGCGATCACTTGATTAAGTGTGGACCACTGGATTGAGATTTAGATCGACAGTCCAGATCTAATCACTAATCACATATCAGAGCAATCAAGGGACAATGTGATGGTGGAATATGGAACGCCAATATGCGATGGCCGAAATACCGATGAAGCGACATGCCGATAGCGATAAAGTCGATCGACAATCGAAGATCGGGCTTATCGGAGTTCGGAGGAGCAGCGCTGTGGAGCGACTAAAGGTGCGGACCCGACGATTTTATAGAAGCGGGTGTATAAGATTTGAGATCTGCTTATGTGTTTCGGAGCGGGATTTCGTGTAATTCCCGTGTATTCCTGTATTGCGTTAAAGTATTGTGCCGAGTCTTTTAAGGCTTAAGCGTTATTCAAACACTTCCAATAGTCACATATCAGAGGGGAAGGGGTGATGAGGCATATATGTAGTGTGCCTGTAGAGGAGCGATACCCGATTGCGATAAAGGTAACCTTGGGATCTGTGTAGAGGCCGTACCAAAGCAGAAAAGGTGTGTTTGTGTATATTTCCTTTGTAAATGAATTATAAAGGATTAAGCATAGGATGGAAGGTTTTATGTGATAAATATATATTAACCAAGGATTAAAGAGGGGAAATGTCATAAATGTGGGGGTTAAGGGATAATGAAGGTTATGAGGAGGTTTAAAGTCCTAGAAGAAGGTTGAAGCGGGGTGATTGAGTTCCGATATAAAGGAACTGATGAATAGAGCCTTAACCATTGATGGTTGAAGATTTGACTCCTTGGTGAGTTAAATACCTGGGACTAATGTACCTATGCATTTTATATGCATACTGTGCGTGTAAGCGGGGGTAACCCCACATCACTTGACGTGGGGGGCTACTTTGAGAAGAGCAGAAATAATCTTTTCCTGATTGGAAAGATCATGGACAGAAAGAAACCCTCTAGCAGATTTAACCATTTATCGAATGCATCTACATCTATCTGACCCTCGAATATAGGGATTTCAAAATTAACTTGTACCTTCAATGGTGTGGTGTTTCTAGAGTAGTTGTTGGAAGCCAATGCTTCGCCCCTGGGTATGTGCTGAAGGATCTGGGAAAAGTTATCCATCATTGCATTCCTTTGTCACTCGAGGGTTTCTTTGAGCAAGATTTTGATAAGATCTGCTTCCCCCTCGTCTTTCTTTTCATCAACCATGGGAGACCGTCAGGATTTGCGAGGCTGGTCTTGCAAAGGTTCATCTAGTTCAAGCCCTAAATCCTTATATCTTGACCTTGTTGGGGACATGGAAAGAGAAATAGAGAAAAAAAGCAGACTGCTCTGATACCATTGATCCAGATTTCAACAGGAACGCAACAAATTATAGAGATAACCATAAACACATAGATTCTAGCTAGGGTGATGGGGCTCAAGGACCTTTTTATTATTGAAAAATAAGAGCAAACCCTAAACAACCAAAACCCTAACCCGAGGAGATGTAACACCAAGAGTTTATGGGCCCCATTGGGGTGAGTTGGATGCCAACTTCCCAGGGTCATGACTTGGTGATATTATCTTCGTTTGACGTGCATGATAACCCATTAGAAAGATATCTCTGAGGACTATGACAGAAAAGACAATTTTAAATAGAAAATAGCTGGTGGTAGATTTCCAAAAGAACATCATTTAGGGTGTCAAAATGGATCCAAAAGTTTAGGATTTGAAAAACTGCTAAAAAAAGTAAACTTTGCTACAATTAAGGAAACTGAAAAACTAAAAGAAGCAATGGTGGGGGTCCAAGTGGAATTGGCAGGTGGCCACCAATATCCACCTAGATCAATATGACCTTGACAAATGGGCAACACCGCGCATGGTTTGTAGCTTCGCTAACGTCGCATCTAAGGAACGCATTGTCACAGCAAAAGCTAACCACTCAGGCTGAGGCCTTGGAGATCGTGATGAGACTGCACGAAACCCCAATACAGGATCCTAACCTAGGAGTTCAAGAAATCCAAGCGCAGTTGAAAAACTTGTGCCTTGAAATGAAAATTTTGAAACAAGACGGGATGCCTCGCCCAAAAGTGTGCGAGGAGGTATGGTGCGTAAAGTGCAAGGGCCAGGGACATGACAAGTACCATTGTCTAGTCTTCGCGAACTACCTAACGAGAGGAGGACCAATGCCATTAGGAATGGAGGCACAAACAAGACCGATCGCGGCACTTGCATTATGGTGCACGATTTGTCAGATAGGAGGGAAGCATGCTACAGATAACTGCCACCTATTACAAAAGTATAGGCATAATTCCCACCAGTTGTTCTGTAATTTCTACAGGTCAGTAGGCCATGATGAGCACACCTCTAGAAGTTATGAACTAATGATGGATCAGACTCCTACCTATAGAGTTTGGACCCAAACACGGGCCCTCAATCAAAACGCAGGGATGGTGTGCACTGGATTTCAGGGGCGCAGACGAGGTCGAGGTGGAATGGGACTAGGGAGAGTTCGCAAACAGCTGATATGTTACAATTGTAGAGGGCCAAGGCATTATGCCCATGATTGTAAAAATCCAACGAGACCATCATGTTGATATTGTACCCAGTTTGATCATGAGATGGGGGACTGTCCCACGCTCATAGGAAGGTTGCACGATGAAGGAGAACTCCAACCTCCCCCGACTCAGAACCTGCAAATGATGAGGTCTGAGCTGTGTGAGGAAGACCCAAATATAAATACCGTGCTCCGAAGTGGTATTACGATGAGGGATGACAAAGGAAAGCAGCCCAAAGAGAGTGCCTGGGTTCGCAGGGCTCCAACAAAAGAACCAAAATTTGATTTAGAGTGCGCTAAGGAGACATTCATGGAAGCTAAGTAGAGCTTCGCAGATGCCTCCACTTCAATAAGTAAAGCCAAACCAGACCCAGAAATGGACCCATCAGTGCTCACTATATTTTTGGAGACATGCATGAAACTACTGCGCGACAGCAAAGTGGTGAAGGGACTATAAGAACTCATCACTAGATGTGTTGGAACCACGCCAGGAGAACCACACATAGTTCGGAAGCTCAGGAAGCACACAACGTGAAGAGGAAGAGAGATGAGATTGACCGCATAGATAGGGGAATATGAAATGGATCAAGTGATTTTGGATCCAGGATCAGACGCGAACGTCCTGCCAAAGCAGACATGGGAGCGCATGGGCGGGCCTGCACTGCAATGATCTCATGTTCAATTACGAATGGTGAACCAACAAAAGATCCTACCTATATTGTAGGGAATAACGGTAAATATCAAAGGTGTGAGCGTGCTTGCAGATTTCGAAGTAATAGAGATTGTTGATGACAGCAATCCCTATCCCGCACTACTGGGAATAGATTGGGCCACTGACATGAATGGAGTGATAAATCTAAAGAAGCGCAAGATGATTTTTGAGAAAAAGTCACTGCACGTAGTGGTACCTTTAGACCCTGCGGAAGGATCGTGCTACACAGAGCCAGTGTACGACTATGATAACGATGATGATCTAGACTATATCTACAAGATAACCATGTGGGAGGAGGACTGGGTGAATCCCACTATGGATGGCTGAATCTCGTGGGAGCGCAAAAGCTCCTACACATCAGATTCTAATGAAGAAATAGAACAACGGCAAAACTGGTTACACGAGGTAACCACGCTCAATTGTAACATGATGATAAGGTCACTGCACTGTGTAGCAACGAAAACAAGAGACATGCCTATGTATGATGGGTTAAGCGAGATAGAGGAGTTCCTAGATAAATTTGAAAAAGAAGTGCCAAAACAACAACGGTTCGATGTTCAGAAATGGGTACTGTGTGCCATGCCCATAAGGTGGTGGGATACGCACCAACAAAATTTTGAGGACTAGCGTGAATGCAGAAGGATGATGCACGTACGATTTGGGAAGCCTCAGATGCGGATAAAAGTCATGTATGCCAGACAAAACGGCCTGCACGCACACCATTCCATGGATATAGCCATATGGTGCACAACCTGCACGAAGGCACACCGTCCGCATGGTAGGAAACACAATCGGCAAGCAGGAGCGGGCAAGACAATGGTGCGAACAACCCCTCCATTTGGGACCAGGAGGTATGATAAGACCAAGCACACAGAAGGTTATCTGCATGGAAGCCTTTGAAAAAGTGTGTGAAGTACTGAACAGGGTCCACAATGTGAAACAGACTGACTGGGACCTGCGCGTACCAGCGGTTCTATGGGCGTATAGGACCACGTGCAAGAACTTGACCACGCAGGCACTGCTAAGGCTGGAATATGAGATGAATGTTGTAAGCCCTCTAGTACTTGAAAATCCTAATCCAACACTGGTAGGGACAACAGTTCGTGGAACCTTGGAAGCCGAAATCCAATAGGGAAACCTTAGACTCCAAGAACTTGAAGAAGAAAGGGTACGATTAAGAAAGAAAAGTGCGCTGGTGGATGTGGAAGTCAAGAAGTTGGAGGACGAGATAAAGGAAGATTTTCTCACCAAAAAAACTAGGATGGTAAGGCAAGGTGCATACGATCATGCTAACCAGTTTGAGAACTATGCAGTGAATTGATTAGTCTAATGCCTTGTCTTGGACCACATATTGCTACACATAGTTACCACGGTAGCGCTTTGCAAAGGGTGAAGTGCACAATGCCGATATAACAATAAAAGGTGGGGATTCTCTAGGAACCATGATGGAGGATAGGATGGAACTCTACATGGGTGGTGCGGCCACCTGACTAGCCAAAGAAAATACAGTCTTAGCACTCCAAGTAGTTGAAAGGAAGCGCAGGACTATAAACTACTCTGCCCAGATGCTGTGCGAGTTTGGAGTTGCGTGGAGAAACAACAAGTCACAAGGTTCACGACCATGCATAGGGGGTTGTGTTGCCGCGTAGGTTGGTCAAAACGTGACCATTGAAGTCACTATTCACGATGGGATGCTCTACTTGAGGCAAAATGGAGCAGGTGGCAAGAATTTGAGACGCGATTTGTGGGCAAGATTTGGGAAAATCCTCTGCCAAGAAAGCATTAATGAACCAAAATTGGGGGGAATGGTCGAATTCGAATTCAAAAAGAACTATAAAATACAAAGGGCTTCCCAACAAACAACACTCGGTCATTTGCAAAATGAGCGATTGAGTAGAGCCTTGAGTGTTGTGAGTCGAGCATTGATTGAGACCCTGAGTTCACGAGTGCTATATTTCTGGACGAGTACAATGGCAACTGCTCAGGATGTTATGGACATAATAGAAATGACTGTTGAGGAGGCCATGTAGGCCCTAACTGTGGGGGATGTTCCAGAAGGTGTCAGGATTGTGGCAAAAATCCTGAAATCACCGTGCAGGCCAATACCCAAGAAGGACAAACAAGCAATGGCTCTCGTACACGTGTCCTTGCAGAACCTGCTACATGGAAAATTGTCAATGGAGGAGAAAGGGAAAGCTGTCACTATAGAAATAGACGAAGAAGAAGAAGATCTATAGGATCTTATCATCACAGAAGATGAAGATGAAGGCATGGCGGTGGATACTCAGCCTGCGCACTATATGACAAAACTACCTGCCTATGTCCCCCTGCGAAAAGGGAAGGCCAAAGTGCCCAAGGACCTAGACGAGACCAAGAGCTCACTCCAGACCTCGCTCCTCCCAGATGGCATTATGTTTGAAGGCACACACCTGGGCTGCGTGCCGACCCTGAAATTCAAATATTGGGACCTCGCTAACCACGAAAGGTTCCCTCACCTTGAGACTAGAAACCTCATGAAGCAGAACACCATCGGGATGGTGACAACCTTAGAGCTGCGCAAGTGGTTGCGATGAGTGGAAAAGGTCGGGCTGCTGAACCTACTTTGGGTGCCACATTTCCACCATGCCCAAATAACCATTTTCGTCATTAGGTAGCTGCTTTTCTTGGTGCATGATGGGTGTTTATGGCTAGAGGAGCCCATCCCCATCACGGTAGACTTGATTCATCATGTCTCCCAGCTTCCATACAAAGGAGAGGACCTGCGGCCATATCAGAAGGGAAAGGAAGTGATTTGGCCATCGCGGAGGCCATGAAGAAGAAGTACAAGCTGGAAAAGAAGAAGAGGGGATATTCCATCTCTAACATCAAGGACAAAGCAGTACACATGGCAACCCAAATCCTCACAGGAAAAGTTATGTGCAAGTACCACACAAACGAGGTACCAGCGTCAGTGGTCGCATTGGCCGAGCAATACGCAAAGGGGTCCCAGTTTAACTGGTTTGAATTCCTTTGCATAGAATTTTTAGAGAATTGTTGTGAAGCCCAGGAACAAGGAAAAATGTTCCACTATGCATGGGGAATTGCTAGAGGATAGTCAATTCCCCATAATCGACAGAGATTACCGGAGGCCGAAAAGTACGTTTCGCTTTGGGCCATGAAGGATGCTAAAAGGATACGCGACAACAAGATCTTCTGGGTGCTCATGGAGATGAACATCAAAATGTGGATCAACCGTAAGCCGTGATTGTCACCCATGGTTTACAACAGTCTGCATAGTTTTGCAAAATTTAAGCCAGACCTGCATAAAATATATATCAGGGCGCACAAGGACTCGACTAAACAGTGGACAAACCTACCCTTTGTAGCCACTAACGATGCCATTTTCAGTGCCCTCGAGGCATGGCCACTAGAATGGCATTCCCTAGACATTATAGAAATTGAGAAGTCGACAACGCAAAAGAAGAAAGACAAGGCTAAGCTCTGCATCACCCAGTTGACCGAAAAATGAAGGAAGGAAACATCAGCAACATAAGTGCGAGCTGTGTGGGACAAAGCACAGAAAGCAGCCGAGCAGGAAAAGGCTGCAGCAGCAGCTGCTACATAGGAAGTAGCCATGAAGGCGGGCGAGGGCCAAACAACGCCTTTGCTGGGACAGGAAGCAAAGGAAGCAAAAACAAAAGAAGGAGGCACAGATCCACGAATTGTGTCAACACAGCTAAAGCGCCAACACCCAACAGAGTGGACAGGGTTGCAGAAGAAGGTCAAGGCCTCAAAATTGTCCATTGACCCGATCACCCTAACCAAGGGTGATCTGCATGACATCGACGACATGGTTTCTGATGTCACCAATGAGGCTCTCCAAGATTGCATGTAGGAGAACCAGATTTTGTTGGGGGCCCTCAGAGCACAGTTGTAGGAATTAGAGGTGTGCCCCGCTCAAGTTGGTACCCTTTCGACCAACCTCACAGTCGGATCCATGGTAGCAGAGCAGACGTTGCACGCGAGGATGAAGAACACAATAGTGCTACCGGAAGGGGCATTAATGACATCAAATGAGGTCGACACGCCTTCGGTTAGCATGTTGAAAGGTCTCGGTGTTAATCTAGCTACTCTGCCACGCGAGACATTATATGTGTTGCAAGATGGGATAAATGCAGAGCTGTGAGCTAGGGAGATCCACGTGCTCCAAGTCCTCAGTGAGTAGAAAATAAACATGGAAGAACTAAGCTTATAGCATGATGAATTGGTGTTGCAAAATCAACAGCTAGTACAAGTGATAGATGACGCTTGTCAAAGCGTCCTGAAGATGGACATCCCAGCAGATATACCAGCTGAGGCATGGATCCACAGGTTAGCAACAGGGGTTTGTGAGGCCATGGAGGAAATGACAAAGGTTCAGCTAGAGCTAATTCTTCATATCATCGAGCTGCGGTTAAAGGAGCAGCCATCCACTCCCCCAGAAGTCAGAGAACAACGCGCTAGCGCTATCACAACAAGATTGGAGGAAATCAGAGGTGCAATGCGAGACTGTACCAGCATGTTGGAAGAATCACTTGAGGTCCTCACAACTCTGCAAGAGGACCCCAACATCCAGTGCTTAGAGACAGAGGCGTGAGAAATCCAAAAACAGTATGACAGTGTCTAAGGAACTGCGCAAACGGTGGTCCTCACCCAGAGGCTTGCGCGGATGTAGCAGGCTAAAGCACTAATGGAGTAAGTGGACGTGGCATGACATAAGGAAGCAGTCCTAAAAGCGTGCGTCCAGCATTGGATCAACGAGGCCTTCACCATCACGATAGACATCGAAGGAAAGCTCGCACACATACATGGGATGCACACATTGATGCGGAGAAGCACTCCAGACACAGAGGTCTCAGAACAATGTATGTAACAGATCTAGCAAGCAGTACCTCAGTGTGCTACTGACCTCCGCGCAGTTTGAGAATAGTTGGAGGGACTCCTTGCAAAGATCGGCACGCTGATAAAGTGACTCGAGGGTGAGTCACAATGTTTGTGTTAGGGGCCTGTTGGGCATGGAATCCCCCCAAGGCATGTTTTGGGGCTCAAAGCCCAAGTTTTGATTGAATATTGTTGTAAAACTCCGTGAATTGCGAGTGCAGGGTGCGAAAGTATGATAGAGTCACAAGGTTGTCCACCATAGTTTTGTAATGTAATGTCGGCTGGATAGACTTACCCATGGTCCGTGGACCATGGGATTATATAAATAGAGCGAGGCTCTAAGTGTAAAAGGGGAACTAGAGTAAGAAAAGAGTCTGAGTGACTGAGCCGTAAGTTGAAGGGTGTCTTTGGGTCATAGAGTAGGAGAAGGCTCTGCAGCTGAGTGCGCAGAGGCCTAATAGTCTGTAGCTGAGTGTGCAAACCCCTGCAGCTAAGTGCACAGGGAAAAGATGAGTCTGTAACTAAGGAAGGAATTAATAAAGAGAAGTTTTGTTATAATTATGTGTATATGTTCTTGGGTTAATGAATGATTGATATACTTTGAAAATATATTGTTTATTTACTGCGCGCACCTGTATGAATGGTTTATATTGTTAAGTATACTTAAAGCACTCAAGTAGGCAAAGCTAATTAACTAACATTGGAACACCAATAAGGTCTTGGGTAATAACACAGGGTGCGATGTCCAGCCCTTGGGTAGGGTTGCGCGAAGGAAGTATATCAGGCTGTGAAGTACGGAAAAGTGCGTGAAGCAACCTGTTCACAAGGTCAAACCACGGATCACTTGAACTCATCAGACATCTGGAGGGTGCAGAAACCTAGCTCTAGCACCCTCCCATACTAGTTCGGGTGAGACCTCAGTCCGTGCTCCGCGGACTATTGCCGAAAGGGCCAGTAGTACTGGGATTTGTGTGGCTAGCTTAAATTTGAACCTGGGTCAGGCCCCAATAAGCCAACAAAAATCAAGGCTTTTTGTTGGACTCCTATTCTTTAAATATGCTGTAGTATTTATTTCTTTTTCCCAAACACCATTAGACAGGTTCTTACCTTTTAATATGATGCGTGAACACTCCACAAGGGTTTTGTTCTTCCTCTCTGCAACCCCATTCTGTTGAGGAATGTGGGGTAATGTGAATTGCTAAACTATCCCATTGTCCTTACAATAGTTGATGAATCCACCCTTCATGTATTCTCCCCCTTAATCTGAGCAGAAAATTTTGATGAACTTCCCTGTCTGTTTTCAACCATGCTTCTAAATTCTTTAAAATATGAAAAATTATAACTCTTCTTTTTGAGAAAAAATACCCAGGTAAATCTTGTGCAATCATCAAAAAATAATAAAAAGTAATAGGCACCTCCTAATGACCTTGTCTACATTGAACCACATATATCAGTGTGCATAACCTCTAGTATATCTCTCTTATTTATATCTAAACTTGAGGTAAAATCATCCCTATGCAATTTCCCAAGAGCACATCCTTCACAATGAACATTAAATTTTTTTAAACAGGGAAACCATTGACCATACCTCATTTCTGAAGTAGTAGTAGGTCATGAAAATTGATATGACTGAATCTTTGATGCTACAAATTCTCTGCAGTCATAACTGTTGAAGTCAAGGCTTGGTGTGGTGTGCTTCTTACATTCAACTTGTACAGACCTCCAACTCAAATACCTGATGCAATTGGCTTCATATGATCCAGCAAATCTTTAATAACACAATAAGACTTAAAAAATTCTACCTTAAGGTTATGATATGTTATCATAGAGACAAAGATCATATTCTTTTTAATTCCTGGTACATACATCACATTTTGAATATGCCTAATATTACCATCAGGTAATACCATAAGAATATTTCCATACCCTTTAATCTGGTACCCTCTGTCATCACCAAGGTAGATATTAGCACCACTATTGGTTTCTTTAAAATTTTCAAACCAATGTATGTTACCTGTCATATGAGTGGAAGCTCCGAAATCCAAAAACCAAATTTTAGCTTCATCAGACTCAGCAGAGAGCATAGAATCATACACAAATAGTCTCAGGTCCTGATTCCATTCTTCATCAACAAAGTTCACTACATGCTTCTTTTGTCTATGTCAAGTTTCATCAAGCTTATTCTTATAACAATTCCTGGCCATGTGACCAGTTTTACCACAATAAAAACATTTGATTCCAGAATCATTTCTGGTTGAAGACTTACCTTGTGTTGGGACTAGCCTTTTCTATGGTTAACCACCACCTTTTTGGCCTATGCTTGCTTTCCCTCTTAAAGGCTTTTTCTTCACCATTAATGCTAGATCTGAATTCTGGGGTTTCAGAGTCATTCACCTCTCTTCCTCTTGTATCAAGATCCCTGTCAATTCTTCAAAATTGGGGGCTTTCTCCCTTGCATTCAAGCCTGTAATAAACATCTGATAATCATTAGTCATACCATTCATGGTAACCATGATGAGATCAGTGTTCGATACTATCTCCCCTATATCATACATCTTATTTCTCAACTCCTTGATCTAAGAGATGAATGCAAAAATTGATTCGCCCTCCTTCGTTTTGATGGAGAGAATCTTGTTCTTTAGGAACAATAAATTATTTGAATTCTTTATCTCATATAGATCCTTGAGAGTTGTCCAAATTTTATTTTCTGATTTACACTCTCTAATGTGAGGGATAATGTAGTCTTTAAATGACAATATCAGTAGCACTTTCACCTTGTTCTCCCTCTTCTCCCAATCTTGAATTGTTGCAATTGTTCCGCCCCCTGCTGTAATTGGCTTCAATTCATCCCCATTTACAATTGCCCACACACTTTTCCCCTCAAGAAGAGTCTGCAATTTGAATTTCCAGTTTGAATAGTTCATCCCATCGAGCTTGTTTCTTTCATTCAAGTACACCTCTATCATCTAATTATTCATCGTGAAAGGTTGATCTATGGATCTGCCTTAAAAAAAACTTCAACCCCCAACAATTGCTCAAAGAGTGAATTCAATCACCAGATATATCACCAATAGATCTATCTCCAGATCCAGAAGAGTGATCTTTGAAAAATTATAACAACATAAAATTTAATTAAATCAAATCACACTCCAAAATCTTCCAACACACAGAATAACAGATATCTACGGTGTTCTAAGAGCTTCTGAACTAGAATCAAGTCGTTTTAGCAATAAAATCATTCGATTGACCCTTGGCCAAACTGTTAGGATATTCCGACACATAGGATATAGTTAAGTTCAACTTGGTCTAGTATAGAGTTAGGTTAGAGTTAGGTAAAGTGTGTTTCTTTACCGTTGTACATTTTGTAACTTACAATCCGACGGTTCACTCTCACCTCGGTATTACCGACACTTGATCCGTGGCTTGACACCCGATTGGTCCATGAGTTCTATTTAAAGCACATGGAGGGTCATTGTTCGGGTAATCCGTGCATGAGAGAAGCTTATGTAAATTTTCATTCTTTGATTAATAAATTGCCTGTAGTACCCACGTTGGGACAGGCGGTGGACTGTTTCCCTCCTTGCACTCTGACGGTTTTAACCACGTCAAAAATACTGGTGTATTGATTTGAGATCTGGTTGTGAGCGGTGTCCTTTTGGTATTCTTTCTGTGGAACTTACCCTGTAAATTCCTACATGGTATCAGAGCTATTTTAGGGCCGCGTCTGTTGGTGATCCAAATCTGAAGCCGGTAGAACTGCATGCGGCTGTCGTTTCCTAGATCTGCTGTTTCTGACTGCTTTCGGGCCGAGAGGACTGCTCTGTTGCGTTCGGAGCATCTCTTCCAGTGAGGAACCCCTTTCGTTTCACGCGAAAAGGTTTCCGGTAGCCCTAGCTGCATCATTTTTCAGATCGGGAGGTATACAGTGTTTTTTTTGCAGTTTACTGTTATTTTCTCTCTGCTTATTTCAGTCTCAGTTTATTTAGTTTTTTTTTAACCGGATCTATACCTTTCATTTTTGCGTATGCTCTTTGCCCTGCGACTCTGTGGGATCTGGGCAAATCAGAAACAGAAAGGAAGGATTTTTCTCATGCGTATGCTCTTTTCCCTGCACCTTAGTGTGATCTCGAAAAATCAGAAACATTGAGAAAAATATTTAGTTTTTCGGCTAAAGCTAACTTTGAGATTTTTTTTTTTTTTTTAATTTCTAGTTTTTTGGCTAAAACTAACTTCGAGCCGCAAGGTTCTTTTTTCTTTGCATATTCGTGTTGGGTTTTGTGTTTTGTGTTTTGTAGGGAAAAAGAGCTTTCTCAAGGCAAGCACGCAAACCAAGGCCCCCTCTCTCTCTCTCTCTCTCTCTCTCTCTCTCTCTCTCTTACCTTCAGCATCTTCAGTTTCAGTTTTTTAAAAAAATGGAAAGTCCATGCCAAGCCATTCTTGACAGCACTAACTACTTCCAATGGGTAGAATACATGGAAGATTTACTTAGAAGTAAAGGTCTCTTCAGAATAGCCACAAACCAAGAGAAGAAACCAAAAGATGAAGACAAGGCGGCAAAATGGGAAAATAGACAAGATCAAGCACGTGGTTTGATAGGGATGTTTATTTCTCCTGATCTTAGATTCCACATTGCAGGACTTGAGACTCCTCATGAAGCATTAGAAAAACTTGCTAAAGTTTTTGGGATTAAAAATGAAATTAGAGCCCATCAACTTGAAAATGAGCTGCTTACTTTGGATCCTAATAATTTTTCTTGCATTGAAGATTTCTTGTCCAAATTCAAGACCCTTAGATATCTCTTGGAAGGTGTTAAAGTTAAGAAAGAAGATGGTAACCTTATTTATTCCATCCTTACTAAGTTGGGACCAGCCTACTCTGTATTTGTTTCCACTTTCCATTCTACAAGAGAAGCTTTCATTTGTCAAGGACAAGACTACAAGGCCCCTTCCTTTGACTCCTTTTGTGATTCCTTAATAAGAGAACAAGAAAAACTCTTACACCTTGGTCTTCTTAATCTTGGAAACTCTTCCACGAAAGCGTTAGCCGCCCAGCAGCAACCAAATTCAAAGAATCCTAAGAAGTCATATCCTCAAAAGAATGGTCCTAAACCATCTCAGCCTCAAAATGAAAGATCATTTCAGCAAAATGATAAGACCAATAAAAACAAATGGAAGAAGACTGATAGACATTGTAACTTTTGTAATCGAGATGGCCACTTAGAATCTAAATGCTTTAAGAAGATGGAAGCCTTGGAAGCCGCAATGAAGAAACATAACATCCATGTGGAGCCTACTTCAACTTCAACTTCCGGAATGGCACTTTCTGCATGTCATTATCAATCATCTCAGTCTGGTTATGCATTAAATGTATCTTCTTCTTCTTCTCATTCTCATGAGTGGCTCATTGATTCTGGAGCCTCTTGTCACATGGCCAAAAACCAAGCCATGTTTTCTTCTTTAAATGATTGTAACACCAAAAATATATATATTGGTGATGATAGATCTCTTAATGTTGTAGGGACTGGAACTGTTCATCTAGACAATGGTCAGTTTAATGATGTATTATGTGTTCCAACCTTATCCTGCAACCTTCTATCTGTCTATCAGATAACTCATTCAGGTGAAGGTAAAATTGTTGAATTTTCACCTCATGATGTTGTAATCAAGGATCTAAAAGATCCTAAACAGATTCTAGCTACTGGTCTTGCTGATGATTCCAAAAGGTTGTATAAGTTTCACAACTTTGGGTCATCGAATCTTCCCTCAGTATTTGTTGCTCATAATGATGAAGTGAGCAAACTTTGGCATGAGCGATTTGGTCACTTAAACTATCGCTCCCTTCAGCATCTATGTAAAGAAAATATGGTGACAGGTCTTCCTATGGTATCTTGCAGAGATGGTGTTTGTTCCGGATGTGTACTCGGAAAACATCATCGGGACAGTTTTGACAAACGTGCCTCTTGGCACGCCTCAGCCCCTTTACAGCTTGTGCACAGTGATTTATGTGGTCCTCTTCCTGTTGCTTCATTCTCTGGCTGCAAGTACTTCTTAACTTTCATTGATGATTTCTCCAGACGCACTTGGGTATACTTCTTAAAACTCAAGAGCGAAGTATTTAACACTTTTTTGGCCTTCAAAGCCTTTGTTGAAAAACAATCTGGACATCAAATTCTTAAGCTAAGAACTGATAATGGTGGAGAATATGTTAAAAACACATTCATCAACTTTTGCACCGAAAATGGAATTCAAATGCAACATACTGTTCCATACACTCCACAACAAAATGGTGTAGCTGAAAGGAAAAATCGCACCTTAAAGGAAATGGCTAATTGTATGCTGCAATCTAAAGGACTCAGTCTTAGTTTTTGGGCCGAAGCAATTAATTGTGCAAATTATATAATCAATCGCACTCCTACTAAGGTTCTAGAGAATATCACTCCAGAAGAAGCTTGGAGTTCCATTAAACCAGATGTAAGTCACTTTCGTGTGTTTGGAAGTGAAGCATGGGCCCATATTCCAGATGAAAAGCATAAAGCTTTAGAACCTAAGAGTGAGAAATGTACTTTTGTTGGATATTCTGAAGATGTAAAAGGTTATAGACTTATTCCATTTAAGTCCAAAAATGTTATCATTAGAAGAGATGTAAAATTTGATGAAAATAAATCGGCCTGCGAGCCTAGTCCGGCGGATGTGCCACCTCTTCCTATCTCTTCTACTTTTGAAAACATTTCTTCTTCAGATGATGAAAGCGAGGATGATAATCCTCCCCCACCTTCTCAGGATCCTCAACTTCCAAGATGGGTCCGTGCTACTCGGGATGCAGCAGGTGATCTTGCCGGTGATCCTACAGATCAGCGACGTACACGTTCTCAGTTTGAAAGAGCCTCTTCTTTACTGGCTCAAGCTCCAGTAAATCATGATCCTGACACTTTTGCAGAAGCTTCAGGCCATCCACATTGGGAAGCAGCTATGAATGAAGAATATCATTCATTAATGACAAATGATACATGGGATCTTGTTCCTCTACCAAAGGGACGCAAACTTGTTAGATGTAAATGGGTTTACAGAACCAAGTATGGACCAGATGGGAAAGTTGATAAACATAAAGCTCGTCTCGTTGCTAAGGGCTTTTCACAGGTTGAAGGCATTGACTACACTGAAACCTTCTCCCCTGTTGCCAAAATGAACTCTATCCGCCTTGTTCTTTCCCTTGCTGCCTCTTTAAAATGGGAAGTCCATCAGATGGATGTTAAATCTGCCTTCTTGCATGGGGACTTGCAGGAAGAAATCTATATGGAACAACCCATTGGCTTCATACAAACAGACTCCAGCCTTGTTTGTCGACTTAAGAAATCCCTTTATGGCCTCAAGCAAGCTCCTCGGGCTTGGTATGCCAAAATGGATAGCTTTCTTTTAGAATCTGGCTTTTCTAGGTGTCATTCTGACAATACTGTCTACACCAAGAAAGTGGGCAACTCTCTTATCATCCTTGTTCTTTATGTTGATGATCTTATTCTTACTGGTAGTGATCCCAACCTTATAAACCATGTGAAGTCCAGCCTTAAAAGGAAATTTGAAATGACAGACTTAGGACACTTACACTATTTTCTCGGTCTTCAAGTCTTGCAATCCCAAGAGGGTATTTTCCTTTCCCAGTCCAAGTATGCTTGTGATATTCTTCGTCATTTTCACATGGAAGACTGTAAGCCAGCCCCTTCTCCCTTTCAGTCTGGAGTCAAACTTTCAGTCTCTTGTACTTCTCCTGAAGTTGATGCTACCTTATACCGTCAACTTGTCGGAAAACTCTTGTATTTAACCCATACTCGTCCTGATCTTTCCTTTGTTGTTGGCCTTGTTGCTCGTTTTATGCAAAACCCCGTGAAAGTCATTGGAAAGCAGCTAAAAGAATACTTCGTTATGTTCGAGGTACAGTACAGTTTGGGATTCATTACAGTGCCAAAGCAGCTCCTCTGTTAGTTGGTTTCACTGATTCTGATTGGGCTGGTGACCCTGATGATCGGAAGTCTACTGTCGGTTATGTCTTCACTCTTGGTTCAGGACCTATTACATGGGCTTGTAAGAAACAGGCTGCCATTTCTCTTTCGTCAGCAGAAGCAGAGTATCGTGGTGCCGTGGAAGCTAGTAAGGAAGCCTTGTGGCTTCGTCAGATCCTATCAGAGTTTGGCTTTGAGCAGCAGCATCCAACCACACTTTGGTGTGATAATCAAAGTGCCATTCAGCTATGCAAAGATCCAGTCCAGCATCAGCGCAACAAACACATTGAACTACACATGCACTTCATCAGAAAGCTCATTCATGACCATGTTCTTGAAGTGCAATATTGTCCAACAGATGATCAGGTTGCAGACATCTTCACAAAGGCTCTCACAGAGGCGAAGTTCACTAAACTTCGATATATGCTTGGAGTTCAGGAAGTTGTCACTAAGGGGGGATAGGCTCTAGTGCCTCCTTCCTTCTCCTATTGTGTCATATTTGTAAATCCTTCAATCCTATCCCAAGTTGTTCTTAAGGGGGGATGTTAGGATATTCCGACACATAGGATATAGTTAAGTTCAACTTGGTCTAGTATAGAGTTAGGTTAGAGTTAGGTAAAGTGTGTTTCTTTACCGTTGTACATTTTGTAACTTACAATCTGACGGTCACGATATGTAGTGATCCGACGGTTCACTCTCACCTCGGTATTACCGACACTTGATCCGTGGCTTGACACCCGATTGGTCCATGAGTTCTATTTAAAGCGCATGGAGGGTCATTGTTCGGGTAATCCGTGCATGAGAGAAGCTTATGTAAATTTTCATTCTTTGATTAATAAATTGCCTGTAGTACCCACGTTGGGACAGGCCGTGGACTGTTTCCCTCCTTGCACTCTGAGGGTTTTAACCACGTCAAAAATACTAGTGTATTGATTTGAGATCTGGTTGTGAGCGGTGTCCTTTTGGTATTCTTTCTGTGGAACTTACCCTGTAAATTCCTACACAAACAACCCTCCTAAAAAGAAACTTGTGTTTCACGCCTTCGAGGAAGAAACACACGCAATTAATCATTTCAAAAAACCAAACAATGAAGTGCATATTACACATAAAGGGATGATGCACTTTAAAAGCAAGAAGATATGGGGTTACACCAACATCAAAGAGAAAGGATGACAGTGTTTCCAATTGACGCAGTCACCAAAACGTTCTTCATAATAGCATTCTTCACAACAATGTTCACCACAATACCACAATGCTCACCGATAACATTACACAACAACTCAACCACGTTTCCTCTGTAGCTCAATCACGCTTCGAGGATGCTCACACACTGGAAATCCATCAAATGCAGCCTCTTCTGAAACATCAATGGGTCGAATACTGCAAAAATGGTGGTTCACCATGCTGCATGATCCACACAATGTTCCCATAGTATAGGTTGTAAACTGGTAGACACACTAGACTAAACACTATTTACGCAGGTCAACGAGCCTTAGATGCCATGCTTCTTCACATGAATCCTTCACAATCAATTCATCGGCTCGACCTTTGCTACAAATCTGCTAGGAAATCTTGAACTAGACCTCCACTGCACCGATCTCGACCTCCGCTGCCGATCTGTTGCCAAAATCTGCTGGGAAGTCTCGCCCTCAACCTCCACTCCATCGATCTCAGCCTCTGCTGCCAATCTACTGCAACGACCTACTGGGCAGTCTCGACCTCAACCTACGCTGCACTAATCTTGACCTCTGCTCCCCTAGTTTGGCCCACGAAAGATTGATCACCACAATGGTCCACAAAGATTGTGGGTTCGTGTCTCCCACCGAGCATGCCATAGATCACGTCAACAAGCCACAAATCCATAGCCAACCCACCAACTCAGCCTGTAGTCAACTTCCATGTTGACCAAGACTAGCACAGGTATCTTCACATCATGGTCGTGCTGACTGACCGCATTGAAGAGAATTCATATGAGTGAAGAGTGAACAGTGCGGATATCCTCCCAAATCATGCGTTGGTCATAACATAGAGCAACGGTGTTGTTAACAGAGAAATGTGCATTGATCCCCCTTATCACTAACAATCCATTCCATGGATCGCTCCAAACCCCTCAGGTTGCCTTCTCTTATGCTCATGCGATCCACAAAAATCACTCACACAAGATAATTCACCTTCATGCCAGCCTTACTCGATACTTCACTCGTCCTCAATTCTCCCTAAACTCTTATACCATGTTAAAAATGGAAGAAATAAATATATTCTAAAACATAGCAGCTCACAGGTGAGCAAGATGGACCTGGAGACTGCCTCATGGAGAACGCTCTACATTGATCATTATTCATCAAGAATATATAAGTTTACATGAGAATAGGAGACTTAGAACTAATACCTAAAAAATAGGAACTAATTCCTAAACTAGGACACACGCACAACTAATGAACAAACTCTCTCCAATAATACAAGTTCTCCATTAATTTCAATGAATGAGGAGCATCCACCTTGTGATAAGAAGAGTGACGTGAATGAGGATAAACCTATCACAGAACACGACTTATTTCAATAATAAGGTAATCCCTACAACATGTAGAAGGATCAATCCCTACAACATGTAGGATCAATTCATTAATATTGGTGGGCATCACAGAAATAAAGTAACCTCTATGATTAAGTTCTTTATATCGGTAGGTGAGAGTGGTTCAGAGTTAGGTTTTTTCAAAAGATTCTAATAAAGCTCATATAAGGGACATGGGAAGGTGGTGGCCATTATTCTCACACCATTAATTCCCAAACCTTGTAATATTCTTAATTTCCTTTATGTTTGCCTTTATAATATCAAGTGATTATTTATGCTTAGGATAATTAAGTCATTGTGGTTTTATCGTCAAACTTATTGTTTCTCCTTTGTTGGTTCTTAGTTCTCCCTCTGAGCTCTATTTGTCTCACCTAACAAGCAAGGAAGAGCACATTTCCTCTTTGTTCATTATTTTTAGCCTTTTGTAACTACACAAGTTAGTTTTATAGCACCCATAGTCTAGGCATCACTAGTCTCCAATGGTTTGATATCCGATGTGAAATTTTAGGGGTGAAATTTTTGGACATTTTTTTTAAAAATATTGACTCATTTGGTTAAAAATTTGACTATTTTTTACATATATATATTATTAAATGGATGGTATTCATAAAAAATTACCAATTTTAATAGAAAATTACATGTTTTTTATTGAATATTTGCCTACATTTGATATGTATGAATTTTCAAACCATAATAGTTGCTTATAATACTATATATAGGAAAAATATTGAATCCTTAAAAATTACCATGATCCTATGACCCAAAAAAAGGTCAGGAAAAGGGGCTACATCTACCAACGTAGTAGCAAAAAAGGAGTTAAGGGTGGTTCAATAGCTCTTTTATGAGTTGGAATCTCTGCGAGTGAGTATGTAGAGTGAATTATAAGGATTGTTCGTGAGGACATGAGGTAGTTTGAGGTGGTAGCAGTTGTAGACAGGTCATGCACCATAGAATTGGAGGTCATGGTAGATGTTTCAAATTGGCTCCTTAAACTGGGGCACACCCAGGGAAGACAAAATTAGTATCTTCTTACCCTTGAACTCTACTAGAAGCTTAAAATGTTGTTGGAGAAACTTATCATGGAAATAAATGAGGCTAAATACGAGATATTTCTCATGTTGGACAAGGTGGTCTTGAACCGTAAAGAGATGATAATTCACCTCAAGAAAATTGAAGAATGATTTCCTAACGGTCAAAGACCAAGTAGAACTACAAGGAGTGACTCAGCCATATTGAAGTTCATGCCTCGTATTCTCCTTAGCTTTTATGCATTTGACCTATACTAAAACCTTAAAATGTTGTTGGGTAAAGTTATCATGGAAAGAAATGAGGCTAAATAGAAGATATTTCTCATGTTAATCAAGGTGGTCTTGAACCAAAAAGAAATGATAATTCACCTTAAGAGCATTGAAGAACAATTGCCTCATAGTCCAAGACAAAGTAATAGCTATAAGGAATGGCTCAAGCCTATTGAGGTGGATGCCTCATATTCTCCTTACCTATTATGCATTTGCTTACTCAATGTTTTTGGTTTTCTAGCTTAACTAGGCATAAAATCTTTGAAAAAAGAGCTCTTCCTAGAATTACCTTAATTCATTTCAATTTTATATTATATAGAACTTTCTTCTTAATTCATTTCAATTTTATATTATATAGAACTTTCTTCATCTATAACTATGGGTCTCAAATTATGCTAATTTAAAAAAAATACTTTGTTGTTCCATTAGTAATCTTGTTTTACCCGCCCATAAAGAAATAAAATTAAACTCTCAATTTTCTTTTAATATTTACTAGCCAAAAAATCATAGAATTAAAATTATAAAATAATATAAAACATAAGAAACATAATATAAATCTGAAAGTGCATTGAGAATTCAATGTAAAACTAATACAATATAAAAATATTAATCAGAATGCATAATTATTTAAAAGTTTCCGCAAAATGAAAGTGCAAATGGAAAGTGTATAATATCAGAATCCATCGTAACCCATAACTGTAGGCTTTTTAAGAGAGAAAACTCTAAAGCTTTTAGGCCCATTAAACTAATATTTTAAAAGAAAATTCCAGTACCAATCTAATCTACGAATTTAATACAGCATCATTCATGTGAACCGAATAGGTTATATATATATATACATATATTTTAAAGGAAGCATTATAACAACCAGGGAAATTTGGAAAAGCTTGGGCAGCATCGATCGGGCTATATTTAAATGCATTGTTCAAGTAGGTGAGATGAGCATTGCACTATATTATAATTATTGTTTTAATTAGAGATTGGAATTCATATTTCTGGAGTTATAATTTTATTAACGTATAAGCATTATAGGTGAGTGTGTTCGGTTATATATGATTAAATTTTATATTTACATAAATTCAACTAATAACATATATGTTAAATATATTAATGTTAATAATTATTAAAAATTAATATAAATGATTTTTTTTAACGAGATGGAGGAATTATTTGGATGGTCAAAAGTGGTTGGAGCAAAAAACATCAAAAATTTTATAGAGTCAGTGTTTGAACCATGTTTTTAATAGTGGAAATGGATTCAGTACCATAAAAACATCTAAAACAATTAAAATTTTGAAATTTAACAACTATAACTTGAATTTAAAAAAATCCTTAACAGATTTTCTTTAAATAAAACCAAAATTTCCATAACTTTCGAAACAACTCCTCCACCTCCTTAAACTATGCGAATATAAATAGGTTAAGTAAAGTGAGAAGTGAATTATCATATTTCCTTACGTATTGCTAATCTCATCCGACGGCGAAATCCCATGCTTGGCTCCAATATCAAAGAAAGTAACCATTGAAATTGCATAGTATATTATAATAACCATTTAGGGTTTGACGCTGATATACTTTTTTCTGTACAGTTTCATTTGCAGATATGATAACCCTGCTCCGCTACATTGCTCTCGTTATTATTATATGTTCATACACTTATACACTTGCACCATGCATTCTTAGTAAGTTTTCCTTAAATATTTCTATGCTTGATCTTTCTTGTTAATATTTATATTATAGAGATGTTGTTTCATATTGAGTGGTTTCAAAGTTGGAAAATTCATTATTATAATATATATTTAAAATTAACTTAAAAAATATTATAAAAAACATATTCTATATAATATTATTATATTGTGAATAAAAATATTTAGGAATATCAAATAGATAATATAGAATTATATTTGTTGGTTCAAAATGCGTCGATAAATATATTATTATGTGATTTATTCTGATTTTTTTTTTTTCATAAACTAGACAATATAGAAATAAAGGATCTAATGATATTATATAAATGTTCTTGAAAAGTGCAATACAATATTGGTAGTGTTCCACTCTATTTAAACAAATTAAAAAAATTGTGTCTTTGGGTTAAAACTTCTTTTACTTTTTTTTATTTATTATGAGATTTAATTTTATAAGTTAAAATTGAAGATTAAATTTTATAAGTGAAAATTGAGGATCTAATTCTCACAGGATGTAACAAAATATGAATTTGAAAAAAAAAAACTAAAAATTAAAAGTGAATAATAAATATCAAGCATTGTTTCAAATTGGATGACAAGCTATGAGAATGAGGAGCAGTCACTTTGTGACGAGAAGAGTGACAAGAATGTAGAGCATCCCCTTTGTGATAAGAAGAGTGATACGAATATGGAGCAATACAAGAGCGATGCTAATATGGAGTGCTAATATGGAGTAATTACCTTCTAGGAAGAAGAGCGATGAGAATGAGGAACATCATCTTGTGTTATTATAGAACGTGACTTAAATATCAATAATAAGGTAATTCCTACAACATGCAAGAGGATCAAGTCATTAATATTTGTGAATGGTCACAAAAATAAGGTAATATTTACAATACCTGGGGATCAAGTTTTTAATATTGGTAGGTGAGAGTGGTTTAGACTTATGTTAGTTCAAAAGATGTTAATGCAGCTCATATAAGCTCATATAAGGGACATGGGAAGGTAGTGGCTATTATTCACACACCATTATTTCCCAAGCACTGCATTATGATTAATTTCTTTTACATTTTCCTCTATAGCATTAGGAGCCTATTTAGGCTTGGGACCACGAAGTCATTGTGGTTTCCATCTTTAATCTTATTGTTTTTTTTGTCAATTCTCAATTCTCCCTCTTATTAGTGAGTTCTCTCTATCTCACGTAACAAGAAAGGAAGAGCATGTTCCTTCTATGTTCATTATGTTTATCCTTATGTAACTACACAATTTGTTTTTCTCGAAACCAAAGTCTAGGCATCACTAGTCTCCATCAATTTGCTATCCTATGTCACCAACAATCGTCAAGAAAGGGGCCACATCTACCAAGTTAACAGCAAAAAATGAGCTCAGAGGGGTTCAGAAACTCTTTAACGAGTTGAAGTCTTTGCGAGCATGTAGAGAAAATTATAGTGATTGTTTACAAGGAGTTGAAGGAGTTCGAGGTGGTAGTTGTTGTAGACAAGGTATGCACCATAAACATGGAGGTTGTGGTAGACATTTTAGATTGGTTTCTTAAACCAAGGCATGCCTAGGGAAGACAAAATTAGCATTAGGGGAATTTTGAGGTATAAAATGGTTCCTAAGGGAATTATATATAATAGTGGAAATAATTGTTGGAAATAATACTGAGAGGGGGGGTGAATCAGTATTATCTAGCAATTTAACAAATCTTCCTTATTTGATCTTTTGAATTATTCTTGCATATCAGTACCATAAAATAATGAGCATGAACAAAGAAAATAGACAGTCACACCAAAGAACACAAGATGTAAGGTGGAAACCCAATGTGGGAGAAAACCACCTGCTGCAATATATCTCTATCTTCTTTCAATTTAGAAATTCTTTTACAATGATTTTGTACTGGTGCAGTCCTTTACCAGTATGCAGGCTGCAACCTGCAGAGAGCTACAACTCTCTCTCGTTTTCCAGTCTCTCCTGGAAGGGAGCTACAACCCCCTACTTCTTTTCATGAAGAATCAAATGATCAACAAGAATACACCAGTTACAGTCCACTACAGTTATCAGATCAGTAATCACAGAACTAACCCAGAACACCTTATGAACATAAAAATACAGTCAACAGATCATCTTAAGACAGGGACGCAATTTTTCTTTCTGTGGCCTGCGACTGGACGCAGTTTTACCTTCTGCTGCTCTGCGTACCGACGCACTGTTCCTTTAAACTGCTCTGCGTACCGGCGCACCCAACAATACTATCGCGCCGCGTCTTTTGCTTAAGAGACGCACCCAATAATACTATCGCGCCACGTCTTTCGCTTCAGAGACGCACCTGAGCCCTTACTGTACTGCGTCTCGGCGCACTTGCCCTTCACTGAACCTGCGTCCCTTCAGATATAAAAGATATGAAGACTTCAGCACTAGCCCAAACAGTCAGATCTGCAGATCTGATCATGCGCCATAGAGATCACAGTCCATTAGAAGATTCGCCCTCATAGATCTGGACTAGATCTCACCAAAAGATATTCAACCAAAGATGATGAATAATCCAAATGAACTCCTTTGCTTTATATAGGCAAGCTCCTCCCCAAAACATGGAATAATACCACGAGCCGACACCATAGAAACACAAAACCGTCGGCTAGATACCACACAAGAAACCCCCTCGTGCTTTTCTCTGTCTTGAAATGTGTGCACTGGGTGGACGCACCCCCTGAACGGCTGGCCTGCGTCCCTGGACGCGGGTTCTGCATGGTATACCTGCGGGGACGCACTTTCTGAACAGATTGCCTGCGTCCTTCTTAAAAATAGAGAGCTGATCATCAAGAATAGTGATCTATCACCTGAATGGGTTGCCATCAAGGACAACTCCTGAATCATAATGCCAACAATCTCCCCCTTTGGACTTGATGGCAACCTCATGATCTTCAGCTTCATTCTCCCCCTTTGACATCAAGGGCAAAGGGTATGCTCCCCCTACGCTCATGCTCCTCCAGATCTGCAAATAACCAGAAATCCACCATGAAAGAGATAGAGACATATTGCAGCTATTTCCAAGATCTCCTTCTCCATAATGCCAACAATGCATTATGTGCTCCCCCTGAGCCTGTACCACCAATAAGAAGAGGTTCAACAAGATGATGCATCAACAACCCCCAGCTTTTGCCTGAGGTATTCAAAAGTGTCCCTGGGCAATGGTTTGGTGAAAATATCAGCAACTTGTTCCTTAGAAGGAACATACTCCAACTTGACCTTCTGTTCAAGTACTTGTTCCCGGAGAAAATGGTACTTGATTGGTATGTGCTTGGTTTTTGAATGCATAACCGGATTCTTTGAGATGCTGATTGCACTTGTGTTGTCACATAAGATAGGGATTGGAGGTGTACAAGTGATTTGATAATCCTGCAAAGTCTGCATCATCCAAAGGAGTTGGGTGCAACAAGATGCAGCAGCAACATATTCCGCTTCAGCTGTAGACAAGGCAATTGAACTCTGTTTCTTGCTGAACCAAGATACCAGTCTGGAACCCATAAAGAACGCACCACCACTTGTGCTTTTCCTGTCATCCACGCTTCCGGCCCAATCTGCATCTGTATAAGCATGAAGAGTGAGATCTGTATCTCTAGGATACCATAAGCCATAATTTTGAGTCCCTTGAAGATATTTGAAAATTCTCTTCACTGCCTGAAGATGAGTCTCCTTCGGATTTGCCTGAAATCTTCCAACTATTCCAACTGCATGCATGATGTCTGGTCGGGTACCTGTCAAATATAGTAAACTTCCAATCATAGATCTGTAGGTTGGTTGATGTACTGCTGCAGATTCATCATTTGCACTGAGACTACATCCTGTGACCATGGGTGTACATACTGGTTTTGCATCTTCCATGCCATATTTCTTCAAAATCTGCTTGAGATACTTGGTTTGAGATAAAAGGATTCCTCCTTCCTTTTGTTGGATTTGCAAACCAAGGAAGTATGTCAGTTCTCCTAGCAAGGACATTTCAAATTCTTTCTGCATGACCGAGGCAAAGCTTTGACTCATAGCTTCTTCATTGCTGCCAAAAATAATGTCATCTACATACACAACAAGTATTAGCAATTTGTCATTTTCAACTTTTATATACAGATTGCTATCTGCTGAACCTTTTGAAAAACCTTGTTGATGAAGATATTTGTCCAACCGGTAGTACCAAGCCCTTGGAGCTTGTTTGAGACCATAGAGAGCCTTTTTTAATCGGCATACAAGATTTGGATCATTTCCAAGAATGAACCCATCTGGCTGTTCAATGTATACTTCTTCATCCAAGTCTCCATTCAGAAAGGCTGATTTTACATCCATTTGAAATACTTTGAAGTTCTGAGAACTTGAGAGAGCAAGGAACATTCGGATGGCCTCAAGTCTTGCAACAGGAGCAAAAGTTTCTTCAAAGTCTATTCCTTCTTGCTGCGCATACCCTTTACAAACAAGTCTGGCTTTGTTTCTAATTACTTCTCCATTTTCATTCAATTTATTTTTGAAGACCCATTTTGTTCCAATAACATTTTTATCCTTTGGTCTAGGAACCAGCTCCCAAGTGTTGTTCTTTTCGATTTGCTCAAGTTCTTCATCCATTGCTTTCACCCAACATTCATCTTTGCATGCCTCTTTCACATTTTGTGGTTCAGTAGAGGAGAGTAATGCCAAATAGCTTGAAGCTTCTGCAACTGTTCTTCTAGTTTGTATACCTGCTTCTTTCTGTCCCATGATCTGAGATTCTGGATGGTTCTTCTGAACATATCTGGATGGAGTCTTTTCTTCTATTCTTGTTCGTTCTTCTGCGTCTTCGTGAGGTTCTTCTTGAGATTCTTCTTGAGGTTCTTCTTCTTCATCATTCTGTCTTTGAGGGTAGCTTTCATCTTCTTCGATGTCTTCACGATGTATTTGCCTAGGAATGTATCCCTTCTCATCAACCACTACATCAATGCTGTCAACAATTCTGCCAAGTCTTTTATTGTAGCATTTGTATGCTTTGCTATGTGGAGAATAGCCAAGAAGAATGCCTTCATCTGCTCTAGGATCAAGTTTGCCAAGCTGCTCCTCAGTATTCTTGATATAGCATTTGCTCCCAAAGATTTTGAAGTGCTTTACCGAAGGAGTTTTACCACTCCAGAGCTCATGAGGAGTTTGAGTGCTGTTCACCCGGACATTTGTCTTGTTGAGAATAATAACCGCAGTATGTGCAGCTTCACCCCAGAAAGTTGCGGGAGTTCCTGATTCATCAAGCATAGCACGAGCCATTTGTTGGATTGTTCTGTTCATTCTTTCAACAACTCCATTTTGCTGAGGAGTTCTAGCTGTAGAGAATTCTCTCCTTATCCCATGTTCATCACAGAAATCGAAAAATTCATTTGAAGTAAATTCCCCACCTCTGTCAGATCTGAGGCACTTAATTTTGTGACCTGATTCATTTTCAACCAAGGCTTTGAAGGATTTGAATTTTTCGAATGCTTCATCTTTGTGCTTCATAAGTCCTAACCAAACAAACCTGGAGAAATCGTCAATAAATAATATCAAGTATTCCTCTCCTCTAGGTGTTCTTTTCCTGAATGGTCCACATACATCTGTATGTACTAGCTCAAGAGGCATGCTAGCTGATCCTTCTTTCTCTGGAAAGTTAGTCCTGGTTTGTTTTCCAAACTGACATGATCTGCATATGGTGTTGTCAGGAATTTTGATATCTGGAAGATCGCGAACTGCCTGATATTTGCATGCTTTCCTTATTTGTGAGAAGCTTAGATGTCCCAACCTTCGATGCCATAACCAGTGCTCTTCATCCTTGCTTAGAT
Source organism: Pinus tabuliformis (assembly GCA_031772625.1). Taxonomy (NCBI): domain Eukaryota; kingdom Viridiplantae; phylum Streptophyta; class Pinopsida; order Pinales; family Pinaceae; genus Pinus; species Pinus tabuliformis. Next base: position 379,346,385 of record CM062808.1, on the reverse strand, counting down.
AGCATTGTTGTTGTCCTTCTTCAAATATGTATAGATTATTTGGAGTTCTTTTCCCTTTGAGAACTGTTTTACCTGTATCAAGATCACGAACAAGACATCCATTTGATCTGAATATAACCTCGGTTCTTTGATCACACATCTGGCTGACACTTAGTAGATTATGCTTCAATCCATCAACATACAAAACATTTCCAGCCTTAACATCTTCTTTTAAAGGAGCAATACCTTTTCCTTTTATAGTTGCAGGAGTATCATTTCCAAAAGAGACTTTCTTTCCCTTTTCTAAAATAGAATAAGACTCAAGTTTTTCTTTATCACCTGTCATATGCTTCGAACATCCACTGTCAATGTACCATAGATTTTCCTGTCCTTCTGCATAAAATGCTATCCCACATCTTTCTGTTTGAGGTTCCTTTATTCTCCATGTTTTGGTGCCTGAGGCTTGTTCCTTTTTCCGCTCTTGTTCCTTTCTTTCCTGAAACCTGCTTCTGCATTCAAAGTCTTCATGACCAAAATTATTGCAAATAGAACATTCAACTTCATTTTCAAGAGCCGAAAAGTTGTTATAGGTCCTTTTTGTAATCCCTGTCATACTTCTTTGTTTTTGAGCTTCCCTAGTCATGATTGTTTTATACGCAACACATTGAGCTGCTTTGTGACCAAAGTTATGGCAAGAAAAGCATTGTCCATTGAAGAAGCTTCTGCGGTTATTGAATCTACCAGCCAACTGATTGTAATTTCTATTTTCATCTATTCTTGAACCAAACTGGGAAGATTTTACCTGTGGCTGGTTGTGGCTTTTGTTCACCCTTAAGCTGGATTTCCCCTGATAGTTTCTGTTTGAAGTTTGTCCCTGCTTTACCTGATGATCTTCATTGTGCTTTTGCTCATTTCTTCTTGCTGCATCAAGATAACTTTTTGAAGTGGATGCTTGAGAAGTTTCTCCATTATAGCCCAGACCTGTCTTATTTAGTGGAGACCGCTGCACACTGATAATCTCATCCAAAGTTTCAGATCCTTTGACAAACTTGAGATTAATAGCTTTTGTTTTCTCAATTTCTTTTCTAAGACCAACAATTTCACCTTCTAATTTTTCAAGATGTTTTTCCTTTTCATCAATTTGAAATTGTAGAGTATCAATGATCATGTTCTTTTCTTCTATACATCTCTTGAGTCTAGTAATTTCATCATAAAGATTATTCACATCTACAGCATCCTCATAATCATCATCTTCAAATGCCATTAACAACCTATATTTATTACCTTGTTCATCTTCATCACTGTTTGATAAGCCATCACTATCTTCATGGGTGTAGTAGCTTTTCTTATTTGCACTTTGTTTCTTGTTCCATCTAGCTGGTTCCTTTCCTTTATCCTTATAAGGACATTTTGCAGCATAATGACCTACTCTTCCACAAGAAAAGCATTTGAAAGGTAGCTTACCTCTGAACCTTCCAGAACCTCTTTGAAGATTTCTGACAAAATTTGATTCTTCTTCCTCTTCTTCTGGAACATGGCTTGCTTCATAGTGATCTTCTTTGCCTGATGCCTTAAAAGCAGCCTCCCTTCTGTCTGATGGACCTCCCTTTCTCATTTCATAAGCAGTTAGAATTCCATGTAGCTGAGACATAGTGAGAACACGGAGATTTTCTTTTTCTTCTATTGCAGATACTTTAGATTCAAACTTGGAGGATAATGATCTTAGAATCTTTTGAACTACTATAGACTCTTTTATTTCTTCACCCAAATTTTTCATACAATTAACAATCTCATCTACCCGAAGAAAATAATTAGCCACACTTTCATCATTATACATCTTGAGAGTCTCATATTGAATCCTGAGAGTTTGAAGTTTAGCTTGTTTTACTTGTTCATCTCCTTCATAGCTCGTGATCATTTTGTCCCATATTTCTTTTGCTGATTTGAAGTGCATTACCTTCATGAATTCTGTTTGAGATATACTTCCTAATAGAGTACTGACTGCTTTTGCATTTGTTTCATACTTCTTTTTCTCAGCTGGATCTGTAGGAGTAGCTGAAGGAAAAGCATAGCCTGTTTCTACAATGTCCCAAACTTCTGTACCAAGAGATTGAAGATATGCAGTAACTCTTACCTTCCAATAATTGATGTTTGTTCCATCAAAAACCGGTGGCCTGATTGATGCTTCTCTCTCGTAGTTGCTCATGATGAACGATCTACCTTCAAGCGATCAAGCTTTTCTGAAGGACCTGCTCTGATACCAATTGTTGGAAATAATACTGAGAGCGGGGGTGAATCAGTATTATCTAGCAATTTAACAAATCTTCCTTATTTGATCTTTTGAATTATTCTTGCATATCAGTACCATAAAATAATGAGCATGAACAAAGAAAATAGACAGTCACACCAAAGAACACAAGATGTAAGGTGGAAACCCAATGTGGGAGAAAACCACCTGCTGCAATATATCTCTATCTTCTTTCAATTTAGAAATTCTTTTACAATGATTTTGTACTGGTGCAGTCCTTTACCAGTATGCAGGCTGCAACCTGCAGAGAGCTACAACTCTCTCTCGTTTTCCAGTCTCTCCTGGAAGGGAGCTACAACCCCCTACTTCTTTTCATGAAGAATCAAATGATCAACAAGAATACACCAGTTACAGTCCACTACAGTTATCAGATCAGTAATCACAGAACTAACCCAGAACACCTTATGAACATAAAAATACAGTCAACAGATCATCTTAAGACAGGGATGCAATTTTTCTTTCTGTGGCCTGCGACTGGACGCAGTTTTACCTTCTGCTGCTCTGCGTACCGACGCACTGTTCCTTTAAACTGCTCTGCGTACTGGCGCACCCAACAATACTATCGCACCACGTCTTTTGCTTAAGAGACGCACCCAATAATACTATCGCGCCGCGTCTTTCGCTTCAAAGACGCACCTGAGCCCTTACTGTACTGCGTCTCGGCGCACTTGCCCTTCACTGAACCTGCGTCCCTTCAGATATAAAAGATATGAAGACTTCAGCACTATCCCAAACAGTCAGATCTGCAGATCTGATCATGCACCATAGAGATCACAGTCCATTAGAAGATTCGCCCTCATAGATCTGGACTAGATCTCACCAAAAGATATTCAACCAAAGATGATGAATAATCCAAATGAACTCCTTTGCTTTATATAGGCAAGCTCCTCCCCAAAAGATGGAATAATACCACGAGCCGACACCATAGAAACACAAAACCGTCGGCTAGATACCACACAAGAAACCCCCTCGTGCTTTTCTCTGTCTTGAAATGTGTGCACTGGGTGGACGCACCCCCTGATCGGCTGGTCTGCGTCCCTGGACGCGGGTTTGGCATGGTATACCTGCGGGGACGCACTTTCTGAATAGATTGCCTGCGTCCTTCTTAAAAATAGAGAGCTGATCATCAAGAATAGTGATCTATCACCTGAATGGGTTGCCATCAAGGACAACTCCTGAATCATAATGCCAACAATAATAAAATAAGATTACATTATATCATCAAATATTAGAGGGAAAAAAATACTATTTTTTCAACTCGTATTTTCAACTTATCTCCCTATTAGTTTACTCAAATTTTGAGCGGGAAGACTCATTGGATGTTGAATTTAATTATTCATCCAAGGAGTACCCATGTTGTATAATTTCGATGGACCCTGCTACGTGAAAAAATGAGAAATACAAGAAAAAAGTAATTGACGTAATTGCAATCATGTTTTCCCATGTATTTCTCATTTTCCGTGCAGCAGAGTCCATCGAAAGTATGTAGCATGGGTACTCCTTCGATGAGGAAATAAATTTTGCATCCAACGAGCACTCACGCTCGAAATTTGAGCAAAACTTTAGGGAGATAAGTTGAAAAAGTAGTTTTATTATTTTATATTTTTTTTATCTTTTTACTTTTCAAAACCTTAGGGAGATAAGTTGAAAATACAAGTTGAAAAAGCAATTTTATTATTTTATATTTTTTTAATCCTTTTACTTTTTGACCCAAAAAATGGTCAATCATCCCCAATGGTTGAAATCACCATCTTGAATCATATTGGTTCTTATAAATTTGATTTTCGTTGTACATTTTTCTTAGGATGGCCATTTTAGACCTCAAAATTTAATCCAAGTGGATATTGGTGGCCACCTGCCAAGTCCACTTGGACCCCCACCATTGTTTCTTTCAGCTTTTCAGTTTCGTTAATTATAACACAATTTACTATTTTTAGCAATTTTTCGGGTCTTGAACTTTCGAAGCTGTTTTGAGGCCCTAAATAAAGTTTTTGGGAAAACAAGGAGCACCATGGGACTATAAATCGATGTTGTTCTTCCAAAAGTTGTATTTCTCGGATAGATCTTTCTAACAAGATATTGTGCGCGTCAAACGGAGATCTTATGCCAAAGTTATGACCCCGAGAAGTTGATGCACCAATTTACCCAAACGGGACCCACAGTTTGGCGTTCCATCTTCTAGGGTTATGTTTTTGGATGTTTAGGGTTTTCAATTGTTTCTCAATAATAAATAGGCCTTCGAGCCTCATTGTAACACATTTCAGAGGCATGTAGCCGCCACATCTCTTCTCAGAGATAAGCTACCATCGCCCTAGCTACTTTATTTCCATTTCTATTTGTAAGCATATTTAAGTATTTTACAATAATGAAATGAAGTATTATTTATGCTACATCTCTATATGTATGGTTATATCTGTAATTTGTTGTGTTCCTATTTAAACTTTTGCTCGATCTTGACGGCATATCAATATGCCTTGCTGAGCGAGGAGATGTTCAAGAATTCTATTTCTTCCTGGATGAACCTATGCAGGCAACCGCGGTATTTGAGTACCAAATGCTGCTTTGAATCCTTGATACCCAACTTTGTGCGAAGGGTATGGAAAATATTCGTAAACTCTGGCACGTCTTGGTCCCTTCCCTATCGCAGCATGGTCCACTTCATGTATTTATCCTCATAGCTTCTGACAGGATAGTACTGCTCCTTGATGGCATTCCAGAATGAATTCCAAGTGGGTGTGGCTGAAAATAGTTAGGTTGTACTTTCATACTTCTGCTCGCAGTAGGTTTCCCACCAGCCCTTAACGTGGGGGGTGGCTTTGAGAAGATTGAAAGTAATCTTTTCCTGGCCAGAAAAATCATGAACAAAAAAATACCCTTCTAGAAAATTTAACCATTTATCTATGGCATCTGTATCTATCTCACCCTCAAATCTGGGAATGTCAAAGTTAACTTGTACCTTAAAGGGTGTGGCACTTCCAGAGTAGCTGTTGGAAGTAGATGTGTCACCCTTGGGTAGCCGCTGAAGGATCTGGACAAAGTTGTCCATCATCGCGTTCCCTTGTCGCTCGAGGGCCTCTTCGAGCAAGATTTTGATAGGATCTCTTGGCCCCTCATCTTTCTTTTCATCTACCATGGGAGGGTGTCAAGATTTGCCAGGCGAGTCTTGCAAATGTTCGACCAGTTCAAGCCCTAACTCCTTATATCCCGACCTCGTTGGGGACATGCAAAGAAAAACATAGAAAGAGCAGATCGCTTTGATACCACTAATCCAGATTTAAACAGGAACATAATAAATTACAGATATAACCATACATATAGAAATGCAACAAAAATAATACTTCATTTCATTACTATAAAATACAAAAAATATGCTTACAAATAGAAATGGAAATAAACTAGCTAGGGAAATGGTAGCTTATCTTTGAGAAGAGATGTGGCGGCTACATGCCTCTGAACTGTGTTACAATGAGGATTGAAGGCCTATTTATTGTTGAGAAACAATAGAAAACCCTAAACATCCAAAAACCTAACCCTAGAATATTACCTGCAGCAGTTCCATTTGAATATCAAGTATAAGAAGGGAAGCACCATTAATGTTGCAGATTCCCTCAGTTGACCACTAATTGTGACGTTAACCACCGTGCTCAACTCTTGTGGGCACGAGACTTCTGATTGGTCACTTCTCTACAAAAGCGACCCAAAATTTGGCCACACATACCAGACACTCTTGAAGGGTCAGCATGTTCCATATTTTCACCTCCAGGATGCCTTGTTATGCCCCCTGGGTAACCTTTGTGTTCCTTCAAGCGAGCATGCAAAGATGATTTGGGAAGCACACTACAATCGGGTTATTGGGCATTTCAAGGTCGAAAAAATGGTGGCAGTACTGCAGAAGTATTTTTATTGGCCGAATCTTCGACAGGATGTCAGGAAGTACATAAGATCATGCACTGCCTGTGCCATTGCCAAATCAACCATCAAGAAGCAAGGCCTCTATACCCCACTGCCTACCCCTATTCGACCTTGGGAATCCATCTCCATGGATCACATGTCAGTCCTTCCTTCTACTAATCATGGAAATGACTGTGCTTTTGTGGTCGTCGACAGGTTCTCGAAGATGGCCATTATGGCGGCCTGCAAGAAGAACATCACGGCAAAAGCCACTGCTAAACTCTTATTTGAACAAGTGTGGGTACACTTTGGGATCCCATAGTCTATCATCTGAGATCAAGACAGCAAGTTCCTTAGTACAATTTGGTCCAGTCTCTAGTCGATGCTGGACACCAGACTCACTAAGTCCACAGCCTTCCATCCTCAAACTGATGGCCAGACAGAGGTTGTCAACAGGATGATCATACACATCTTGCGCATGTAAAACTCAAAGCATCCATGCACATGGGATGAGAGCATCCCCTATGTTAAGCATAGCTACAACCGAGCTCTCCACAGCTCAACTGGCCACAACGCTCTTCAGGTGGGCTTGGGATTCTAGCCACTATGTCCCATTGATGTGGCCATGCCATTTGTAGCTACTCACGCAGATTCGGCCATGTCTAGTGCAAGAAAGATATTGCAAACAACTTCATTGACAACATCCAACATATTCACCAGCAGGTCGACGACGTTCTGGAGAAATCGAATGCCAAGTACAAGCACCGACATGATCAACATAGGGTGCCACACAAGTTTCAGGTGAGCGACAAAGTCTGGTTGCATTTGCAAAAGGAACACCTTATCGGAGCCTATCGGAAACTCAGACAACTCCGATATGGTCCTTACACCATTACCAAGCCTATGGGAGACAATGCATTTGAGCTCAGCATTCTCCCATTCCTTGGCTTGCACCCGGTGTTCAATGTGGACTGCCTTCGGCCATACTTTCCACCATTACTAGACACATCCAATGTTGCAGAATAACTCACACCCATAGAGTTAAATCCAGATTGCATGGAACAAGATACAACTGATCATACCATGGACACACACATCAAGCACACTCACCAACAGAATATCCAATTGTATCGAGTTGTCAAAGCAGCCCAACTCCTCCATCAAGGCATGTGTCTCACCAGGGACCCATTTCAGCAGAAGTTTCCTCATCTCATGGAGGAAATCAGCGCAATGGGGACCATTGCTCCCTAAGGGGGGAGGAATGATCCAGGTGGATATTGGTGGCCGCCCGCCAAGTCCACTTGTACCCCCACCATTGTTCCTTTTAGCTCTTCAGTTTCCTTAATTGTAGCACAATTTGCTTTTTTTAGCATTTTTTCGGGTCCTAAACCTTTGGAGCTGTTTTGAGGCCCTAAAAGACGTTTTTTGGGAAAATTGGGAGCAACATGGGTCCATGGACTGATGTTGATGTTCCCAAAGTTATAGTTCTCGGATCGATATTTCTAATGAGATATTGTGGGCGTCAAATGGAGATCGGAGATCGTATGCCAAAGTTACGACCCTAGGAAGTTGATGTACCAATTTACCCAAATAGGGCCCATTGTTTGGCATTTCATCTTCTAGGGTTAGGTTTTTGGATGTTTAGGGTTTTCCATTGTTTCTCAACAACCTTCGAGCCTCATTCTAACACAGTTAAGAGGCATGTAGCTGCCATATCTCTTCTTAGAGATAAGCTACCATCGCCCTAGCTAGTTTATTTCCATTTCTGTTTGTAAGCATATTTTAGTATTTTACAGTAATGAAATGAAGTATTATCTCTATTGCATCTCTATATGTATGGTTATATATGTAATTTGTTGTGTTCCTATTTAAACATTTGCTCGATCTTGACAGCATATCGGTATGCCTTGCCAAGAGAGGAGATGTTCAGGAATTCTATTTCTTCCTATATGTACCTATGTAGGCAGTCGTGGTATTTGAGTACCAAATGCTGCTCTGAATCCTTGATACCCAATTTTGTGCGAAGGGTATGGAAAATATTGGGAAACTCCGGCACATCTTGGTCCCTTACCTACTACAGTGTGGTCCACTTTATGTATTGATCCTCATAGCCTCCAACAGGGTAGTACTGTTGTGTGTGGAGCATGATTGTTCAGAGGTCTTTGTTTCAGCCGAATGTATACCGCAAGAAGTTTGTACACCCCTCCACGCGGGGGGGACTTGTCCGCCCCGCGGGGGTCTGTGGGGGCTGATCCCCCCGGCTAGGGGGGTCCGGGGGCCAGCGGTCCCCCAGCGAGGGCTCGGGGGCAGCACCCCCGAAGCTAAAAACAAATGTAAAATTGCCTTGTAAAAGTATATTAATTTCTAGTCAATCTGGGTCGTTCATTAGACAGATGATCTGATGGTAGAACTTATGTTTAGTTTAGGGTTTTTTTCCCTAGAAGGCAACCCCTCTCTTTGTATGATGGTATTGTATTGGAGGCTGAGATATAGATGTGTATTCTGTGAGCGAGATACTGAGAGGTGAGACTGTGAGAGAAAACAGAGGATATTACAGCGGATTTGCTGTAGGTTGTGTCTATTCATTTTGCTGGATAATAGAAAGGAAGGACTAGCTGTTTGGGGTGGACGTAGCCCAAACTAGGTGAACCACGTATATCTGTGTCTCTCTTGTTTTATGCGTTCTCTGTGTTTATATTTCTGCAATATTTTATGTGTTCCATTGCTCCGTAATAAATAATTATCTAACAACTGGTATCAGAGCTGAAGGTCTATTTAGCTGACAAACTCGCAGGAAAGAAGGGTTCCTGGTTCGAGTGGGAGCAATGACAGAAGATGGTAAGTTTAGGGTCGAGAAATTTAATGGCCAAAAATTCTCGCTGTGGAAGATGCAGATGGAAGATTATCTGTATCAGAAAGATTTGTACCTACCATTGGGCGGAAAAACAAAGATGTCGACGGATATGATAGATGAAGAATGGAACCTTCTCGATAGAAAGGCACTCGGAACAATACAGTTGTGCCTCGCTGCATCAGTCGCCTTCAACATTTCGAAGGAAACAATGACAGAGGGTTTGATTTAGGCGTTTTCGAAACTATATGAAAAACCCTCGGCCTCAAACAAGGTATTTCTCATGAAACGATTATTTAATATGAAGATGTCGGAAGGTGGATCTGTTGCAGACCATTTAAATGATTTTAATACTGTTACAAGTCAGTTATGTTCTATAGGGGTAAACTTTGATGATGAAGTTAGAGCTCTGTTATTCTTGTGCTCATTACCAGAAAGTTGGAATGGTTTAGTAATGGCCATTAGTAACTCTGTGTCTGGATCTAGTACTTTAAAGTTTGATGATGTTGTCGGTGCTATCCTTAGCAAGGAAATGCAACGGAAAAGCTCCGGTGAGACATCGGGTAATGCTTTGAGTGCAGAGTCTAGGGGAAGAAAAATGGAAAGAGGAAAGAGCTCAGGATATCGCAGTAAATCAAGGAAAGGCAGATCCAAGTCCAGATCGGGGATAGTGTGCTGGAAATGTGGAAAGAAAGGACACCTAAAGAAAGAATGTAGATCTCGGAAGGGAAAAGAAGGAGATGCACAACAAGAAAACAATCACGAAGCAAATGTGACAGGTGAGGTGTTACAAGATGCTTTGATTCTTTCTTTAGAAAATATTACTGATTCATAGGTGGTAGATTCAGGGGCCTCATTCCATACCACACCTGATAAGAAATACTTTCATGACTATGTTTAAGGAGATTTTGGACAAGTTCGTTTGGGTGATGATAAACCCTGTAAAATTGTTGGAATGGGTAAGGTTCTTGTAAAACAACAAAATGGAAACCAATGGCTACTGAAGGAGGTAAGGCATGTTCTAGATCTAAAGAAAAATCTGATTTCAACAGGGGAGCTAGGTGGTGAAGGTTGTGTGACAACTTTCACAGATAAAGCTTGGAAGGTCACCAAAGGAGCCCTGGTAATAGCAAAAGGAAAAAAGGTTGGTACATTGTATTTATGCAATGGTATTTCTAACTCTATTAATGCTTTAACTTCCAAAGGAGCAGATGCAGCATTATGGCATCATAGGCTCGGACACATGAGTGAAAAGGGGATGAAGATTCTTCACTCAAGGAATTTGTTCCCGGGTTTGAAGAATGTTGATTTTGATTTCTGTGAGAATTGCATTTATGGAAAACAGAAGAGAGTCAGATTTCTCAGAGTTGGGAAAGAAAAGAAGAGCGAAAAATTAGAGCTTGTGCATACAGATGTATGGGGACCTGCTCAGGTATCATCTCTCGGTGACTCTCGTTATTATGTTACTTTTATTGATGATGCAACTAGAAAAACTTGGATTTATTGTATTAAGAATAAATCTGATGTATTTGATCATTTCAAGAAATGGAAATATTTGGTTGAGATTGAGATAGGAAAGAAATTGAAGTGTCTTAGATCAGACAATGGAGGTGAATATTGCAGCAAAGAGTTTGATAGGTACTGTTTAGAACATGGAATTCACAGAGAGAAGACAGTTCCAAGAACACCACAAGAAAATGGTATGTCAGAAAGGATGAACAGAACAATCATGGAGCATGCAAGGTGCATGAGATTGCATGCAGGATTGCCTTTACAGTTTTGCGCAGATGCTGTAGATACTGTTGTTTATCTAATAAATAGAGGGCCATCAAGTTCCTTGGATGGTGGTATTCCAGAGGAAGCATGGACAGGTAAAAAGGTAAAATCTTTTTTAAAGCCTTTTGGTTGTGAGGCCTTTGTCCATATTAATAAAGAAAATAGAACAAAGCTTGAGGCAAAGTCAAAGAAATGTACATTTATTGGATATGGTATTAATGATTTTGGTTATCGCTTATATGATTATGAAAATCACAAAATCATTACGAGTAGAGATGTAATATTCAATGAAAAGGTCTTGTATAAGAATCAGTTGCAAGAAAAGAAACAGGAAAAAGAAAACAAGGAATACGTAGTTCTTGATGAAATCACTGAAAAGGTAAAGGTGCCTGAAAATAATAATAATCAACAACAGCAACCACCACAACGGCAACAGGCACCCCAAACACCTGAAAGTGGTGTTAGGAGATCTACCAGGATAAGTAGACCCCCTGAACGATACTCTCCTTCATTATATTATTTATTGTTGACTGATTCTGGTGAACCCAAATGTTATGAAGAAGCAATGCAAGTTGAAAGTAGGAAGAAGTGGGAGGTAGCCATGGAAGAAGAGATGGACTCCTTAATGCATAACCAGACTTGGGATTTAGTCAGGATGCCTGCAGGAAAAACTACATTGAAGAATAAATGGGTTTACATGCTGAAGGAAGAATATGGAGGAAAACAGAGGTACAAAGCTAGACTTGTGGTGAAGGGGTTTGCACAGAAGAAAGGTATTGATTTTGATGAAATATTTTCTCCTGTTGTTAAAACGACTTCAATAAGAACTATTTTAAGTCTTGTAGCAGCTGAAGATTTGTATCTTGAGCAGTTAGATGTAAAGACAACCTTTCTCCATGGGGATTTGGAGGAAGAGATATATATGCAGCAACCACAAGGATATGAGGTGAAAGGGAAGGAGAAACTAGTGTGCAGGTTGAAGAAGAGCTTGTATGGCTTAAAACAGGCTCCAAGGTAGTGGTATCTAAAATTTGACAAGTTTATGTCTAAACAAGGTTATACTAGATGTCACTTTAATCATTGTGTTTATCTGAAAAAGCCAAATGATGGCAGCTATATTATATTGTTATCTTCTGTGGATGACATGCTTGTTGCAGGATCTAACATGCAGGAAATAAATGTACTCAAAAGAAAATTGGCAAATTCATTTGCAATGAAGGATTTGGGAGCTGCAAAACAAATCCTTGGTATGAGAATCACTAGAGACAGGAAAAATCACAAATTAACATTGTCTCAGAATGAGTACATACAAAAGGTGTTGAAAAGATTTAATATGCACAATGAAAAACCAGTTAGTACACCTTTTGCTAGCCATTTCAAACTTAGTAAGGAAATGTGCCCAAAGACCCAAGAATACATGGATTATATGTCTAAAGTTCCATATGCATCAACAGTTGGAAGCTTAATGTATCCAATGGTCTGCACAAGGCCTGATATTGCACATGCAGTGGGAGTTGTAAGAAGGTACATGAACAATCCAGGAAAGGAACATTGGATGGCAGTGAAATAGATTCTCAGATATTTGAAAGGTACCACAAATCAAACATTATGCTTTGGTGGTGCAAACATTTCTCTACAAGGATATGTTGATGCAGATATGGCAGGTGACAGGGATAATAGGAGGAGCACTACAGGATATGTATTTGTTGTTGGTGGAACAGCTGTCAGTTGCATTTCAAAAATCCAAAGTGTTGTTGCACTTTCAACAACAAAAGCAGAGTATGTTGCTGCTACAAAGGCTAGTAAAGAAATGATTTGGTTACAAAGGTTTATGGGTGAATTGGGTAAGGAGCATGATATGGGCACGTTATACAGTGATAGCCAAAGTGCCATTCATCTTGCAAAGAACTCAGCATTTCATTCTAGGACTAAACACATATAGCTCAAGTACCATTTCATACGATCAGTGTTGGAAGATGGAGAGTTGAAGCTGGAAAAGATACACACTAGCCAGAATCTTGCAGATATGCTAACAAAAGTTGTAACCATGGAGAAACTAAGAATATGCTCAGTTTCAAATGGTCTTCAAGGATGATGATGAAGATGAGAAACAACCAGGTCCAAAGAGGAGTCATTGTCCAGAAAATGAAGCAGCGGTGGAGTTTCTACAATCATTCTCCAAGTGGGAGATTGTTGTGTGTGGAGCATGATTGTTCAGAGGTCTTTGTTTCAGCCGGATGTATACGCCAGGAAGTTTGTACACCCCTCCACGCGGGGGGGTGTGGGGGGTACGGGGGGGGCTTGCCCCCCCGCGGGGGTCCGGTGGGGCCGATCCCCCCTCGGCTGGGGGGGTCCGGGGGCCAGCGGTCCCCCGGCAAGGGCTTGAGGGCAGCGCCCCCGAAGCTAAAAACAAATGCAAAATTTCCTTGTAAAGGTATAGTAATTTCTAGTCAATCTGGCCTATTCATTAGGTAGATGATCTGACGGTAGAACTTATGTTTAGTTTAGGGTTTTTTTCCCTAGAAGGCAACCCCTCTCTTTGTATGGGGGTATTGTATTGGAGGTTGAAATATAGATGTGTATTCTGTGAGCGAGATATTGAGAGGTGAGACTGTGAGAGAAAACAGAGGATATTACAGCGGATTTGCTGTAGGTTCTGTCTATTCATTTTGGTGGATAATAGAAAGGAAGGACTTTCTATTCGGGGTGGACGTATCCCAAACTGGGTGAACCACGTATATCTGTGTCTCTCTTGTTTTATGCGTTCTCTCTGTTTATATTTCTGCAATATTTTATGTGTTCCATTGCTTCATAATATATAATTTTCTAACAAGTACTGCTCCTTGATGGTAGTCCGGAATGAATTCCAAGTGGGTGTCGCTAAAAACAGTGAGGCCGTACTTTCATCCTTATACTCGCAGTAGATTTCCCACTAGTCCTTGACATGGGGGGCGACTTTGAGAAGAGAAAAAGTAATCTTTTCCTAGCTAGAAAAATCATAAACAGAAAAATAGCCTTCTAGCAGATTTAACCATCTACATCTATCTCACCATCAAATATGGGAATTTCGAAGTTAACTTGTACCTTAAAGGGTGTGGCGCTTCCAGAGTAGCTACTGGAAGTACATGTGTCACCCATGGGTAGCCGCTGAAGGATATGGGTAAAGTTGTCCATCATCGCATTCCTTTATTGCTCGAGGGCCTCTTCGAGCAAGATTTTGATAGGATGTCCTGCCCCATCATCTTTCTTTTCATCTGCCATGGGAGACCGTCGGGATTTTTGAGGCTGGTATTACGAAGGTTCGACCAGTTCAAACCCTAACTCCTTATATATCGACCTTGTTGGGGACATGTAAAGAAAAATAGAGAAAGAGTAGACCACTCTGATACCACTGATCCGGATTTAAACAGGAATACAACAAATTACAGATATAACCATACATATAGAGATGCAGCAGAAATAATACTTCATTTCATTACTATAAAATACCGAAATATGCTTACAAACAGAAATGGAAATAAACTAGCTAGGGTGATCGTAGCTTATCTCTAAGAAGAGATGTGGCAGCTACATGCCTCTAAACTATGTTACAATGAGGCTCGAAGGCCTATTTTTTGTTGAGAAACAATGGAAAACCCTAAACATCCAAAAACCTAACTCTAGAAGATTACCTCTAACAATTTCAATTGAATATCAAGTATAAGAAGAGAAACACCAATAATGTTGTAGATTGCCTCATTCGACCACTGATCATGGCATTAACCACCATGCTCAACTCTTGTGGGTGTGAGACTTCTCATTGGCCACTTCTCTACAAAAGCAACCTAGAATTTGGCCACACATATCAGACACTCTTGGAGGGTCAGCATGTTCTAGATTTTCACCTCCAAGATGCCCTGTTATGCCACCTGAGTCACCTTTGTGTTTATTAAGGCGATCATGCCAAGATGATTTGGGAAGCACACTATAGTCGGGTTGCTGGGCATTTCGGGATCGATAAAATGGTGGCGATATTGCAAAAGTATTTTTATTCGCCGAATCTTTGACAGGATGTCAGGAAGTACATCGGATCATGCATTGCCTGTGCCATTGCCAAACTGACCATCAAGAAGCAAGGCCTCTATACCCTGCTGCCTACCCCTAGTCGACCTTCGGAATCCATCTCCATGGATTACATGTCGGGCCTTCCTTCTACTAAGCATGGAAATGACTATGTTTTTGTGGTCGTCGACAGGTTCTCGAAGATGGCCATTATGGCGACCTGTAAGAAGAATATCACAACAAAAGCCACTGCTAAAATCTTCTTTGAATGAGTGTGGGTACACTTTGGGATCCCATTGCCTATCATCTCAGATCGGGACAACAGGTTCCTTAGTACATTTTGGTCCAGTGTCTGGTTGATGTTGGACACCAAACTCACTAAGTCCACAACCTTCCATCCTCAAACTGATGGCCAGACAGAGGTTGTCAACAGGATGATCGTACACATTCTGCGCATGTACAACTCAAAGCATCCACGCACATGGGATGAGAGCCTCCCCTATGTTCAGCACAGCTACAACCGAGCTCTCCACAGCTCGACTGACCACAACCCTTTTCAGGTGGGCTTGGGATTCTAGCCACTATGTCCCATTAATGTGGCCATGCCATTTGCAGCTACTCAAGCAGATTCGGCTCATGTCCAGTCCGAAACAAATAAGGAAAACACCTTCATTGAGCACATCCAACATATTTTCCAGCAGGTCCACGACATTCTAGAGAAATCAAATGCCAAGTACAAGTAGCGACATGATCAACATCGGGTGCCACACAAGTTTCAAGTGGGCAACAAAGTCTAGTTGCATTTGTAAAAGGAACACCTTACTGGAGCCTATCAGAAACTCAGACCACTATGATATGGTCCTTACACCATTACCAAGGCTGTGGGAGACAATGCATTTGAGCTCAAGACTCCCCCGTTCCTTGGCCTGCACCTAGTGTTCAATGTGGACCGCCTTCAGCCATACTTTCCACCATTACTAGACACATCCGACATTGCAAAATAGCTCACACCCACAGAGTTAAATCCAAATTGCATGGAACAAGTTGCAACTAATTGGATCATGGACACAGATCAAGCACACTCGCCAGTAGACTGTCAAACTGTTCGAGTTGTCAAAGTAGGTCAACTCCTTCACCAGGGCAAGTGGCTCACCAGGGACCAAGTTCAGCAGAAGTTTCCTCATCTCATGGAGGAAATCAACGCAATGGGGACCATTGCTCCCTAAGGGGGGAGGAATGATCCGGGTGGATATTGGTGGCCACTTGCCAAGTCCACTTGGACCCCCACCATTGTTTTTCTCAGCTTTTCAGTTTCCTTAATTGTAGCACAATTTACTATTTTTCGCAGTTTTTCGGGTCCTGAACTTCTGGATCTGTTTTGAGGCCCTAAACGACGTTTTTTGGGAAAACAGGAGCAACATGGATCCATGGACGAATTTTGATCATTCTAAAGTTGTATTCCTCGGATAGATATTTCTAACAATATATTGTGCGTATCAAATGGAGATTATATGCCAAAGTTACGACCCTGGGAAGTTGATGTACCAGTTTACCCAAACGAGGCTCACTGTTTGGCATTTCATCTTCTAGCGTTATGTTTTTTTATGTTTAGTGTTTTGCATTGTTTCTCAACAATAAATAGGCCTTCGAGCCTCATTGTAACACAATTTAGAGGCATGTAGCCGCCACGTATCTTCTCAGAGATAAGCTAACATCGCCCTAGCTAGTTTATTTCCATTTCTATTTGTAAGCATACTTCAGCATTTTACAGTAATGAAATGAAGTATTATTTATGTTGCATCTCTATATGTATGGTTATATCTGTAATTTGTCGTGTTCCTGTTTAAACTTTTTCTCTATCTTAACGGCATATCGACATGCCTTGCCGAGCGAGTAGATGTTCAGGTGGGCGACAAAGTCTGGTTGCATTTGCAAAAGGAATGCCTTACCGGAGCCTATCAGAAACTCATCCCACTCCGATATGCTCCTTACACCATTACCAAGGCTGTGGGAGACAATGTATTTGAGCTCAGCATTCCACCATTCCTTGGTTTGCACCCAGTGTTCAATGTGGACCACCTTCGGCCATACTTTCCACCATTACTAGACACATCCGACATTGCAAAACAGCTCACACCCACAGAGTTAAATCCAGATTGCATGGAATAAGCTGCAACTCTTCGGATCATGGACACATAGATCAAGCACACTCGCCAGCAGAATATCCAACTATATCGAGTTGTCAAAGTAGGCCAACTCCTTCACCATGGCAAGTGGCTCACCAGGGACCAAGTTTAGCAGAAGTTTCCTCATCTCATGGAGGAAATCAATGCAATGGGGACCATTGCTCCCTAAGGGGGGAGGAATGATCCAGGTGGATATTGGTGGCCACCCGCCAAGTCCACTTGGACCCCCACCATTGTTTCTCTTAGCTTTTCATTTTCCTTAACTGTAACACAGTTTACTATTTTTAGCAGTTTTTCGGGTCCTGAACTTCCGGAGTCATTTTGAGGCCCTAAACAACATTTTTTGGGAAAATTGGGAGCAACGTGCATCCATGGATTGATGCTTCTATCCCCAAAGTTGTAGTTCTTGGGTAGACATTTCTAACGAGATATTGTGCACGTCAAACAGAGAACGTATGCCAAAGTTACCACCCTGGGAAGTTGATGTACCAATTTACCCAAATGGGGCCCACAATTTGGCGTTTCATCTTCCAGGGTTAGGTTTTTGGATGTTTATGGTTTTCCATTGTTTCTCAACAATAAATAAGCCTTCGAGCCTCATTGTAACAAAGTCAGAGGCATGTAGTCGTCGTTGCCCTAGCTAGTTTATTTTCATTTCTGTTTGTAAGAATATTTCAATATTTTACAGTAATGAAATGAAGTATTATTTCTGCTACATCTCTATATTTATGGTTATATTTGTAATTTGTTGTGTTCGTGTTTAAATCCGGATCAAAAGTTCTCTAATGTATCTCCTTACACTTGACCTCTATTAGAAGCTTAAAATGTTGCTAGTGAAAGTTATCATGAAAATAAATGAGGCTAAATAGGAGTTATTTCTCATGTTGGACAAGGTGGTCTTGAACCATAAAGAGATGTAAATTCACCTCAAGTACATTGGAGAACAATTGCGTCAAGGTCAAAGACCAAGTAGCACCTACAAGGAAGGGCTCAACCCTAATGAGGTGGATACCTTAGATTCTCCTTAGCTACAAGGAAGGGCTCAACCCTAATGAGGTGGATACCTTAGATTCTCCTTAGCTTTTATTCATTTGACCTCTACTAGAAGCTTAAAATGTTGTTGGGGGGAGTCGTCATGGAAAGAAATGAGGATAAATAGGAGACATTTCTCATGTTGGACAAGGTGGTCTTGAATCAAACAAAGATGAGAATTGACCTCAAGAACCTTGAAGAACAGTTGCCTCATGGTCCAAGACCATGTAGCAGCTACAAGGAATGACTTAGCCTTATTGAGGTGGATACCTTAGATTCTCCTTAGCTTTTATGCATTTGACCTCTACTAGAAGCTTATAATGTTGTCCGGGAATGTTATCATTGAAAAAAATGAGGCTAAATAGGAGATATTTCTCATGTTGGACAAGGTGGTCTTGAAACAGAAAGCGATGAGAATTTGAGCTCAAGAGCACTAAAGAACAATTTCCTCATGATTCCAGACCAAGTAACGGCTACGAGCATTGGCTCAACCATATTGAGGTGGATGCCTCAGATTCTCCTTAACTTTTATGCATTTTCTAACTCAATAATTTTTATTTTCTAACTTAGCTAGGAAAAGAATCTTTGAACAAAGAAGGCTTGTTTATCAGACTCTTCCTAGACTTCCCTAAGATTAATTCATTTCCTATTATATATTGCATAAAACTCTCTTTTTCTATAAATTTAAGTATCAAAGTTATGCCAATTTTTAAATAAATACTTTATTGTTAATTCTATATAACTTTGAAATTGCATTCAAAATTCAAAATGAAACTAATACAAAATAAACATAATACCTAATTATTTAAAAGCTTCCGCGCAAAATGAAAATGAAAATAGAAAATATAATATATAATATCATAATCCATTGTAATCCAAATGAAAATGGAAAATATAATATATAATATCATAATCCATTGTAATGCATAACTGTAGCTTCTTAAAATAGAAAATTCTAAACCTCTTTAGTACCATTAGACTAATGTACTAAAGGAAAATTCCACTACCAAGTCCCAAGTGTTATGGACAATGGAAAACTAGTCTATGTATTTAAAACAAACTCATTATATATATATATAAGTAAGTTTAATTGACCAATCAAAGTGAGAATGATAAATGATGAATACCAATTCTTGGGTCTGTAAATTTGGATCCCTTAACGATTTCACATCTGGAAGCATGGCTCCACGATCTTCCCACCATGTGTGATAATGAAGAATTGTGTTTCTCATCAAAGTTTAGTTTTAGTGTTTTTGTTTTTTCTAAAATTATATATCATTTTTACGTCGTAAGGCGTTTCCCTCTGAGATTAACTCCCCAAATTTCTTTCGTGTCAAAATATGTGCCATTGGATTTTGGTGTTAGACGATTAGGTAATCCTTATTCGTTGATTTGAATTGAGCAAGGCCAGCAGTGACTATTCGTTCGATCCTGAAATAACTGCGACTGTTCGTTCGATCGTGGATCCTCGTTTCGAGGTGCATGGCTTGCCGGAGAAACATGAAGTGAAGAAAGTTATGTGGATATGAAAGAGCCACCGCTTCGATTCTCTGGCGATTACATGAAGGGTCATGGCGCTTGAAGTGGAAGCGATCCTGGCTCTTCCAGTGTACACTCCCATTTTCATATAGGAGGCAATGAGTTAATTTTACTTTTGGACAGTTACATGCATTTTTGAGCCCGAGTTTTCTCAGAGCATAATCGTCTACACAAAACTTTGTATCGTAGCAGTCGTTGTAGATGACCTCTATGACGCTCATGGAATGTTGGACGAACTCAAAACCATCACGGAGGCAGTTAAATGGTGATTTCAAATTATACAGACGTTTACAATCTGCGATTTGAATTATTCCTAGCTTCTCAGCATATTCCAAACGCATATATCATGCAGCGATTACATATCTTAAAGCTTCTCATATTTATTATTGTTTATGCCATTTTCAGATGGGATCCTTCGTTGATGTTAATAATGATCATTACATGTTTGGTGGATCTTCGTATAGGCTACTTTCTGACGTCGGAGATGCAAACACCCAACGCTTGGTTTCATGGTTTTGTTATTGAATCCTTTGATTGTTGCGATGAATTCAAACGCGAATTTGAAGCCCTATTTCCTTTCAACTTTTTTGGTAATGAGGGCTTAGCGTAAGTAATTTTAAGTGCTAGAGACATTTCCATTCTTATGTGCAAATAGGTAAGTAGACACATATCATGTGGATGTATACAACAGAGGTCAGAGCGTGGTGCTGTATAGATATGATACAACACATTGATTTGCATAAACATGCAGGTTTGGATTTTGAGATTGTAAAACTTAGTTTGACATGGTCGCGTAGGCATAAGAATTCCCTCTGCTTTATTGTTACTATATTGACTGCAAATTCTTGGCTTCAACAAAATATTTGGAATTGTTTAAACCTGCCAACGTATGATTGCATATTTCTCATCCTCGTTTAAGGTTGCCAAAAAAATTGGGGTGCCATCTCTCTCATGTCGTTGGACAAATAGTTTTGTAAAAGTTGATTAGGTTTCCTCCCACTAGAGCACGCGCAACAGCCGACTTAACCTAGCAGCATATATAACTTCATCCATCGTTTCAATCTAAGCGGCCTTAGTACATCTTATCTACCGTAACATGTGACAAGCGTTTAACTTTTGATTTATTGTTGAGGCAATCCTCCTTTGCATTATTATTATTTACATATATGGTTTGCCGAAGCAGGATCTTAGGTTAGTGTATGGGTTCGTGTAAAAGAGAATAAGTGGCAAAAGCAGAGAAGAAACTCAGCAAGGCCTAGCAGCTATGTTGCTGTTGCAAGCTTCAACAAAACCTCTGCGTAAAATTGGTATCAGAGCCAAGTTTGGTTAAGGTGAGTACTCAAAAAAACACTCTATATAAAATAGATCCTTTAAGAAAATCTATTTCTTTTCGAGAGTTAGAAGAAAGAGAATCCCCTCAGGGATATGTTCGCATTCGCCTCTAGTCGTGTTTTAAACTCAACCGAATTAGAGTATGAAGAGTTGCAACCATCAACTAGATGGCAGCTTTCAAGTAAAAACGCTTCTGAAGTATATTCAGACTATCAGTGTTTCATCTAAATGCAGCTACTAGAATATCCATTAAAGAGTCAATTAGTCAGATCCAAGAGAACTCTGATTGTGTACAGTCCATTCCTCTCTTAGATCCAAAACAGCTTCAAGCTGAAGCAAAGAGGTCAAAAACCCAATATCTCCATTTGGGTTGTATAAGAATTGGGCTTCATGCTTTGACACACTAGGGTGTAAATACTTTTGTCTTAGCTACTGTCAGAGACTTGACCCACAATAAATACACTGGTTCGCTGATAGGAGGTATTGTCGCACCGTTGTCCAATGGCCCTATATACTTTGACTGTTATCCAAACTTTTCTGTATATTTATATGATGAAACAATTGAAAGTATCCTTCAGTTACAAATCTAGACAACTGGATTTGATATGGCCAAGAAAAGACATAATATTGCTATCCAAACCAGAAGATGCTTTAGGCATCCCAATACCCTCTATCCAGCATTACTTCATGCACCCAATAAGGATTCAAAATTTAGTGTGGTAGTATTAACGGATTCAAGAAATCAAAAGATCGAACACCAAACCATCAGATGGGAATACCTTACTTTCCCAGAACACTCGGTAGCATCAAATCCCAAACCTCTTACCATGAAAAAGATAACTTCTACGGATATTTGTGAGGAACAATCTTCTACTATTCTTTCATTTCCTAGAAGATCAACCATTGATTAAAGAATAATAGACCAAGCTTGCAGAAGTTCTCATTTGTACAAAAATCCAGATATTGTAGATACAGCTTGTTGAGGTAGTATATGCTTAAGTTATTCTCATTTGAGGCTCACCAAAGGTTTGCCAAAGGGAAGAAGGGACATAAAACCATTAAAAGACAAGGGAAGCCGCAAAGAAGGTCGACAGAGCATGAAATGCCTGAGTAGGTTCATGTATGGGTTTGTGTATGGGTTCATGTAAAAGAGAATAAGTGGCAAAAGCAGAGAAGAAACTCAGCAAGGCCTAGCAGCTGTGTTGGTGTTGCAAGCTTCAACGAAGCCCCTCCGTAAAACCTCTAGTAAAGATTTTTTGCTGTTACAAAATTAATAGAAATGCTCTTTATTGAAATTGTTAGGTTAGTATAATTCAATTTAATATTTAAATTACATTTAAATATTCCCAGCCTATGTGAAAATTTTAACTAAATTTAAAAATTCTAAAGCTATATGAGATATCGATATTGTGAGTGCTACAAAACAACTTTCACTTACCTATGGCTAGAGGAGGAAATCAAGGAACAAAATGACATCATAGCCACACATGAATGTCACTATGCACCTATACTCTGTGTTGAAATCATCAATTGTGAAGCATAGTTAAGAGTTAGACTAGGGCAACATAGTAGACTATGGTGTAGAAATGATACTATTGTTATAGCTTCGTTCACTCAGAAAATTAATATGCCATGTCATAATGAATTGACATGCCAATGATACAGCAGGAGATGAGTCACATGACAACTAAGAAGAGGTATAGTCAAAGAAAAAGATGAATTTTCTCGGAATCTATTGAATATGATTTTTATATAATAAATATTAAGCTATTATTAAATATTATTTAATTCTCATCCGAGGGATAAGATAGAGGTGAAATATTGCTTTATTACCCTGTAATAGATAAGTTAAAAAATAAAAAATAAAAACGGTTATTTAATAAGTCGTAAATATTAAACACTATATTTGTTATTTTCCTATTTTATTTATTGAATTAATTATTTATTTTTGAATAATACTTAATTTATGATTGGCTTATTAGCTTTCTATAAAAGAAATTTGAAATATGTCAATATTAAAAGAAAGTATACAAAAATACTTTGAAGTTAAGTTAATTGTAATTTGTTAATAGGTTATTTTTGTTAAATTTAATTATTTAAAGTTGATATTTTGGAGATATAGTTAAATTTAATTATTTAAAGGTTTTTTTATTGAAATTTGAATTTACAATTTTTTTTTAATGTAATATTATTAATTTTCATTAATAAATTTGTTAATAGTTAAAAAAAATAACAGCCTTGGTGTAATATTTGTAAATTTAATTACTCAAATCCTTCATAACTTATTTAATGATTATCTTTATAATTTAATATCATAAATTTTTCTAATATCACGTAGCGTTAGGCTTTTTAGGGTTCAATGTTATTCCCTTATGTTTATAATCCCTTGTATTTTTAATATAAATTCCTTGGGTTTATATTATTAGTCCTGAGGGGCATTGCACTGCAATTTTGTTTTAACCTGAGGAGCGATGGCTGCGAAGAGCGTTCGGAGAGCGAGAGGAGGGTTTGGAGGTCTCGTGATCGACACCCGGGCCCTCAATGAAACCCGTCTCAGCAGTAAAAGGAAGCGGCACAGGAGGAGCTGCATAGGGGGGATCAGAGCGCCATGGAGGACATTTCGAGTGCGGCCTGGCACATTCGTTGCAGCCGAGGAGGCTCCCCAGGCTTTCTATGAGACCAACTGGGGTTTGCGAGGAGTAAAAGGGGAGGCATACCTCGCTCCCGCCACCGATGACGAGGCCTCTGCTGCGCGGGCTCGGACACGCTACCCCCGTTGGAACCGATCGCTGCACCCTCAGCAGATGAATCCTAAAGAACCCAAGGCCAAGGCTCTGGCTTTGCTACCTTCCGTGCAGTCCTGGGAATGGGGCAAAAGGGATCCGGTAAATGATTCATTAGAAGGGTTTATGTATGGATCTGAGGTAATCACTTGCCATACAAATCGTAGTCCCAGATTTAGATCGATCAAAGATCTGCCAGATCTGATCATCCAGAGGGCAGAAAAACCTGTATACTGGCCAGATTCAGAGATCTGCATAGGGTCAAATCCCTTATCTGAATCCTTTCAGATCCAGATTGCTCAACTTGCAGGCAGAACCATCATGCAATGGGTTCGCCCTTCAGACTTGGTGCAGGACCTCATACTGAATCTAGAGCGCAGATTGGGGATCCCATCCAGCCTGCTGCGACTTCTCTTTCAAGGTAAACAACTTGAAAACCCTCTACCCCTCTCTGCTTACATCATTTCCAGAAACAGCTCGGTGGTGGCGACCTTCTGTTTGAGAGGAGGTGCAGCAGGGCAAGCTTCCTCTGCTCGGCCTTTCTCGTACAAGGACGTTGTTCATTCGGAGAACCCCAAACCCCCGGAAGCCCTTAAATCTAAGGCCTTCTTGGTTGAAAAAATTGATGAAGTTCCTTCTGTTGAGCTCATGCATGAAGAACTGGCTTCCCAGCATCAAGTATTTGCAGAAAGAGCCATCATTTGCAGATTTAATGGACTGTGGCCGCAATCTCAGGATCTCTATGCATGGATCCATGAAAACTGGACACATCACTGTAAGATATTCTTTTGCTCGAAAGGTTATTTCATTGTTCTCTTTGATAACATTAAGCACTATGAAAAGGCCTTCGCAGAAGGCCCTTGGTTCTTGGGAACGGCAGGGCTTTTTTTGACTCCCTGGTTTCCAGACTTTGATCCAGCCACTGCAGTCATTACCAAGACACCGGTATGGATTCGGCTTCCAAACTTACCTGCCCATCTATGGAATACTCGTGCCTTCAGAGCTATAGGAGACACATTGGGCAGCTTCATCCATGGAGATTTCTGGAGGGCATCCAAAGGCCTCTACTCATATGCAAGAGTATGTGTGTGGAGTTAGATCTGAGCAAGGGCTTTCCAGATAAAATCAACCTCAAGATAAATGACTTCGTCTGGACCCAGACGCTGGATTACGAGAACACCGCTTTTCGATGCCGCCATTGCCAACAATCTGGGCATTTGCAGAATACTTGTCCTTCTCGTCCGGCAAAAAAGAACAAGGCTAACGACTCCAAGCCCAAGTCCAAATGATGGGCTCCATGCTCTCCTCCTCCAGTCGAGGATTTAGATTCCTCCAGTTCTGAAGAAGAAGATAGCGATGAATAATTGAAACAGGCCCCTCATTCTGTTGCCCCTTCCACCGAGGGCCTGATGCCTTCCTCTGATTCAACCATTGCTCAGAAACATGTCCATTTGTCCTCTTCCTCGGACTCAGAAAAGGAGGGCTCCCCGCGAGAGGACCCCAATCTGTGAGCTGTAATCGCCCATACACCCCAAAGTGGCTGGGTTGAAGTTAAAAATAGGAAAGGGAAAAAACTTCGTGTGGAAACCCCCACTCTGTCAGGGTAGCATCCAATGCTTCTTAAGCTTTCAGTGACTAGTTGGAGCTCCTTGTTTGCTCATCTCATTTCCCGGAACCGAGGTTCATAGTCCTATCATTTCCGGTGGCCGGTTTCCTGCTTCTCTGAAATGTATTCTCTTGTACAATATTTTACTGCTTAATAGAATTAGCCTTATCGATAAAAAAAAATATTAGTCCTGAGGTTTATAATATTAATGTTAGGGCTTGATTTTTATTTTAGGGTTTATAATATTTATCTTAGGGTTCATAATATTAATCCCTTGTGTTTGTGACAAATATTTTATCAATATGGAAGTCAATCATGGTCAACCATGGACAACCACAGTCAACCATGGTTAATGATAGTCGCTTATGGCCAACCTTTCTTCAATGCCACATTGTGACAAAGATTGTATCAATATTTAAAAATGTTATAATATTAGTCATTGAACCTTAATATTTATAATATTAGTCCTTAAACCCTAAGGGAATAATATTATAGATCTAAGTGATTAATATTATAAACCCAAGGGAATAAAAGGGAGTAATACTAAAAACCTAAGGGAATATAAACCCTCGGGTTTTTAGTATTAATTCCTTGTGTTAATATTGTTCCCTTGGGTTTATAATCCCTTGGGGTTTTAATATTAGCCCCTTGGGTTTATTATTCCCTTGGATTTATAATATCGATCCCTTGGGTTTATTATTCCTTTGGGTTTATTACGCCGTAAGGCGTTTCCCTCTGAGATTAACTCCCCAAATTTCTTTCGTGTCAAAATATGTGCCATTGGATTTTGGTGTTAGACGATTAGGTAATCCTTATCCGTTGATTTGAATTGAGCAAGGCCAACCGCGACTGTTCGTTCGATCTTGCAATAACTGCGACTGTTCGTTCGATCCTACAATAACTATCCACTATCTTCCTTACGAACTGTCAACCGACTTAATTTATTATATTGATAATATTTTTATCCATGAACAAGGGTTTTCTTCATATTTTTAGGTTATGCAGCTGGTATTTCGAAGGCAGAGGCACATCTATTGTGGATCATTAATCCCCTGCAGCGGATCAGTGGTTTTTCAGGCTCAAATTTGTAAGGTAGATATCGTATTATTGTACTCTTACCCCCTTGCATGTGCATGACTTGCAAATGCCTGAGAGAGGATTTCGATGGAATTCATTCAATTTAAAGCAATTTAAACGTTCAGAAGGCTAACTATATATTTATGGCACTATTTTCAGCCGGTTCGTTGTAGCAGAAGTGCCGGAGAAACTATCCACATCTCAATTCACTATTTTCTATAACGAAGTTCTATAACGGAGTGGTGAATGTTTACGATATTCCTGCTGAGAAGGTCCTATTTTGATCCGAGCAACTCATATAATACATCAAGAAAATTTGTGTAAATTTTCATAAAACTATATGATTCTCTCATCTTTTTGCCTTTTACTTTATTTCCGACTGAGTACATTGCCATTCTCTGGGTAGGTTGAAGACATTATGAAGCTTGCTAGCTCCAATAGCTCGAGCAACAAAAGAACCTCTAAGATTACCAGCCGCAAAATTGAAGAGATATAGGGACAATAGCCTTCCAAATCTGCATTGAACGCTGTCAATGAAAATCAACCTCAAAAAGTGGCAGCAGGTAAGACATGTATGACACATATGTCAAAGGGGTTGGATACATAGAATGTCAAAGGGTAAATGAAGGTTTTTTTTTGGTATAAATTGTTTTAACATGGTTTCTTGTTCCGTGTGCAGGTTTGGAAACAGTGAATAAATTATGTCTGCAACGCTTCCTCCAAAAGCGAAAGGAGAGGTAATCAAACTCTAGCTCGTCTATAATTTCGCCTATGTGTATTTAGATGATTCAATAGGAAATGAAACGAATAGATTGTTTATCGATTATTGTTAGTTTAAATTGAGAGGATTGAATACACAAATCTGTATTGAAGCGGTGGTGTTTTTTTGTGGGAGCTCAGATTGAACAACGTGGCTCCTTATAGCACGGTGGAGACGACGACATTGCCTTCGAAAGCAACGGAGGATTCCGATGAGAAGATCATACTATCGTTGGGTTATGGGTGACAGAAAATTTAAAATGTGGGTGGATGCTATTGACCTTTAATTGCATCCAGCGGGAAATATTTTACCTTAAACGATCTGTTATTTTCGCCCTTTTAATCGATGGAAGGAACGCGCATTTGTACGGCCGATGACGGCAACGCGTTTTCCGTATTGGGGACCGTGAGTAAGTGTGATAGGTGAAGCTCACCGGGTATGGACGGTAGAGGAAAGCGTAACTTGCAACGAACGCCAAGGTAGCTTCGTTGCAAGTGGCATGAAATTGCAGAGCACTAGACAACAGGCATGCGTATATTAATTTTGTACAAATCCTATCCTCCACCACCACTAGAGATGTATTATATTCTATATTGGAATATGTTTAAATCTTTCTAAAGTTAAAATATTTACTAAGGTTATTTCCGCGACTATTTCTATCATCACAGGATTCCACTTCACGCTACATCACAAAAAAATATATATTATTTCACAATTTTGTTGATTTTTTTATTATTATTAAACCCATATATTCTTGGAATTATGGGGTGCACAGATTGATGATGTAATATAATTTGATAATCCTTCGAATGGCGTGTGTTACTGGCAAACAAGAAACAATCTAGGGAAGACCATGTAATAATTAATTTTAAACTTAATAACATAAAATTCATAACAAGAAATACTTCGCGGTCGATGTTTATTAATGGGCTTTGTTACCAGGTTATTATAAAGAAATATCTCATATTATTATCCTCGCTATTATATCCAATGGGAGGCCATTTAATTGATTGCCAAATAAATTATAAAACAGACACATTGGGTGCTCATTTTTTCCTAGTGGGCGATTCACCGTAAAATAAGTTCACACATCTTTTTTTGGAATTGAAATCTTAGAAAATGTTTCACTAGAATATAGATGAGATGAACAGATTTAACGAAACCTGTTAATTATAAAACAGATATATTCGGTTTTGTTTTTATTTATTTATTAAATATTGAAAATGTTTTATTAGAATAGAGATGATAGGATTGGTGAATTTTATTATAATTGGTATAATTATATTTATAAATATGGTTGATATATTTTTATAAGTATATATTATTAATATTTTATATTGCAGCTAATTGAATTTTTAATATTATAATATTAAGGTTATTTAATTATTTTTTAGTCAACTTTATTTTAAATTTTTTATAAATTTTTTAAAATCATAATTATGAAATTTGGAAAATTTTATTACTTTTAAATTTTCTAAAATATTTTTAAATCATCATCTATATCTAATGAAATTAAAAAAAATATACTATCAACTAAAAAATAAAATATATTAAGTGAATCTCCAAATTTAATAAGCTTGCAATGTTTCATTCTCTAATAGGAGTGCTCCATTCCCTTTTCATTTGTTTTTGGGTTATTTATTGTGTGTAAATATTTAAAATTGCCTTGCTAGGGTTCATATAATTGTGGTCAGTGCCTCCATTCCATTTTCATTTTATTTTTGGGTTATTTATTGTGTGTAAATATTTAAAATTGCCTTGCTAGGGTTCATATAATTGTGGTCAGTGCCTCCATTCCATTTTCATTTTATTTTTGGGTTATTTATTGTCTGTAAATATTTAAAATTGTCTTGCTAGGGTTCATAATTCCAATAAGCTTACATAAGTTATTTATTTTTTGGTTATTTATTGTGTGTTCTGACAATACTTTATTATGGTTTACCATGTACCAATAACCTTCTTTCTTTTTGAATAAAAAAATATTAGCGATATAAAAAAAACAAATAAGATAAACATACAAGTAATTTAATTGTATACATACTTATTCACTGAGCAAGAAGAAGAGAAATAGGGTATTACAAAAATGGAATATGGCGGCATCTTCTTTTGTTCTTATCACAATTATCATCGAGATTCTTGCCATAGGCTTTACCAAAATGTCATGGCACAACATGGCCTCTATGAGAATACGAGAAAAATACTCTACATTATTTTGTCCAACAACCATTTTGTCATCCAAGAGGTGGCCATCAAGAAATTCTTTATGATGGGTTCTTGAAGCTACTTGTTTCGTTGCATATCACGGTATCACTTGTCAAGCTCAAAATAAGAAGAATGGCGAGGATTGTGGGATTCCCTTCTCTTCTCTGCACCACCATTCTTTGCTCTGTACAAATAAATATTCATATTCAAGACCATAGGGCCTTCACTCTCTGCTCCCACGATCTGATGAAATGATAAAATAAAAGAGAATAAATGCGATTATGCAACCCACTCCCCGAAATAGAAATCGAACATCATAAAATAAAATAGAATAAATGCGATCATGAAACCCACTCCTCAAAATAGAAATGGAACTGGTGACCTCAATGTTGAAGGTACAATCACATTGAAAGTCATTGCAATATTTCCCATATCTATGTATTCTCCCACAAACCTAATTTATTTTGGTTCAATTTCGTGTCAAGTCGATACTTGCATGTCATTGTTCGACAAGAAAAATGAAACTTTCATGTCATTATTCGGCAAGAAAAATGAAATTCCTCTATCGATATAATAGGAAATACCTATACTAATGAATTCAAAAAACAAAACATTATTCAAATTTCTAACATGGCTAGGATGGGTGATGGAGGACGTGAGTTGATGGAGATGGAAAACACACAATTGTTATGAATTTTGTAACTGAGAAACCTTTTAGAAATCCCTAATTACATTTGTCCAATTATATACAAGACAGAAGAATATTCTCAAGAGAGGAAATCTTAGCGATTCATTTAATAGAAAAGATAAAATTCTTCAACCTTAATTCCAATATAGACTACATCTGTCAGCTTAATAAGTCCACATGATTTTTCATTAAAATATTGAAAATTCTCCTTTGAAATAGAGATGATCATACAATTTGTGACTTCAATTGTAAATCACATCATCATCTTCAACATCAAAACAAGACTATTTATCCACTGAACATTTACTTTCTTTTCTATCTATGCATTAGTACAATATTTATGTGTATGGAATTATTTAATTAGGTGTTTTGATTTGGAAATTTATATCGATCTCTTGTAAAAAAATGAAATGGTTTATCATGAGCATCAGTCGGCTTCAACATCTCTGGCTTAAAGTCTTACCACTGCTGAGATCTCTCCTGCAATAGAATTAGAAGAAAAGGGTTTGAGGGTCCTTCAATTTTCTTTTCTTTTTTTGTAGAGCCAACAAGGAAGACATGGAGCACCTCCTTAACTCTTGCAACTTTTCAGAGAACATATGGGATTGATTTTTGCTGCTATTTAGGCATTTTGATAGAAAATATGCAGGCCTCATAACTATTTTTTATCAATACTATCTTGGAATCTTCAATAATTTTATCTTTCATAGAGATTGGGTTATGATGCCAGAATTCCTCCTATGACTCATAAGGGAAGATCATAACCTCAAGCTCACTCTATAAATTTTGTGGTTTGGCAAATCATCCTACATAGCGTTCAGGAAACAATTTTATCCTCTTACTAGAATCAACAAGATTGGGAAGCAAGCCTAAATGAGTAGCTCTTTTACCCAGACTTGAGCTCTCCCCTACTATCTCTCCCCATTTGGACCCTGTTTCCTTACATCTTGGAGTTGGTTCACCTAAAATATTTATCCCTTGAGTAGGGATTATCAAATTAAATTTTGATGGTGCTTCAAAAGGAAATCATGGTGTCAAAGGTATCTATAGCAACTATGATGGTAAAAACTTTTTGTTTACTAGTAGCTGTGAAGTAAAAAACAATAATGTAATGGAATTCTTTTCTTTGGAATCATGCATTTTCTTAGCTATTATCAATGGCTTTATAAAGCTTCAAGTCGAAGGAGACTTACAAATGGTTACTAATACTTAGAATACTCTTATTAATAGATCTTCTCCATCAAATATCTAGCAAATCCAAATGCTTGAAAACTTCATCTCTCACATTAATTCTTTGATTCCCTGATTTCATGTCCTCCTTCCCTCACACTCTTGTCAATATGGAAATAAAGTGGTTGACTATCTTGCAAACCTGGGATGTAAGAACCAAAATATTAATCTTGATTCCCCTCAAAGCAATGAAGTATGCAAAGAGAGGTGTGACCATTCAAACATCCTCATCACCTCTGATCAATAATCCTCGATGTGTATGTTGAATTTCATGCTAAGGGATGGGAGAAGTTGGCAAGCCCATCATCACCTCGTACATTAAATAGGGGGTGTTGTAGCCAAAAAACCCCATGCATTCAAATAATACTAAGAGTAATGACACCCCAAAGCAATAAACTTAGAGCCTTATCTTCCACTTCATCTTCTTGCTTTAGCTAGTGGCTCTTTGTAGTTATATCAAGTCTTTGTTATGTATTCAAACACTTGTAGGATGTTTCCTCCCCTTGCACTCAAAATTGTTGCAATTCGATTGAGGAAGGTCTAGGTCCTTTCGGCATGGCCTTCCATTTTCATTCTCTCTTGTTGATTTTACGTTATAACTCTCAATTCTCATTTGTGGAGAAAGTGGATTTTTTTACCTTTGAAGGCATAATGGCATGCCCCAAGTTTCTTCTGGGTTTCGTTAGAATTTGTCTCTTCGAATATTGTTGGTAAATTTTCTTCCCTACTACCTTTGTAATTAGTGTTTTAGTTTCATTGTTGTGCCTCTTATTATTAGGTTCAGGTAGTCGGTTTTGCTCCTATGGTCGGTTTTATCATGTGTGGAGGCTTCACGACCTCTCCGCCTCTCAAGGAGGGTTCTCTATTTTATGGTTTTGGTTCCTATTACTCTCTATGCTTCACTTGCCTCTATTCTCCAACCCTATTTCTAAATTCCATAACCGTGCTCACTCTGTATTGATTTTCCTTTGTCCTCTAGTCTCCTTCCCTTCTCCTACCTCTCATGTCTACTCCTGTTGCAACCCTTCTTCTCCCCATCACCATGTCATGAAAATGTATCCACTCATGATGGGGATTTGATGGTTGTGGCCCCCATAGAAAATCTCAAAACTAGTCTTAGGCTTAGTTTGTAGTGTCTATCGTTCATTCATCCATCCCTTGAGAAGTTCAATATGAAATCCATATACTTCACGCTTAGGTAGTTCACGACAAGAGTGATCACTCTGATTCATGAATTCATGTTATTTCAGGCTACATTCTAGGCCCTATACACATCATGGGTTATAATAATCAATACTTGCAATCCATAACCTTGTATCAATAGATGAAGGCCATTGTGTGTCATTGCATTTGGGAGAAGCAAGAAGAAAAAAATGAAATTATTTCTCACTTCAACAACATCTAATTGATCCAAAAGCATATGTGTTCTTGTTTAGTTTTCCTACATGCTTTGCTAGCCCAAATATATATGCATTTATGTTGTGATAGGTAGTCCACACTAAGTCCAAGAAAGCGGGATCCACCCCCTTCAACTTCTTCTAAGGAAGGATGCTAGCCCATGTAACGCCCTCCTCCCATATCTACCTAAGCAACTGGCCAGCCAAGGATAAACATGCGATTAGGGGCCTCTATGGATAAGATTCAGCCTCATTGGTGACTTTAAGGAAATGGAATCAGAAAAGAAATAAATTGAACAAGATCATAACCAAAGCCCCATTAGCCATGATAGACGTTTCGTCAAACATATCGTCGATATGTAATCTAGAGGTGTAAATAACAGAATTAAGTGTATGGAACTCATACTTATCTGAGAATTTCTATGAACAATTGTTCCCTCATGTCATTTTCTGCATTATCCTCCATTAAGTCATAGACACATTATACATTCACATACAAGTAAAAAACATGCTGGGAGCCATACATAGTTGCTATCATAAAATGTGCATATAACCAACATAACAGGAACATGAATACAAGGAACATATCGGCCATCAAATCCATAAATACATCAATACCTTTACACATGAAAATAAAGGGAATGGGTTTATCATTAATGAAAGCAATTAACGAACCAGAGATGGGACTACCACGTTCCACAAGACCGTAGAATGGTTGTGCCAAATCCCTCTTCATCCATTCACCCTCGCTCCATATTCCAAGCATGAATGTGGGATCACATAGAACACATAAATCAGAACTCATCCATGGCTTCCAGAGGCTATCCACCTAAAGCCATCAAATAATGGTTCCACCTCACGATCGGACATCACCAAAAAAACCATCATCAGATTGGTTTCCATCCAAGCCTTCCATGGCTTCCATAGCATTTGTCCAACCAAGGCTTCCAGAACTAGTAACTCAACCCACAACTTATACGTGGCTTCCAGGGCATTTGTCCAACCAAGGTTTCTAGGACTAGTAACTCAACCCACCAAGGGCTTCCATAGTGTTTTTTGAACCAGGGTTTCTAGGACTAGTAACTCAACCCACACCTTAGGAAACACAGGAACTAGTCAAAACAAAAAAATGAAAGTAGATCCACAATCACCATGGCTATCCCAGAAATGGCAAGGCTAGGCAATCCATTCTCAATCCAGGCAATCCTCCATGCCAATGACAGATCACAACCAAGAAACCACATGCATATGCCATGCATGCCCAAAACTAGTGAAGAAATAATACATGCAACTCAGTACATGCAAGTGAATTTGATGTAGATGTTGATGTCTATGCCTTCTTACGCTTTCCTACTCTTCCTTTTTCTTCTTGTTCCACGAATCCAAGTATGCCACACCCACCAAGAGTGCTCCAAGAAAACTCGAACTCTCCAAGAGTATGAGAGAGAGAGAGAGAATAAAGAGAGAGCTCCAAAACTGAACTGACAACAGGTTCACTCTGAAATGAAGAAGCTTTCCAACTCATCCTTAGAAGCCTTTTTATTAATGAGGCCTCTATTTTTTTCATTTTCCGTTATTTTCCTTCATTTTCCTCCTCACATGCAACCTATGACCTTTCAAATCCTTTTTCTCCTAATTTCCATTATTTTCATAAATACATGTGCCAAAATACCTTTTTTCCTCTTTAATGCCTTAGCCATTTCCTTAACCATAAACAACCAAATGAACACCCACTAGGATGTCCTGCCCACCATTAATCTTGGAATACGTGTCCCATCATCCGTGGTATTTAGATATTTTTACATGGAATTTTCACCAGGGCTATTATAGAACCCTCCCCCTTGGGGGAACAGAGTCCTCGGTGTTCAATGGCACCTATAACCAACATGACTACTAAAAACAAAACATACAACCGATGGAGCCTTATAACACAGTTCATTGCAATATTTATAGTGAATGACCTGCTCAAAAGAAAAACATCATGACAACATGACTAGATAAAAACCATACCGCATATTGGATCTTTATAACATAGCTCATTACTTATTTACAATGATATACACATATACACATTTTATTAACCAAAAAATAAAGGATACGAGGCCCATATCAATCAACAAGGGAATCCATAGGCTTGCACCTCCACCATCAATGTAATACCAGGGTTCACCTCCTTCCGAAGAAGTCTAGAATCCACTACAAAGTCAAATCTGCATTTGATATCCACCTCTGCAATCCTGCACCACTTTCCTCTCAATGAACAGTTACTAGCTCATTGTTCCAAGGTGCACTCCTAATGTGCATATGATTGCATATGGAAATGATAATGACCAAAGAAAATCCATTCGTGACCTTCCCTTCTCTACTACACAGTCCCTTGGGAATCCAGCCACCCCTTCCGTGCAGGCACTCACCTTCCAAGTTTTGCAGGCACCCCCATCCTAGAAAGTCCATCGCTTAGCAAGGCTTCCTCGCATCAGAAAATACAAAAACCAAGGCATATCCCTACCTTAAAACCATCATACCAATCATAGCATGCTCATGGAAATCAATGGACGCTATTGGGTAGCACTATCCCACAACGGACCTGCTCCTGAATACTTTACCAGCATGCTGCTGCATGTTCCAATTTCTTTGTTGTTGCTGCTAGTTCTTGTATTTGATTTTAACCACCCAACCAGGGATTTCCGTGCTTCCCCTACTAAGCACATAAATTCCATTAGATTCAAAATAAATTGAAATAAATTCAAATCATATGTCATTGGTTGCTCATCAATAAGGTACATTTGCAATCAAGTTTGCTTCATGTCACAACAAGTCAAACTAACTATTTGATCAAAACATCATGTATAAACATATCACATATGGTTAGCTCAAAACACAACCATCATAGATCAACATCATAAATCACATGTAACCATCATATACTAGAATCCGACGTTTCCCTCTGAAATGAACTCCCCAAATTGCTTTCGTGTCAAAATATGTGCCATTCGATTTTGTTGTTAGACAATTGGGTAATCATTACTTGTTGATTTGAATTGAGGAATTCCAGCCGTGACGGTTGTTACTAGATCGTTGGATCCTGCAATAACTATCAACTATCTTCCTTACGAATTGTCAACCGATTTAACTTATTATATCGATAATATTTTGCTCCGTGAACAAGGTTTTTCTTCAGATTTTCAGGTTAGGCAGCTGGTATTTTGAAGGCAGAGATGCATCTATTGCAGATCATTAATTCCCTTGTAGTGGATCAGTAGTTTTCTGGGCTCAAATTTGTAAGGTAGGTATTGCATTATTGTACTCTTACCCCCTTGCATGTGCATTACTTGCTAATGCCTAAGAGATGATTTCGATGGTGATTTTCACATCGGTAATGAGAGTTTTGTTTTCTTGAGCATTTTCCATTTGCTCA
This sequence comes from Pinus tabuliformis, assembly GCA_031772625.1. Taxonomy (NCBI): domain Eukaryota; kingdom Viridiplantae; phylum Streptophyta; class Pinopsida; order Pinales; family Pinaceae; genus Pinus; species Pinus tabuliformis. The sequence continues at coordinate 379,310,289 of CM062808.1, read as the reverse complement.
AAAGTGCCTCTCTGAGATGGCCGAGGTTTTGTTTGGGGTTTGGTAGATATCACTCGTTTTTTTTTGTTTCTGGGTGTCGTAGTAGTCCAACTTTTGTTTGGGGTATGACAACTCTTTTTATCATAAATCAACTAGGGTTTATATTCTTGTAGTTGCTTTTATTAATAGTAAATACTACAATAGTTATAGAATGTAATCTCCTTGGGTATTTTTTTGAGAGGGATCTGGCATCGTATGGTAACTATGTTATTACATGACAACAGTTTTTGGAGAAGGAAAAATGCCAAGTGGTGGGTTTCGTGTGCTGCATCTTGTGAAACCATTTCTTTCAATCTTACTAGAAGTCCAGACAGCTGAAGGAAAAATACCCTTTAGGGAGAAGGTTCTTTAAATTGTAATCTCCCTTTTAATCTTTCTCGTATGTAGTTAGTTGCCTCTATATGGAATACATTCAACAACCAGTGCGGATCCATTCTATTGGATGCATGTAATTCTGGCATAAATGTGCACATCAATCAATTTGATAAAAATGGAAAGAAGAAAAGAGGAGTTGGAGGTTATATTTAAGAGTGGATCAACACTAATAAATTCGTTAGCGATTTTGGGATAGTGGCAGACGTAAGGAATAATTTAATGGCTTTCGAGATACACGTAGTCTTGTATTACATCACGATTGATGCGGGGAGAGGTCATGCTGTCGGAGAGCAATGGCATTCATGGGAGCAGTTTTAATATCAATACCATAACTGTGTATGCGATAATCTTATCTTGGCGTCTTGTTTGTCAAGTTTCGCAATTGCGTGTGTGGACAGTATGTTAAAAATGAACGTAATAAAAGCAAGCACTGGTTAAATATTGTCCAAGCGTGACAAGATGCCCTGCACTACATTCCATATATCTGTATATTATGTATCTTTGAAGTCTGGACAACTACCACAATTTGCAAGTTGCAACTAAGGTGCATTGAATATGCTTCGATGTACTTTTATGGTCATTATCATTAATAAAACAAAACAATTACATGAGATATCGTTGACATCCATGTGGGATAATATAAAATATAATTGAAAGTGCTAAATGGTGTTCTTAAAAGTTGTTTATTAATGATATCAATAAAAAAATAGTGAACAAGTACATGAGATATCGTTGACATCCATGTGGGATAATTTAAAATATAATTGAAAGTGCAAAATGGTGTTTTTAGAAGTTGTTTATTTCGATTTCTGTTTAATTAATAATATTTCATCTATATTAAATGTATTATAATTATTAATAATTAAAAATAAAATAACAATTATTATAATTTCCAAATTTATGAGAAACACCATTCAATTACTTTTTATTACACTTAATATCTCATAGTACCCACTCATACATAACTTACTCTATATAATTTGGCACATTATTGCATACGTTTTTTTGTTAGTTTACTACATTTTTTTAAAATAATTATTTTAAATATTAAATTACAACTTATTATAAATTGAAATTTAAGAAAAATGATCTTAGCATGCATTATTTGAACAAAATATTGCAGATTGAAGACTCTTGTATGTGATATGTCTCAGCCCTATTCAAAGTTGTAAAGTGTGTTTTCTGATGATCTCCTTGTTACTAGTGGTAATGCTTTGAAGGACCAGGGTAGTCCTTTGATAGATAAGAAGATGGGGCAAATGAATGGAGAAAAAATGATGGGAATTGAATAAAATCAAGTGGTCAACTGAAGAAGAATGGGGTTCATCTAAGGATGGGAATGCTCTTTTTGATGGCAGGTGACATCCATTGCAACGATTTGGATATAACGAACACCCACTCTAGGATTTCGTGTTTCTTGGCTCTGTGATGAAAATAATGAGGACAAAATACATGTTAATCTGTTACTTGTGTTATCTGATGGAAGTTTTGTAATGAATGACTGGAAAATACACGGTGAGAGAAAAATGCATATTACGCTAATTAAGGAATGTTTTTCACTTGTTGAACTTGTAGTATTGAATTTAACACACTGACACTTTACAACAATGAACTAACAATCTTCATGATGAAAATAGTAATGTGGAAAATTTATTTACGTAATGAAAAAGGCAATATGGGATATTCCAATCACGTTCCAAGGCATTTTTTAAAATGTGGATTTGAGAAAAGGTTGTTGTGGAAGGTGTTGTTTGTATATGGGAAAGATTTATCTACATAACGAAACAGGCAATATGGGATATTCCAATCATGTTCAAGCCATTTTTTAAATTGTGGATGTGAGAAAAGGTTGTTGTGGAAGGTGTTGTTTGTATATGGGAAATTTCCTGATCATGGTATGTAATCCTAATGTTGATAGATATGTCTACTTTAAAATGTGGATGTGAGAAAAGGTTGTTGTGGAAGGTGTTGTTTCTATATGAGAAATTTCCTGATCATTGTGTGTAATTCTAATGTTCATAGATATGTCTACTAAGTGGTTCCAGTTAATGGGACATTGATGTGAGCATTGAATATATTTTTATTCTTTATCAAAGTATTTTTTTGTTGTATTTGCATAATTCAATGTATGCCTTACGGAGTTCCCTTTGCAACATTTAATGCAAATGCTAGTAATTAAAATTTTAAAATAAATTTATTCATTAAATTTAAGGATTTTTACACTTCCATAACCTATTTTCACAATTTCAAAAAAATATCTTTAACATTTTTATAAATTTTTAAACTATATTTAACAAACAACTCACCCATTAAAATTCCATTCATCCCTCGTATGCACAAGCCATCTTCCGACCATATTCTCCCTGCACAAAATTCCTCTCCAACGGATCTTATGACCCAACATGACATCACAAGTCGGTTCAACTAGCGTTAAGTCGGGTCAACTGGCGTTAGTCAGAGGTCGGGTTATGTTCCCTGTCCATTCTCAGAGATGACTAACTGGGTCTTTGGCCAACCACCGATTAGCCCCCGCCCTAGTAGATATTTTTAGAGTCTTTTTAGACGGAAGAATTTTTGGACAGTCAAAAGTGCTTGGAATTCAGTAAAAAAATTTCAAAAAATCTTATAGAGACAGTGTTTGAATTGTGTTTTTGATAGTGGAAATGGATTCATACCATCAAAAACATCTAAAACGCCTAAAATTTTGAAGTTTAACAACTATAAATTGGCTTTATAAAAAACTTTACCAAATTTTCTCTAAATACAACTAAAATTTCAACTTCTAGAACAACTCCTCCACCTAGTTAGACTACCAAATTTCTTCTTACCACTTTAATAAAACCATAAACACAAATATCAATTACCCTTAAAAATTAATATCTATACCACTCTAGAAATATTAATCTTAAAAATTAAGATCGATAGAACTCTAGAAATATTGATAGCTAAATTCGATATAAATGGAATCAACTAAAAGCTAAAAGTGAACGGTGATCTTTCCTGACGTATTGCTAATATCATCCAATGACGAGATCACATGCTTGGGCTCCAATATCAAAGAAAGTAACCATTGAAATTGCATAGTATATTATAATAACCATGCAGGGTTCGACGCTGACATAAATTTTTGTGTACAGTTTCAATTGCAGATATGCATAATTTTTTATTTTCTTATTTTTTCACTTTCTTATTCCCATGCTTAAGATTTGAACCCAGAATTTCTGTTTAGTAAAACTTCATTTCCATTTAAACTACCTCAGATTTATTTTTTTTCTCATTTTTATTAAATAATTTTTTTTCTTTAAAAAAAAATAAAAAATATCTATTATTATTTTTAATAAATATGTAAATCTTCACATTAAATTTTTTTTATCAAATTTTAATTTACATTAATTAAAAAATAATATATGAAAATTAAATACATCCTACAATTAAACTACTCCTCTGATTTCCACTATCCAAGTTAAAATCATATGGAATTTAATAATACAGTAAAATTTTACACGACATAAAATTAAATAATTAAAAAAAATATTAGATATTTGATAAATTCAAGTGAGATAAAAATCTAAATTTAATTTAAGTGACTCCAAATACGATCACATTAATCATGGCTTTGTAAAATAGAAAGAGATGCTACTGAGAATTCTTGATGATCATATTAATTCCAAATATGATCACATAAATCATGATTTGTAAAATAGAAAAGATGTTATTGAGAATTTTTTTATGATTATCAATTTTAAAAATAAATTAATAATATTAGATAAATAATATTTAAAAAATAATGATATTATATAAATATCAGTGCAAGGTTTAAATACAATATGATTAGTGATTTAAGATAATTTTTATTTTAATGGTACATTTTAAAAATATTTAAGAATTTGAAAAAAATCAATTTTGAAAATATTTTAGAATGACAGGAAAAAAATAATAAAATCAAATAATTAATCTGTTACATTGGATTCTAAAATATTTCTGAAAATAAAATTCAAAAAGGGTCAAATCTACCTGACAAATCAAAAAAATTGATAAATTTAAAAAAAAAAATCAAATCTATCTTAACAAATCAAAAAAATTGCTTTAGCTTTAAAATCATATTCTAGCCTTAAAATCACGGTGTTCACCCCAGAAAGAGAATTGAAATTCCATAAAATATATTAAATTATGATTTTGAACGGAAACTAATAATTCAAAGTGAAAATCAGATATCAAAGCATTAATTATAAAATTATAAATATAATAAAAAAATAATTAATATACATAATGATTGAAACGTTAAAATAACATGAATATGGATAATATATTTAAACATTACCATAACATGAAAGTGCAAATATAATATAAATTTAAAAGTGCGTTAATAATGCAACTTGAAAATTAGAGAGCATGCCTAATATAACTAAAAGTTATAAAAATATGGAAGTGGAAATATAACCTAAATTTGAAAGTGCAATTTCTATGCCTAATATATTCAAACGTTATAATAAAATGGAAGTGGAAGTGGTAAAATGGAAGTGGAAGTGGAAATATAACGTAAATTTGAAAGTGCAATTTTTATGAAATTTAGAAATTTAGTTGTTTTTTAGTAAAATGTTTTGGAAGTTTTTTTAGTGGATTTTTTCAATCTAATTTTTCTAAAATCAAATCAGAATTTATTGAAATCAGAAATTTGATAGGTAAAAATAATTTCATTTCGAAATTAGATAATATAATTTCAATTCTCATAACTTAATATAAAATCAAAATAATGAAATTGTATAATTATTTAATTGTGTTTATAAAATGGAAAAGGAAATAAATATGTAGATAGATATAATAATTATTAAATAAATGATAAAGATTTAATTTTCACAAAATATTTTAAAATATTTTTAATGATGATGATGGTGGTTAATGTCCACTGAGACCAAACATTGGTCTATCGGACCTAAAGAAACGAATTACTTAGTTTGATTTAAGATTTTATTCCTATATTCAAAAGGCTTGGAGAGAAGCCTCCTGAGTTCATTGTAATTTTGACAACTTAAAAGGCGAGAAAGGTCACTATTGCAAAAAAGATTGCAAGAATAGTAATAAATCAAAGGTTAAGATTTTTTTTAAAATACTTGTATTCTTTCTACTATTTTAATTAAATTGATTAATTAAAAAATCTCATATGAACAAGTGTCACATGAAATAGGATATATTTTTTGACATGTAGTGTTGATAAGCCATAGTATTTAATAATAGTATTGTAACAAAACCTATTTATAAGTTAAGAATATCCATAATTAAATGGGATTAAATCATTGTATATATGTTTAACTCATATATTAATTATTTTAATAATTAATTATATTGATAATAATTTAGAATAAAGTTATAGTTTAATTAATTTTTATGATATTTTTAATGTTATAATGAGATGTATTATGAAGCAGATGTTTTGATGATTATCATAATCTAGGCCTATAAGCATTTATCAACCATTCAATTGATATGGATGAGTTAACATAAAAATACAACATGCATAATTTTATAGTTGTTATTTCTTTTCATTTTTTTAAGAATGAGAAAATCTATCATAACTTAGTTGTCAAATCAACACTAGGGACAACCATTGCTAATTGTTATCTGCAATGTAAACTGCGTCATCACTATTATTCAAGGAAAACCATCCACATAAACATGAAATTACCTTATAATGATATGTAATCAAATACCTCTAAATTTTGAGTTGTTAACCTATTTCCTTACATCTAAATAAGAGGATCTCTTAAAAACAATTTCATACCCAAACACACAAAATTTTACACTTCCAAAAAAGAAAACTGTAACACCCTTTAGGCTCATTTAATTAACACACTAAAGTAAAATTCCAGCACCGATTCCAACTGCTATGGACACTGACAGTAATCTATGAACTTAACAGGGCATCATTTATTGTTTTGGTGAAAACTCTTTAGGCTCATTTAATTGTTGGTTTGACAACGAACTTGGTCAAACAGTTTTGTAACCAATTTAGTTTTTAGTTATGGTTAGTTTAGTTATATGTAACGGTAGCTGTTCACAGGTTATATTGAATACCATGTAATGAAATCATCATCGAATAATCAGATACACATTCAGTTTCATTAGTTCTTGGTCTTCTCTCTTTTGTTCTTGCTGTTTCCTTTTTTTCTCTGCTCTTGTTTCAAGATTAATTAACACACTAAAGTAAAATTCCAGCACCGATTCCAACTGCTATGGACACTGACAGTAATCTATGAACCTAACATGGCATCATTTATTGTTTTGATGCTTAACCGGTTCGTAACATTTGGACAGCATAAGTGTGCCTTATACTTTTGATAGGCTTACTGGTCCAGGCAAAGTGAGACCAACAAACCCCCGTCGCATATTTTAAAGGAAAAACCCAAACCAGTGAAATTTGGAAAAGGTTGAGCAGTATCGATGAGGATAAATTTAAATACATTCTTCCAAGTCGGTGGAGATAACCATCGTGCTCCATTATGGCTGATTCTTATCTAACATATCAGAGCCATTCGAGATTCTTGTCTAATATTAAGTTCAAAGCATTATAATCTATTTTAGTTCAAAGTAGCAGTAAAACACGGGTCCTCGCACTTGAGAATATTGGTCTTCGCACTAGTCGAGTTTCGTGCTAAAGCTACACAGCCGATGGATAGGCGCTAAAGCATTGCACACCCCCCTTGTAGGCGAACTGGAAACTTCTGATCTCTTCTCATTTTCAGTGGAGAATTCTCGTCCCTTCTATAAAAGATTGTTCTATTTCTTTCTTTGATGGATACTTTAATGGTTGAACTTAACCAAGTTGAAATTATGGCTCATGCCCCTCTGGTCTCTCTAGCTGAAAGACGTGGATCTTTCAGAGAAGAAAGCACATCTGCCTCTACAATAATTATCTCAGAACTAGAAGCAACATCAGATTGGAAAATCCCTTCTATTATGCCATCCCAAGTTTATAATATGCTATGGTATAAATATGTTGCCTCTTCTCAGATACGGCTTCGTTATGTAGACATCTCCTTTAAATCTGAGAATGAACCAACCCAAATCCCTTTCCTAGATAAAAGTCAAATTGATGGGACAAAAGAAAAATGATACAAATACTGCCATCTCGAAGCCTATGTTACCAGAAACGGGAAACGGAACGAGAAACGAGAACGGTACGAGAAACGAGAACAGTACGAGAAACAGAGTTTGCAGGTTTCTTGTATAAGAAACGAGGAGAGAGAAAAAACAAGATTAAATGTTAACAATATAAAACACAACATTAATCATAAAAATCTAATGTTTCCACATGTGAAGTTTTAAAGAAACATCTATAAAGAGTGATTTAATTTTAATCATAAAAATCTAATGTTTCGATGATCCAGGTGGATCTTGGTGGCCACCTACCAAGTCCACCTGGACCCCCACCATTGTCTTTCTCAGCATTTTCAGTTTCCTTAATTTTAGCACAACTTACTATTTTTAGCAGTTTTTCGGGTCCTGAACTTCCGGAGCCGTTTTGAGGCCCTAAACGACGTTTTTTGGGGAATCCAGAGGCAACATTCCAACAATGATAGTGCTCGGATAGATCTTTCTAATGAGCTATTGTACGCGTCAAACGGAGATCATATGCCAAAGTTACGACCCCGGGAAGTTGATGTACCAATTTACCCCAAACGGGGCCCACAGTTTGGCGTTTCATCTCCTAGGGTTAGGTTTTGGAATGTTAAGGGTTTTCCATTGTTTCTCAACAATAAATAGGCTTTCGAGCCTCATTGTAACACAATTCAGAGGCATGTAGCCATCACATCTCTTCTCAGAGATAAGCGACCATCGCCCTAGCTGATTTATTTCCATTTCTGGTTGTAAGCATATTTCAATATTTTCCATTAATGAAATGAAGTATTATTTCCGCTGCATCTTTGTGTATATGGTTATCTCTGTAATTTGTTGCATTCCTGTTTAAATCCGGATCAGTGGTATCAGAGCGGTCTGTTTTTTCTCTGTTTTTCTTTGCATGTCCCCAACAAGGTCGGGATATCAGGAGTTAGGGCTCGAACTGGTTGAACCTTTGCAAGAACAGCCTCGCAAATCCCGACGGCCTTCCATGGCGGACGAGAAGAAAGACGAGGGGGCAAGAGATCCCATCAAAATCTTGCTCGAAGAAGCCCTCGAGCGACAACGGAACGCGATGATGGACAGCTTTGCCGAGATCCTTCAGCGGCTACCCAGAAGCAACGCATCGGCTTCCAGCAACTACTCTGGAAACGCCACACCCTTTAAGGTACACGTTAATTTTGAAATCCCCATATTCGAGGGTCAGATAGACGCAGATGTCGTAGATAAATGGTTAAATATGCTAGAGGGTTATTTTTCTGTTCATGAGTTTTCGAGTCAGGAAAAGATTGTTTTTTCTCTTCTCAAAGCAGCCCCCCACGTCAAGGACTGGTGGGAAACCTACTGCGAGCAGAAGGATGAAAGTACGGGCTCACTATTTTCAGCCGCACCCACCTGGGATTCGTTCCGGGATGCCATCAAGGAGCAGTACTACCCTGTCGGAAGCTATGAGGATGAATACATAAAGTGGACCACGCTGCGGCAGGGAAGGGACCAAGACGTGCCAGAGTTCACCAATCTTTTCCATACCCTTCGCACAAAGTTGGGTATCAAGGATTCGGAGCAACATTTGATACTCAAATATCGTGGCTGCCTCCACAAGTACATCCAGGAAGAAATACAATTCCTAAACATCCCCTCGCTCGGCGCAGCATACCGATATGCCGTCAAGGTCGAGCAGAAGTTTAAAAAAAAGAAGCGAGACTTTGGATCTGTGAATTCAAAGCAGGGGAAAGGTGCCCCTAAACCACAGAACAAAGGACAAAGCCAAGGCGGGATAGCCCAAGACAACCAGCCGAAGCTGCAAGCAAAGAACAGCGCCGCGAAGCCGAGAAAGGACACTGGAAAATGGTGCGAATTCCATAAGAGCTCCACTCACAATACAAGTGAGTGTCGGGCCAAGCAGTCACTGGTGGCTGAGCTAAAGGTTTCAGAATCAGATGCATGTTCCGACTCTGAGTCAGAACCCGATAAGGGGTATGAAAAAGGGAAGCAGATCATTGATGCGGATCCCAGCGCCACTGTTGCTACCGCAAAGATCCAGAAAAATGAACCCGAAGATCCAGAGGAGGAGGAGCGTCTCTTCCACTCCCATATGTGGGTAAAGGGCTCCCCGATACAGTTCATTGTTGATAGCGGGAGTCAAAAGAACCTCATTTCGGCAGAGGTCGTGAAGCGGTTGGGCTTACCGACCACAGCACATCCACAACCATACACCATTGGGTGGCTTCACCAAGGACGAGATCTTCGCATGAGCCAGCAGTGTCGCCTTCCATACAACATCAAGCCCTTCACGGATGAGGTATTGTGTGACATTGCTCCCCTTGAAGTTTGTGATGTATTACTAGGACAACCATACTTGTGGAAGCGACATGCTGTGTATGAATCAAGGCCCCGTGCTATTATTATTACATTGGGAAATAAGTTGTTCAGGATACTAGAGGTAGCACCACCTGCTGCCATCTCTTTGATTACTACAAAACAATGCAGTAAGATCATTTCCAAAACCAGGAAATTTGGTTTCCTGATGATACGCCCTCAAGGAAAGAAGAAGACAGTGGTCGCGGCCTCCAAACGGGGTCCCTCTGCACGACAACTACAGATGGACAAGGTTGTGGAGGAGTACGAGGACATCTTCACCTCCCCGACAGGGGTTCCTCTGCACTGTCAAGTCAAGCACTCCATCGATCTGACCCCAGGTGCGCCGCTACCCAATGGACCAATTTATCGGCGCTCCGTTCTGGAGAACAATGAAATCAAGAGGCAGATTCAGGAGCTCCTGCAGAAAGGTCACATCCGTCCGAGTTCATCGCCCTGTGGGAGCCCGATCGTGTTGGTACAGAAGAAGGATGGGACGTGGAGACTCTGTATTGACTATCAGGCGCTGAACAAGATCACTGTCCGTAATAGGTACCCGATCCCGCGGATTGATGACCTCCTAGACCAACTAAAGGGGGCGAAATATTTCAGCAAGATCGATCTGAAGTCAGGATATCACCAGGTACCAATCGAACCCTCCGATGTGTGGAAGACTGCCTTCAAATCCAAGGAAGGCCTCTTCGAATGGTTGGTCATGCCTTTCGGATTGACGAATGCTCCTGCAACTTTTATGAGGCTAATGGATGACATCTTGCGGCCATTCACCAACTCCTTTGTAGTAGTATACTTGGATGACATTCTGATCTTCAGCCAGAGTTGGGAAGAGCACCTCCACCACATCCGACAGGTTCTCCAAACACTGCGGCAACACAAGCTATGTGCCAATTTGGAGAAATGCACTTTTGGCATGACCCAGGTTCAGTATCTGGGATACATCATTGATGAACAAGGGGTGCATGTCGATCCAGCCAAGATCCAAGTCATTCGGGATTGGCCCTCTCCAACCACTCTAATAGAGCTCCGCAGCTTTCTCGGTCTTGTCAACTTCTACCGCAGGTTTGTGTTGGGGTTTTCTCATATTTCTTGGCCCTTGAGTTAAGTCACCAAGGGCGGGGCGAAAGAAAAATTCTTTTGGTCTGAATCTCAACAAAAGGCATTCAGGGAGTTGAAAGATCGCCTCTGCATGGCACCACTGCTCGCGTTACCAGATTTACAACAACCATTTGAGGTCGAGACAGATGCCTCTGACTATGCTATTGGGGCAGTCCTTACTCAACATGGACATCTAGTGGCATATCACAGTGAAACACTTTCAGACACAGTCCGGAAGTACCCCACTTATGATAAAGAGATGTATTCCATTGTACAGGCTGCCGACAATGGAAGCATTACATTTTGGGGAAGGAAACGGTCATCCACACAGACCACCAACCTCTGCAGTTCATACAGACCCAAGGGAAATTGCAGAATGATCGCCATCAGAAGTGGTCTACATACCTGCAACAGTTTCACTTGAATATCAAGTATAAAAAGGGCAGCACCAATAATGTTGCAGATTGCCTCAGTCGACCACCGATCATGGCGCTAACCACTGTGCTCAACTCTTGTGGGCACGAGACTTCTGATTGGCCACTTCTCTACAAAAGCGACCCAGAATTCAGCCACACATACCAGACACTCTTGGAGGGTCGGCATGTTGCAGATTTTCACCTCCAGGATGCCCTATTATGCCACCTCGGTCACCTTTGTGTTCCTTCAAGCGAGCGTGCCAAGATGATTTGGGAAGCACACTACAGCCGGGCTGCTGGGCATTTCGGGGTCGAGAAAACAGTGGCAGTACTGCAGAATTATTTCTATTGGCCGAATCTTTGACAAGATGTTGGGAAGTACATCCGATCATGTACTGCCTGTGCCATTGCCAAACCGACCATTAAGAAGCACAACCTCTATACCCCGTTGCCTACCCCTAGTCGACCTTGGGAATCCATCTCCATGGATTACATGTCAGGCCTTCCTTCCACTAAACATGGAAATGACTGTGTTTTTGTGGTCGTCGACAGGTTCTCGAAGATGGCCATTATGGTGGCCTACAAAAAGAATATCACAGCAGAAGCCACTGCTAAACTCTTCTTTGAACGAGTGTGGGCGCACTTTGGGATCCCACAGTCTATCATCTCAGATCGGGACAGTCGGTTTCTCAGCACATTTTGGTCCAGTCTCTGGTCAATGCTGGACACCAAACTCACGAAGTCCACAGCCTTCCATCCTCAAACTGATGGCCAGACAGAGGTTGTCAATAGGATGATTGTGCACATTCTGCGCATGTATAACTGAAAGCATCCACGCACATGGGACGAGAGCCTCCCCTATGTTCAACACAGCTACAACTGAGCTCTTCACAGCTCCACTGGCCATATCCCTTTTCAGGTGGGTTTGGGATTCCAGCCACTATGCCCCATTGATGTGGCCATGCCACTTGCAGCTACTCACATGAATTCAGCTCATGTCCAGTCCGAAACAGATAAGGCCACCAGCTTCATTGAGCGCATCCAACATATTCGCCAGTAGGTCCATGACATTCTTGAGAAATCAAATGCCAAGTACAAGCAGCGACATGATCAACATCGGGTGCCACACAAGTTTCAGGTGGGCGACAAAGTCTGGTTTCATTTGCAAAAGGAACGCCTTACTGGAGCTTATCGGAAATTGAGACCACTCCGATATGGTCCTTACACCATTACTAAGGCTATGGGAGACAATGCATTTGAGCTCAGCATTCCCCCATTCCTTGGCCTGCACCCAGTGTTCAATGTGGACCGCCTTCGGCCATACTTTCCACCATTGCTAGACACATCTGACATTGCAGAACAGCTCAAACCCACAGAAGTAAATCTAGATTGCATGGAACAAGCTGCAACTGATCGGATCATGGACACACAGATCAAGAACACTCGCCAACAGAATATCCAACTGTATCGAGTTGTCAAAGCAGGCCAACTCCTTCAGCAGGGCAAGTGGCTCACCAGGGAACAAGTTCAGCAGAAGTTTCCTCATCTCATGGAGGAGCTCAACGCAATGGGGACCATTGCTTCCTAAGGGGGGAGGAATGATCCAGGTGGATCTTGGTGGCCACCTGCCAAGTCCACCTGGACCCCCACCATTGTCTTTCTCAGCATTTTCAGTTTCCTTAATTTTAGCACAACTTACTATTTCTAGCAGTTTTTCGGGTCCTGAACTTTCGGAGCCGTTTTGAGGCCCTCAACGACGTTTTTTGGGGAATCCAGGGATAGTGCTCGGATAGATCTTTCTAATGAGCTATTGTACGCGTCAAACGGAGATCATATGCCAAAGTTACGACCCCGGGAAGTTGATGTACCAATTTACCCCAAACAGGGCCCACAGTTTGGCGTTTCATCTCCTAGGGTTAGGTTTTGGAATGTTAAGGGTTTTCCATTGTTTCTCAACAATAAATAGGCCTTCGAGCCTCATTGTAACAAAATTCAGAGGCATGTAGCCATCACATCTCTTCTCAGAGATAAGCTACCATCGCCCTAGCTGGTTTATTTCCATTTCTGGTTGTAAGCATATTTCAGTATTTTCCATTAATGAAATGAAGTATTATTTCTGTTGCATCTTTGTGTATATGGTTATCTCTGTAATTTGTTGCATTCCTGTTTAAATCCGGATCATTCGACATGTGAAGTTCGAAAGAAACATTTAAAAAGAGTGATTTACTTTTAAGAAAGATGTCATAATTTTCCAAATCCAAAACTTTAGCCAATCATTAATTCCAAAAAAATAGCAAACATTTATGAGAATAAAATATTTGAAATATAAATAATTAAATGTATCTCTAAAGCCACTTCTAGCAATTCATATGCAAAAGGCAAATAAACTTAATAATCTAGATTGTCAAGTTCATTTTCTAGAATGGTTGTTCAACTTGACCCAATTCCAAAATCATTATTATCGTCACTAGACTTCTTGGTACTATCAAGCATGTCTTCAGCATTGTCTTGTGTCACCTCAAGTGGAAGCTCATCATCTCCATCATCTTGTGAACCACCATAATCCCACATTCTAGTGGGTCCAGTTTTATACTCTAATTGTTGTCGAGACAACAAGCGTAGATTTGAGTGTACAAACACCAAATCTTGTGCCTTTTTTGTACCTAGGCAATTCCTTTTTGATGAATGTATAAAGGCATATTCACTCCAGTTTCTTTCACATGCAGATGAACTAGTAACCTGTAAAACAAAATTAACATTATGTTAGCAATAGACATTTGAAATCTTAAAAGGAAAATAATAAAAAATGAAGATTAGACTTAATTTCTTAAACAATAAATTAATACATTAAAGGTATTCAGTATTGATCATACCTGTGAAAGCAAACAGATAGCCAAACTATGAAGCAAGGGAGTCCCTGTACCATATTGCATCCAAAAGTCTATGGGTCCAAGTTGTTCTCTATTGTATGCACAATCTTCATTTGCAAAGTGGTCTTCTGATCTCAAGTACTTTCCCAACTCAAGTCATAAAGTAGTGCGATCCTGACGATCGTAACACCTACTTATAAAAGTGTTCCAATTTTGCATCACTTCCACATCTGTAGACAGTTTCTTGTGAAACCATTTAGGATTGAGTAAAAATGAAATTGAATGAAGAGGGCTATGAAGCATTTTCCACCTTGTCAAACTAAGTTCCCACACTTCATTTCTAGTGTCTTTGTCAATCCTAGAATTTTCATCTTCCACTATATCATGAATTTTCTCCCTCATTTGATCCATACTCTCAAAAACATCCCCTAAGCATGGTTGATCACTATCAAATATGCGAAGGGTGGAAACAATAGGTGTGATCAAGGTGACAACATCTTCCACTCTCCTCCAAAAATCCTCTGAAGAAATGCCAATAATAATGTCCTCAACTTTTGGGCCATCTCCAATATGAGAACCCTTCCATCTCTGCCAATCCATTGATACCACCATCTCTCTCAAAGATTGATGCATTTTAATAAGACGTTGAAGCATGATGAATGCAGATGCAAATCTAGTCTTAGCGCATTGAAGAAGTTGAAGATTTGCATATTTCCTATAAATTGCTATGGCTGCTGCATGATTAATAATAAAATTTTGTAGTGTCTTTGCTTCATTTATAGTTTTCCCAACCCATGCAATATTATTAATATCTTTTAGGAGCAAATTCATGCAGTGCACAGAACAAGGAGTCCAAAAAATTGTTGGATATTCATCCTCAATCAATCCCCCAGCAAGGACATTATTTGAGGCACTATCTGTAATAATTTGGACCACATTTTCTCTTCCAACCTCCTCTATTGCCTCTTTGAAGAGACCCATTAGGTATGAACCATCTCTTGTTTTTCCTGTGGTATCATGGGATTTTAAGAACATAACTCCTTTCGGACAAGATACTAAAATATTGATAAGGGGACGATGGTTGACATCTGTCCAACCATCTGAGACAATGGAGACCCCAAATTCTTTCCAACTATCTTTATTGTCATAAAGTCGAGCTTCAACCCGAGCCCTCTCTTCAGATAACACTGTCCTCCTCATCTTTTCATAACTAGGAGGCATGTAACCTTTAGGGGCAGTGTTAACTAAATCCCTCACCATTTCCTTCCAATAAGGAGATCTACAAACATTGAAAGCTATGCCGTTTGCGAAAAAAAATCGCTCAATGGATGCATCGAGATTTCCCCTCCCTTTCACATCCCATAAATTTTCAAGATGGGAAACTGGAACTTGATGTTGAGAATAAGAGTGTTGACCACCAACTACTAATCCACTAGGATTGTTGTTGGTTTGAATTGAACCTTCAACAATATGTCTCAATTTTTCAAGTTCATTAAATTGTTTATGTAGAGATGCTTTCTCTGTTTTAGGTACATTCGTAAATATAACTGTTTGTTCTTTCTTTCCCATTCCAAGTAAATGCCATCGAACTCTTGCTACACTCCCTGTTTTTTGTGTTTTACAATAAGGGCAAAACCAAGACTTTGAACCACTTGATCCACTTGCTCCTCCACTATAAGATTTAGTGCATTTCACAGCCGCCCACAACCTTGCTTCAAATCCCTTTTTTGCTTCTTGATATTCTTTTCTTTTGACTTTTTTTGATACTCCCGCGGAAGAAGTCTGTTGGGAAAGGGGTGGTCTACTTTGTGAAGCTGATGAACTTTCTTCCATTGTAATGACAAATGAGTGGAATAAAGAATAGATAATTCTCTTCCACAACCAATTCTAATCTGCACGATTTATATTTGAAAACTAATTAAAAAATAAAAAGAAAAATAAAACTAATACTTAATTAGAAAATACAATTAACAAAGAGTTTGAAGAAATAAATTTATTCACTTGCATAGTTTAATGTATTGCATGAGAGAATATACTGATAGAGCAATCATAATTTCATTTGATGTAAAATTAAATTCAAAACTATTGAATTTCATTACTATACTTAAATTTTACAATGTGATATGTAGTAAGCGTAATTCTATTAATTATTTTAACTTCAATATTAAAGAAAAACATAAAATTCTATTAGTGGTACAAAAAAAAAATATTTAGTGCCTATTATTCAATTATTGTTCACTTCAATGTTTTTTCTATTATTGCCATTTGACCTTTATGGGTGGAAAAAGTAGTCCCTACAAAATTTTAACACAAATTTGAAACATAAACATTAGTTAAGTAATTAACAATTGTGAAGGCTAAATTTATGTGCATTTGATACTATCCAAATGAGTTAAACTAAACTAATTTTGTGAAAACTAAGAAATCTATAACTATGCAAACAACTAAAACTAAAGAAATTGTAAATGATAAATATGTAAGTATTAAAAAAATAATAAACTAAAACAATTGTGAACACTTAAATTTTTACATCACTTAAGTGCTTGTACTAGAAATAAGTGATAAATTCTTGTACTAGAAGCATTTGAGTGTAATAACAATAAAAAAGTATAACATTGCTTGACATTTGAGTGTAATAACAATAAAAAAGTATAACATTGCTTGACAGAATATGGTACAAAGAAAATCAGATAAATTTATCTTAAATTGATGGAACTAAAAGAAAGTGGCCCTTACATGTTGAACATGTGTTTACACTATTTACGAGATTACTATTTATTAAGTTATAAAAGGAAAGAAATTATATTGTCACAAATGACCTGGTCAAACATCAAGAATATAACTAGAGAGCACCTAAGGCTATGCAAAACATTACATTCATTTATATTATTTTCTTGGGACTATACGGCTGGAATTGTTTTGAGGAAATACCACAGGAGACTGCATCAACTTTTGATTTTCCGGTTCAAATTGGATGGAAATATTTCAAATATTTGGGAGTGAAAATTTATTTAGGTATTCATTTCAAGGAAGTTTGGAAGGCGATAATACAAAAATTGAAAAAGAAAATAGGAAGTTGGGGTTCCTTTTGGTTGAACTTAGTAGGAAAAATAATATTAATTAAGTCTGTCTTATCTGCTTTGTCGAGTTATATGTGCTCTGGGCTTGTAGCTCCGAAGAGTATCAAAAAACAAATTAGTATCATGATCAAAAAATTGTTATGGTAGGGGAAAAATAATGAGGAGAAGTTTAATTTATTTAATTGGAACATAGTTTGAGTCCCTGTATTATTTTCATTTATACTAATTAAATATTACCTTTTTAAATTCTAATTAAATATTACCTTTTTAAATTCTAATTAAATATAACCTTTTACATGGTGAAGGTTCATGTTGGAAATTTTGTCATGTATAACTTATAATTTTCACTACTTGTTTTTTATATCTTTACACAATCTAGTGACTTAATATCATGTCTTTACACAATCTAATGGCTTAATATCTTTTACATTAAAGGATAAAATCAATTAACTCTTTTTCTACTTTTAATTCCTTTTAACAAATATATTTATGCATTGCAATCAAATACAGTTGCATTCATGGAGAACTTTTACTTAATAGTTAAAAAGTGATTTGGAAAAAAAATTCCTAAATCAGAGAAATTATTAAAGTAATGTAGCGTAAAACTAAAACTAATATACTTAAAACCAATAAATTATTAAAATAATGTAAATTTCTCAAACCATGGTAAAACTAATATACTTAATAAAGAAAGGGTGGTTATTTCAACCTTGCATATCATCAACTAAATATAAGAAAAGTGAATCTGATCTTCATGATTACCTAAAGTATTATTTAAAGTTATATCGTTTGACCGTTAGAAAATAAATATTGTATCTAAATCTAATGGCTTAATATCTTTTACATTAAAGAATAAAATCAATTAACTCTTTTTCTACTTTTAATTCCATTTAACAAATATATTTATGCATTGCAATCAAATACAGTTGCATTCATGGAGAACTTTTACTTAATAGTTAAAAAGTGATTTGGAAAAAAAATTCCTAAATCAGAGAAATTATTAAAGTAATGTAGCGTAAAACTAAAACTAATATACTTAAAACTACTAAATTATTAAAATAATGTAAATTTCTCAAACCATGGTAAAACTAATATACTTAATAAAGAAAGGGTCGTTATTTCAACCCTACATATCATCAACTAAATATAAGCAAAGTGAATCTGATCTTCATGATTACCTAAAGTATTATTTAAAGTTATATTGTTTGACCGTTAAAAAATAAATATTGTATCTAAATATAAAAGGTAGAAATGGGTGGGATAAATATTGTATTTAAATATAAAAGGTAGAAATAGGTGGGTCATCCTTATTTGGATGGTAAATATTTTAAGGTCTTCCAAAATATTCCCAGATTAATAATTGTTATGGTTCTAATAGATTATCAGAATATCATAATGCAATCAATATTTCCAAAGAAAAATTTGATATTGTCATAGAAATGTTCTATTTCTCCTGTTGATATTAAATATGACAGCGCTGAAAAATATAAAAGGAAAAAATAGAGAAGAAACCGCAATTTTAAAGTGCTTGGGAAAACTTTGTATAGCCAAGTATGATCATATAAATGATGGCCTTACTTTGGTAAATTTCAATCAATCGACTGTCCAATTACCAATCTTGACTGTAAACATAAAAAGGATATATTGGTAATTTGGTAATAGTTTATTATTGGAATGCACGGGTTTCTATAAAAAGGCCGTAAGAAAAACAAAGTGGTAAGACTTATCACTTAGAAATTGGAAGGATATGTAAAGGAGATCCACTACCAGTGAGGAGTTTGGGTAATTGAGTAGCCTCTAAAACCCAAATATAGGTAGTCTAAGGGGACACTGCTAATTTATGAGATTGTATATTGGATATAAATTTGTTGAACATAAATCATGGCTAAAAGAATTAACGAAAAAAAGAGTTACAGTGGGGAGGACACGTTCGAGAATAAAGTTTAAATACCTAAGGGGACACTGCTAATTTATGATATTGTATATTGGATATAAATTTGTTGAACATAAATCATGGCTAAAAGAATTAATGAAAAAAAGAGTTACAGTGGGGAGGACACGTTCGGGAATAGAAGTTCAAAAAATATTTAAGTTACCTGGAATGCCCTGAATTAAAAATACTTAAAAAAACATGAAATATGGAGATATATGAAAGCGCTCCCGAAGGAGGGTCATGCATTGTTGGAGATTATTTTTTGGGGAGTGTACCCTTAATGTTCCATATAACTATTTTTTATCATTTTTAATTTTTTTTGGCCTGGATTTTACAATACTAACTTTGAGTTGAAAAATATGTAAAATAGAAACAACGGAATCAAAGATTATTTATCAAATGAAACAGATATGAAATGTAGTCAACTTATATATATAAGTGATGTTGGTATATGATCAATGTAATTACCATTTTTTTCCTTTGAAAAAAAATGATAATTGTTTTTATTCGTGAATATATATAGCCTTTGGAAGATCTGTGAAATTTAGAATTACATGGGCATTGGGGATTCCAAGGTAATCTGCAAATCTAGTGGTCCAGATTGAAAAATCCTGATAAGCTAAAAATTTTGGAATCTAAAAAACCTATGGTTGAACTGACTAAAGCAGTCTTCCAAGAATTCTATGGTGAATTGGATTTCATGAATTCTATGGTGAATTGGCTGTAGACGATAAAAATTACTCATATTTGTTTATGAACCAAAGATTGTGTGATTTAATTTGGAAACTATCTTCTTTAAGAAATATATTCTTAACCAATAAACGTTAAACCTAATTAAATCATACTAGGCTATTCAAAATTTTAATCTATGTTAAGGCCATTTTCTTGCTTGGCCATTGTACAGCCGGGAAAAAGGCAATACTGACGCAGCGAGGTCATTTTCTTGCCAGCCAAAAAGCAAGCACTTAATTGTCCATCTTAAAAGTGTCTGTCAATCAGCAAGTGCAATATCTTGGTTTCTTTTCGCTAATCTCCTTTTAAAACTAAATCTGTCCATTTGCTGGACCCTTGGCGGTAGAGTGAGAGCAAATTATTATCAGTATAGTGCTCATTTCAGTCACACTGTGCTGGATCTATTAAATCTTCATGAGCATCATTGTTTGATTTCTAATACTTAATTTGAGTAAATATGTGACCACAGAGACCAGAAATCAGTGGACTTACCAACAGTTGCAATCATTTAAATACATTGAAATTTTGAATGAATTATTTTGTACTATGCAAGACCTGTTATATAAAGGCTCTCAGCAGCAGGGGCATTTTGTCTCTGTTTGAAAATAGATGTTACGGTTACGGTTTACCTATTACAGTTTATTTTGTCAAGATATTTTTTAAATTCAACAAAAATTCGAAACCACAGCTAAAATAAGAACACCGTTTACAGTTAAAGATCAATTGCTAGCCTAGGTTCATTGAAACATACCAGTGAATTGGGAATTCTCACAAATCCAAAATGCTATGGACTCTGTTCGATGCGCTCCTCTCTGATTAAACTGCTCTTGACCGGTGTCTGTTGAATGACGAACCTACGCTCCTCTCAGCTTAAATTGTGCTCACACCTCGCGTTACGGGCAGGCACTACGCTCCTCTCAGCGTAAATCGTGCTCACACAGCCGCTGACTCACAGAACTCAAGTTGGAAACCACTATTTTTGAAATGGACCAACTCGGCAACTTTTGTTTTTTAAATGGGATTTAATGAAAAAACGGAGACGGAACCAAAACGTTGCAGGGAAAACGGATAAACGTTTTTGCATAAAACGTTGGGGAAACGATCAGTTTCGCCAAAAACCAGTTTCCTATCAATAAAAACGAGAACGCCCGTATAAAACATGGTTTCCCGTCCCGTATGGTTTCTGGAGCTGTTTTTCGCAGAAATGCTGCCAATCGTAACGTTTCTGGTAATATAGCTCGAAGCCATAAGATTTGGTCTCAATGCCTTGGTTCGACCCAAGCTCAATGTCAAAAGCCTATGTGTGGTTATTGATTCCAGACATAACCAATTTGCAAATGCCATAATTGGTGGCTTTACAAGTCCGCTTCATGCAGGACCTGCCTTTGGAACTGTGTATCCAAAATACTTAGTTTCCTTAGAGGATCCTTATATCTATGACTTACTGCAAGCCTATATACATCTAACAGGTTTTGACATGCTTACAAGATCAAACATTATACAATTGAAAACACTAACAATTGTTCGATTTGGCAATGACAGCATGCCCGCACTCCAGCCTTTTGTAAAACAAGACGTGCATTGCATAAGCGAGGTAGAATCTAGTGAAAGCACAACTCCAATAACATTTGATTGGACTGGTATTGAATATCCAGAAATATGGGAGTCAAGATATGATCAATATAGAAAAGCTGATCAAATTGAGCAAGAGCTACAACTAGCCAAAGCTAAACTAGATGCATTTGCAAGAGCAACGCAATCCTTCTAGTGCAATCCATCTCTCTATGACCCAATCATGGAAGAAAGAAAACAGTCTGCAAAGGCAGCCTGCACAACAGTTAGTTCACAAGAACTAACTAGAGAACACAGAGGTCATCATCAGCAGTGTCTAGGCCGCAATGAGCTGATAAAAAAACTTTGGAAACAACCTAAGAAAGAAGCCTTCAACATCCTTATGTCTCATAAACTCCCTTGGGAAGAAACATCTAAAACTGTCAAGGTAGCCACAGGAGATGAAAGTTATATTCCAGGAAGAAATCTTCCTTATATACCTTTCAGATAGTATGATGAGGATGGATAGAAGAAAAGGGAATTCCTTCCCTATTCCACAGTCCTTGCAGGAGCCAGTTCAGGTACATCTATGAGCCAATCAAACTACACCAACCTACAATTGGATCTAGAAGCTAAAAATATAGATGACTTACATAGAGATGTTTTGTGCATCAAAGATATAGTTTTGATAGAACAAGAAGACTATGAGAAAATCCTAGCAAGAGAGGAATTGCTAGATCACCAGATAACATACCTTACCCAACCACAACAATAGATAAATGGAAGGTTAGATGCTATAGAACAGGTTTTGTCTATTACAACCCCCATCATTCAGAAATTAGGCAAAGGAAAGAAACAACCTAATTATGGTATATTAGACAAACCTCAGAAAAATGCCTTGTTTGAAGATAAGCCCCAACTTAAAAGAACTTGGAGTTTCAGTGTCATGGCACAAGAACTACTAGAGTACACATTCCAAACAAAGGACGCCAAACTTGCAGAAGAAATACAAGATGCAAGTTTCACAGCCAAAGACTTTGTCAGACAAGTATCTAAGAAAGGCCTTGTCTTATCTCCAGACAAATTAAAACAATTTTGTGTCTAGGTAAAATCTGAACCAGGCCTTATCACAGAAGGAGAAAGTTCCAGCAAACCCTCCAGTATGCCAACATGACCTACTACCATCTCTCGAGCAATCCAAGCTTTACGTGAAAACCCTATGTTTTTCCCAAACTGCATGTCCCAAGAAGAAACAACAAATGTTATTACCTTATTAGCATCATGGACTATTCAGAAACACATAGATGATGACAGTCTCTCCAATAGACAAATAACACAGCTCATAGCTAACAAATTTGGTGGTTTAGCTAATACATGGTGGCACTATGCTACACCAGCAGCCAAAGAAGCTATTCTTGGAGGACCAGACCCCATAGCTCAACTCCTTTCAGCTCTCAGAGTAGAATTTGTTGGATTAATTGTAGATGAAGATCCAGATCATTTCAGACAATTATTCTTATCCAGTGAATTAGGAGATTTAAGTCAACTACATGCATATACATGCCAGATGCAAGAATACCTAATTAAAGGTAATTCTTACGGTGATCCCACTTATATCAAAAGATACATCCAAAGTATGCCAGGACACCTACCATCAGCCATGAATCTCTATTTCAAAGAGAAAAACATTCCGTTGATAGGAATGACATTAGAAATGGCAGAAGGTCATATCAGTAAATTCATTCAAGAGCATTGCCTTGTAAAGTGAGTCAACAAAGACTTCAAAGAGAAATAAAAACTCTTTAATAGTAAGCTTTGTAGCATAGTTGGCCAGATGCCCAACTGGGGGAAGGGAGCCTACAATAGGGACTCCAAGTGTCATTGCACTCCTACAAACACTAACAAAAAATACTGGCAAAACCAGTATCAGAGTAAGTATCAATTTGATACTTACAAGAAATCACACAAGCCTTCAAAAAATAACTTCCAGGAAAAGAGAATCTCATTCACTAAAAGGAAAACACCCAAATCCTCATCTAGGTGTTACATATTGGATAGAGAAAGACATTGGGCAAGCAATTGTCCACAAAAACATAGAAAGCCAAATATTGCAGCTTTCTTTGAATCCCATGACCCAACAATGTGGGACATATTCATCTGTAAACAAGAAGATCAAATCTCTTTCTCAAATGATTCAAAAGAAGAAGATATCTCTGATGAAGATTTTGAAAGCTTACAGGATTACACATTCTGTATGTTTTCCCATATTCTAGCCAAGCTAGAAGAACTGAAAAATAGTTGCCATATGTCTCTTCGACACTACTTACAGCTTGAGATAACAGAGATAGAAAAAAGTATGGCTTTACTAAACAGACGAACTACACAAAAGCCATTTCCTTCACAAGAAAAGATGACTGAGTTAGAAATAGCAGAAACCATCATATATTCTGTCTCTGGAAATCGACATCCTGAAGAATTACATGCTTAGCATCCAACGAAGCACAGAGTCAAACAATAGGTAAAAAGAGAAACAGTGTCTTCACTATAGCTACAAATCACAGATACGCAGGACCACCTCCAAGTTCTTGTTACAGAAATCTTTGAGCTCAGAAAAGCCCAAAGGACATTAATGGTAGAAGTCAACGAATTTTCAGATGAAGAAATCCATAGAATACTAGGAGATTCTTTAGAAGAAACTGATGAATCCCCTGATCCTAACTATAGTCCTATGAAAATCTTAGCCCTTACAGGCCAACCAAAATTGTTTATATCACTTACATTTTGTCCTTCAGAATTTAAACCTTACTCTTTAGACTGTATGTTAGATTCTGGTGCTCACTTAAATTTAACCAAACATCTTGCAATACCTCCATTTTATTGGGAGAATATTTAGAGGGAGGAAGCTCCATTAATGGCAATTTGTTCAATCTCAAACACCAAGTTAAATATTTTCCTGTTCAGATCAAAGGCCATAGCACCCATTGTACATTCTGCGAGTTAGATTACGTTCCTGATAATGTTATTTTAGGTTCAGAATTATTTACCAAATGGTCCCCAATCAAAATTGACTACCCATCCAAGACCATTATACTCACAATAGGAAATAAGCATATACAACTTGAACTTCTTGATTCAACAAGAAGAGAAGTTCCAAAAGGAAAAGAAGAACCTCAAGAAATGTTGAAGCAACAACAGAAAAGAGAAATAATTGTTTCTTTCAATCTTGCACATATAGATGATTATTTGCATGAAATCTCTAACAAATTGATTGATCATTGTTCTTTAGATATTCCTAATGAATTATGGCATCGAGAAGAATATGTGGTTGATTTACCATATGCAGATAACATCAAAATAAAGCTGCAAAAAGATTCAACAGCTTTAATGAGTCCATCAGAATTGGACTATCGCAAAGAAGAGATTAAAGATCTCTTACAAAAGGGTCTGATCGAACCAGCTCGATCTCCATGGGCTTGCAGAGCCTTCTATGTCAACAAACATTCAGAGATCAAGCGAGGCAGACCAAGAATGGTTATAAACTACAAACCATTAAATTCAATGCTGAAGACGATAGCATATCCTCTTCCAAACCAATCAGCACTTCTCCAGAAGATCAAAGGTTGTACGATCTTCAACAAATTTGACTTGAAGTCAGGTTTCTATCAAGTCGGCATCAAACCAGAAGATAGATTCAAAACAGCTTTCAGCGTCCCACATGGCCAATATTAGTGGAAGGTAATGCCCTTCAGTTTGAAAAATGCTCCATCAGAATTTTAGAAAAGGATGGAAGATGTATTCAGAGGACTAGACTTTTTAATTATTTATATTGATGATTTATTAGCCTGTTCTAAAAATATTCAAGAACACCAAAAACACCTCCAAATATTTTATGAGCATTCTTATAAACATGGTTTAGCACTATCTAAAACCAAGATGGAGATTGGGAAGACAGCCATAGATTTTCTGGGTTTAGATATTGATGCAGGATGCATCTCCCTCCAGAGTCATATTCTACAAAGTCTGCATAAATTCCCAGACCAAATTACTGACAAAACTCAGCTACAGAGATTTCTTGGCAGTCTGAATTATATACGTCCATTCTATTCAGGACAAGCACAAGATTTGGTAATCCTCCAGCAGAGATTAAAGAAATAATCGCCTCAATGACTGAAGCCATGACTACAATGGTTAAGAAAATTAAACAGAGGGTAACGTCACTACCATCACTTATGTTACCATCTAACAGTGGAACTTTTATCATCGAAAATGATGCCCCAAACACAACATAGGGAGGAGTTTTACTTGAAAAAGGATGTTTCGTGGGAAGAAAGAGTCTGCTCTTACACTTTAGGATCATTCCATGGAGTAGAAAAAAAAAATCCAAGAAACCATAAAGAAGTTACGGCTGTAAAAATAAGTATTATGCATTTCAGGCTATACCTCAAACCAATACACTTTATTGTTCATACTGACCTCAAGAAGATGCCAAGCATGATACAACTAGGAAAATATCTGGCAGAGACAAATGCTCACCTAATCAAATAAGCAATATGGCTAGATAACTTTGATTTTGATATTGAGTTCAAACCAGGGTATCTAAATTGCCTAACTGATCTCCTTACAAGATAAGTAGTGGACCTTATTCCTGCATGATGGAAGACATGGTGGGACCAAAGTACGTGGCGCCTTTCTGACTCCACTTTGTTTTTTCGGTGTGCTGGCCTTTTTCCACCTGACATAGAATTAGGGTTATGACTGGCAGTCACCAGTTATGAGTCATCGATTTACCAATTGTTATGTTATATAAGCAAGCAAATGCCTCATTGTAAATGACTCTGAAGTTTTGCAAGTATCTATCGCAACCTAAGATTTCTTCTCTTCTCTCTTTTTTGTTGAATTCAAGATTGCCTATAAAACAATGTTTGTGTATCTGTTCAGATATGTATCAAGTATGTAGTAGATGAGATTAGTTATTGTGAAATATAATTGTGAGTTTATTTGTATTGAGATGGATAAGAAAGCCCATGGAGATTGGGCTAGCTCGATCAAACCCTTTTGTAAGAGATATTTAATCTCTTCTTTGTAATAGTCCAATTCTTATGGACTCATTAAAGCTGCTGAAGCTTTCTACGACTTTATTTTGATGTTATTTGCATATGGTAAATCAACCACATATTCTTCTCGATGCCAGAATGCATTAGGAATATCTGAAGAACAATGATCACTCAATTTATTAGAGATTTCATGCAAATAATCATCTGTATTGTTTTGGGAAAATTTAGTGTTTTATCAAACGCCTAACCATCTAGACTTAGTAGCTAGTCTAGAAACAACAGACAAAGTAATTCGCTACCTTTTCTTTAGTCAACAGATAAAAGAGTTAAGAAGAGAAACCAACCTGTAGCTTTCGCTTGCACCCTCTCTCCTTTGACCAATTCTGTCGCTCCTTTCCATACTTAACTTGCTTGGAAAGTACCTACACACAAGTCGAGACAGAAACCCATCAAAGCATACAATAAAGATCTTTTAGTTAAACATATCATAGAATCCAGAATATGATATACATCATATAAGAACGTGAATTGAAAAATCTTTGAATTCTTTATTGATAAAAGGAAAGATTACAACCCATGAATGTTCATGCATGATTCAGTGTATTCCTTCCAGTTTCAATCCCTTCTCTCCTCATGATGCAACAATTCGACATCATTACAATAGTCTTACTAATCTCATTCAAACAAAATCTCCTTAGCTAAAGAAATTCCAACCCAGACCAGCCTTTAAATGCTTGGCCAATTTATAGCTGAATGGAGGAGTTAAAGCCATTAATGGCCTTCATGAATGCTCGGCGAAATTTAGGAAGTGGTTCCATGGAGGAAGGGATATTGGATTAAGGTTCATTCATCCTCTTCCTCATCCAAATGCGAGCTCAACTAACTTGGAAACTTCCAGAAGTATCCATTGGATGAGGAGTCAAATAGATTGATTTAAAAAAATCGTTGAATCTCGCTCAGCGCATGTGAAACAAAGGCTAAGTGTGTTGCAGTGCACACAGTCAATGCAATTCCTGCATTGCAATGCAGCCTGATAGAAGCCTACCTACGCTGATCTCCTTAGGGACACTTTTTGGATGAATGGTGTCAAGGAAACTCTTGGGAGGCAAGAATGATGTAGGTTGACCTCATTAGGGAATGAAAACAACTGAATTAGGGATTGATGGACCCTAATAGTACTGATCTGGGAGTTGGCGTTGATGTGCCCAAATTGACCTGTAACATGTATGTGCAAGATTGAAAGAAACAATTATTTCTCTTTTCTGTTGTTGCTTCAACATTTCTTGAGGTTCTTCTTTTGCTTTTGGAACTTCTCTTCTTACTGAATCAAGAAGTTAAAGTTGTACAGGATTATTTCCTATTGTGAGTATAATAATCTTGGCTGGATAGTCAATTGTGACTGGGGACCATCTAGTAAAGAATTCTGAACCTAAAATAACGTTAGCACGAATGTCATCTAACTCGTAGAATGTACAATGGGTGCTATGGCCTTTTATCTGAACAGGGAAATCTTTAACTTCGTGTTTGAGACTGAACAAAATTCCATTAATGGAGCTTCCTCCCTCTAAAAATTTCTCCCTATAAAATGGAGGTATTGTAATATGTCTAGTTAAATTTAACTAAGCACTAGAATCTACCAGACAATCTAAAGAGTAAGGTTTAAAATCTGGAGGACAAAATGTAAGTGATATAAACAATTTTGGTTGGCCTGTAAGGGCTAAGATTTTCATAGGACTATAGTTAGGATCAGGGGATTCATCAATTTCTTCTAAAGAATCTCCTAGGAGTCTATGGATTTATTCATCTAAAGAGTCATTGACTTCTACCTCTAATGTCCTTTGGGATTTTCTGATATTGAAGATTTCTGAAACAGGAACTTTGAGCTGTTCCTCCTTATCTGTGATTTGTAGCTATAGTGAAGAGACTGTTTCTCTTTGTACCTATTGTATGACTCTGTCCTTTGTTGGATGTTGAGCATGTAATTCTTCTGGATGCCAATTTCTAGAGATAGAATATCTGATGGTTTCTACTATTTCTGACTTAGACATCTTTTCTTGTGAAGGAAATGGCTTTTGTGTAGTTCTTCTATTTAGTAACGCCATACTTTGTTCTATCTCTGTTGCCTAAAGCTGTAAGTAGCGTCGAAGAGACATCTGGTATGGCTTTGTTTATGACAATTATTTTTTCAGTTCTTCTAGCTTGGCTAGGGTATGGGAAAACATACAAAATGTGTAATCCTGTAATCTTTCGAAATCTTCATCAGAGATATCTTCTTCTTCTGAATCATCTGAGAAAGAGATTTGATCTTCTTCTTGTTTAAAGATGAGTATGTCCCACATTGTTGGGTCATGGGATTCAAAGAAAGCTGCAATCTTTGGCTTTCTATGTTTTTGTGGACAATTTCTTGCCCAATGTCCTTCTCTGTCACATATGTAACACTTGGATGAGGATCTGGGTGTTTTCCTTTTAGTGAATGAGATTATCTTTTCTTGGAAGTTCCTTTTCCAAGGCTTTTGTGATTTATTGTAAGTATATGATTGATACTTACTCTAATACTGGTTTTGCTAGTATTTTTTGTTAGTGTTTGCAGGAGTATAGTGACACTTGGAGTCCCTATTATAGGCTCCCTTCCCCCAATTGGGCATCTGGCCAACTGTGCTACAAAGCTTACTAGTAAAGAGTTTTTCATGCTCTTTGAAGTCTTTGTTGACTCACTTTGCAAGGAAATGCTCTTGAATGACTTTACTGATATGACCTTCTGCCATTTTTAATGTCATTCCTGTTAGCTGAATGTTTTTCTCTTTGAAATAGAGATTCATGGCTGATGGTAGGTGTCCTGGCATACTTTGGATATATCTTTTAATATAAGTGGGATCACCGTAAGAATTACCTTTAATTAGGTATTCTTGCATCTAGCATGTATATGCATGTAGCTGACTTAAATCTCCTAATTCATTAGATAAGAATAATTGTCTAAAATGATCTGGATCTTCATTTACAGTTAATCCAACAAATTCTACTCTGAGAGCTGAAAGGAGTTGAGCTATGGGGTCTGGTCCTCCAAGAATAGCTTCTCTAGCTGCTGGTGTAGCATAGTGCCACCATGTATTAGCTAAACCACCAAAGTTGTTAGCTATGAGTTGTGTTATTTGTCTATTGGAGAGACTGTCATCATCTATGTGTTTCTGAACTACCCATGATGCTAATAAGGTAATAGCATTTGTTGTTTCTTCTTGGGACATGCAGTTTGGGAAAAAAATAGGATTTTCAGGCAAAGCTTGGATTGCCCGAGAGATGGAAGCAGGTCCTGTTGGCATACTAGAGGGTTTTTTGTAACTTTCTCCTTCTGTGATAAGGTCTGCTTTAGATTTTACCTAGACACAAAACTATTTTACTCTGTCTGGAGATAAGACAGGGCCTTTCTTAGAGGCTTCTCTAACAAAGTCTCTGGCTATGAAACTTGCATCTTGTATTTGTTCTACAGGTTCATCATCCTTTGTTTGGAATGTGTACTCTGGTAGTTCTTGAGCCATGAAACTGAAACTCCAAGTTCTTCTAAGCTGGGGCTTATCTTCAAACAACGAATTTTTCTTAGGTTTGTCTAATATACCATAGTTAGGTTGTTTCTTTCCTTTGCCCAATTTCTGAATGATGGGGGTTGTAAGAGACAAAACCTATTCTACAACATCTAACCTTCCATTTATCTGTTGTTTTGCTTGGGTTAGGTATGCTATCTGGTGATCTAGAAATTCTTGTCTCGTTAGGATTTTCTCATAGTCTTCTTGTTCTATCAAAACTATATCTTTGATGCACAAAACATATCTATGTAAGTCATCTATATTTTTAGCTTCTAGATCCAATTGTAGGTTGGTGTAGTTTGATTGGCTCGTAGATGTACCTAAATTGGCTCTTGCCACGACTATGGAATAGGGAAGGAATTCCTTTCTCTTCTGTCCATCCTCATCATACTTTCTGAAAGGTACATAAGGAAGTTTTATTTCTGGAATATAGCTTTCATCTAGTGTGTCTACCTTTATAGTTTAAGACGTTTCTTCTTTAGGGAGTTTATAAAACATAAGGATGTTGAAGGTTTCTTTCTTGGGTTGTTTCCCAAGTTTTGTCATCAGCTGGTTGTAGGCTCGACACTGTTGATGCTAACCTCTATGTTCTGTAGTTAGTTCTTGTGAACTAAATGATGTGCAGGCTGCCTTTGCAGAATGTTTTCTTTTTCCATGATTGGGTCATGGAGAGATGGATTGAGCTGGAAAGATTGTGTTTCTCTTGAAAATGCAACTGGTTTAGCTTTGGCTAGTTGCATCTCTTGCTTAATTTGATCAGTTTTTCTATACTGATCATATCTTAACTCCCATATTTCTGGATATTGAATACCAGTGTAATAAAATGTTATTAGAGTTTTGCTTTCACTGGATTCTACCTTGCTTATGCAATGCATGACTTGTTTTACAGAAGGCTGGAGTGCGGGGATGTTGTCATTGCCAAATTGAACAATTCTTAGTGTTTTCAACTGTATAATGTTTGATCTTGTAAGCATGTCAAACCTTTATGGATGTATATAAGCTTGTATTAAGTCATAGATATAAGGATCCTCTAAGGAAATTGAGTATTTTGGATACACAAATCCAAAGTCAGGTCCTGCATGAAACAGAATTGTAAAGCCACCAATTATGGCATTTACAAACTGGTTATGTCTGGAATCAATAACCACACATAGGCTTTTGACATTGAGCTTGGGTCAAACCAAGGCATTGAGGCCAAATATTATGGCTCTAAGATGGTATTATTTGTATCCTTGTACTTTTGCCCAATCAATTTTACTTTCTCTAGCAAAGGGATTTGGGTTAGTTGATCCTGAGATTTAAAGGAGATGTCTACAGAATGAAGCTGTATCTGAGAAGAGGCAACATATTTATACCATGGCATATTATAAACTTGGGATGGCATAATAGAAGGGATTTTACAATCTGATGTTGCTTCTGGTTCTGAGAGAGTTATTTAGAGGTAGATGTGCTTTCTTCTCTAAAAGATCCACATCTTTAAATTAGATGTACCAGAGGGGATTGCACCATAATTTCAACTTGGTCAAGTTCAGCCATTGAATTATCCATCAAAGAAATAAATAGAATAGTCTTTTATAGAAGGGACGAGAAATCTCCACTTAAAATGAGAAGAGATCAGAAGTTTCCAGTTCGCCTACAAGGGTGGGTGTGCAATGCTTTAGTGCCTATCCATCGGCTGTGTAGCTTTAGCATGAAACTCGACTGGTGCGAAGACCAATATTCTCAAGTGCGAGGACCCATGTTCTACTACTACTTTGAGCTCAGGTAGATTATAATGCTTTGAGCTTAATGTTAGACAAGAATCTCGAATGGCTCTAATACCAATGGGAACTCAAGCTTATCATAGGCGGAAAATACAGATAAACTCACAGTTATATTTCACAATAACTAATCTCAGCTACTACAGACTCGATACGTATCTAAACATTTACTTTAATCCTGGTTTGAACAAATATTTTTCTACAGGCAATCTTGCATTCAACAATAAATAGAGAAGAAAAGAAATCTTAGGTTGCGACAGATAATTGCACAACTTCAGAGTCATTTACAAGGAGGCATTTGCCTACTTATATAACATAACAATCGGTAAACTGATGACTAATAAGTAATGACTGCTAGTCATAACCCTAATTCTATGTCGAGCGGAAAAAGGCCAGCTCACCGACAAAACAAAGTGGAGTTAGAAAGGACCCACATACTTTGGTCCCACCATGTTTTCCATTATGAAGGAAAAAGGTCCACTACTTCTCTTGTAAGGAGATCTGCTAGGAAATTTA
This sequence comes from Pinus tabuliformis, assembly GCA_031772625.1. NCBI lineage: Eukaryota > Viridiplantae > Streptophyta > Pinopsida > Pinales > Pinaceae > Pinus > Pinus tabuliformis. The sequence goes on along the minus strand of CM062808.1, from coordinate 379,277,798 downwards.
GATAACTTGGTTTTAATTCAATATCAAAATCAAATTTATCTAGCCATATTTCCCATCTGATTAGGTGAGAATTTGTCTCTGTCAGATATTTTCTTGGTCGTATCATGCCTGGCATTTGCTTGAGGTCAGTACGAACAATAAAGTGTACTAGTTTGAGGTATAGTCTGAAATTCATAATACTTCTTTTCACGGCTAGAACTTCTTTATTGCTGCTTGGATATTTCAGCTATACTCCATGGAATGATCCTGAAGTGTAAGAGCAGACTCTTTCTTCCCCTGAAATATCCTTTTCGAGTAAAACTCCTCCCCATGTCGTGTTTGAGGCATCTGCTTCAAGGATAAAAGTTCCGCTGTCAAATGGTAACTTAAGTGAGGGTAGCAATGTTACCTTCTTTTTAATTTTGTCGACCGCTGTAGTCATGGCTTCAATCCATTGAGGTGGTTCTTTCTTTAATCTCTACTGTAGGATTACCAGATCTTATGCTTGTCCTGAATAGAACAAACGTATATAATTCAGATTACCAAGAAATCTCTGCAGCTGAGTTTTGTTAGTAATTTGTTCTAGGAATTTTTGAAGACTTTGCAAAATATGATTCTAGAGGGAGATACATCCTACATAATTCTTTAAACCTAGAAATGGTTGTCTTACCAATCTCCATCTTGGTTTTATACCGTGCTAAACCATGTTTATAACAATGCTCATAAAATATCTGGTGGTGTTTCTGGTGTTCTTGAATATTTTTAGAATAGACTAATAAATCATCAATATAAATAATTAAAAAGTCTAGTCCTCTGAATACATCTTCCATCCTTTTATGAAATTATGATGGAGCATTTTTCAAACAAAACGACATTACCTTCCACTAGAATTGGCCATGTGGGATGCTGAAATCTGTTTTGAGTCTATCTTCTGGTTTGATGCCGACTTGATAGAACCCTCACTTCAAGTCAAATTTGTTGAATATCGTACAAACTTTGATCTTCTAGAGAAGTGTTTATTGGTTTGGAAGCGGATATGCTATCGTATTCAGAACTAAATTTAATGGTTTGTAGTTTCTAACCATTCTTCGTTTGCCTTGCTTGATCTTTGAATGTTTTTTGACATAGAAGGCTCTCCAAGCCCATGGAGATCGGGTTGGTTCGATCAAACCCTTTTGTAAGAGATCTTTAATCTCTTCTTTGCAATAGTCCAATTCTGATGGACTCATTAAAGCTGTTGAAGCTTTTTGTGCCTTTATTTTGATGTTATCTGCATATGGTAAATCAACCACATATTCTTCTCGATGCCAGAATGCATTAGGAATATCTGAAGAACAATGATCAATCAATTTGTTAGAGATTTCATGCAAATAATCATCTGTATGTGCAAGATTGAAAGAAACAATTCTTTCTCTTTTCTATTGTTGCTTCAATGTTTCTTGAGGTTATTTTTTTTCTTTTGGAACTTCTCTTCTTGCTGAATCAAGAAGTTCGAGTTGTACATGCTTATTTCCTATTGTGAGTATAATGGTCTTGGGTGGGTAGTCAATTGTGACTAGGGACCATCTAGTAAAGAATTATGAACCTAAAATAACATTAGTAGGAATGTCATCTAACTTGCAGAATGTACAATGGGTGTTATGGCATTTGATCTGAATAGGAAAATATTTAACTTGGTGTTTGAGATTGAACAGATTGCCACTAATGGAGCTTCCTCCCTCTAAAGATTTCTCCCAATAAAATGGAGGTATTTCAAAAAAGGCATTTTTCTGAGGTTTGTCTAACATACCATAATTAGGTTGTTTCTTTCCTTTGCCTAATTTCTGAATGATGGGGGTTGTAATAGACAAAAACTATTCTGTAGCATCTAGCCTTCCATTTATCTGTTGTTGTGCTTGGGTTAGGTCTGCTATCTGGTGATCTAGAAATTTCAGTCTTGCTAGGATTTTCTCACAGTATTCTTGTTCTACCAAAACTATATATTTGATGCAAAGAACATCTCTATGTAAGTCATCTATATTTTTAGCTTCTAGATCCAATTGTAGGTTTTTGTAGTTTGATTGGCTTGTAGATTTACCTAAACTGGCTCTTGCCAGGACTATGGAATAGGGAAGGAATTCCCTTTTCTTCTATCCATCCTCATCATACTATTTGAAAGGAGATGTCTACAAAATGAAGTTGTATCTGAGAAGAGGCAACATATTTATACCATGTCATATTATAAACTTGGGATGACATAATAGCAGGGATTTTCCAATCTGATGTTGCTTCTAGTTCTGAGATAATTATTGTAGAGGAAGATGTGCTTTCTTCTCTGAAAGATCCACATATTTCAACTAGAGAGACCAGAGGGGCTTGATATGTAATTTCAACTTGGTTAAGTTTAGCCATTTAAGTATCCATCAAAGAAATAAATAGAAAAGTCTCTTCACTATAGCTACAAATCATAGATAAGCAGCAACAAGTTAAAGTTCTTGTTTCAGAAATCTTTGAGCTCAGAAAAGCCCAAAGGACATTAATGGCAGAAGTCAACGACTCTTCAGATGAAGAAATCCATAGACTCCTAGGAGATTCTTTAGAAGAAATTGATGAATCCCCTGATCCTAACTATAGTCTTGTGAAAAGCTTAGCCCTTATAGGCCAACCAAAATTGTTTATATCACTTACATTTTGTCCTCTAGATTTTAAACCTTACTCTTTAGATTGTCTGTTAGATTCCAGTGCTTAGTTAAATTTAACCAGACATCTTGCAATACCTCCATTTTATTGGGAGAAATCTTTAGAGGGAGGAAGCTCCATTAATGGCAATTTGTTCAGTCTCAAACACCAAGTTAAAGATTTTCATGTTCAGATCAAAGTCCATAGCACCCATTGTACATTCTGTGAGTTAGATGGCATTCCTGCTAATGTTATTTTAGGTTCAGAATTCTTTACCAGATGGTCCCAAGTCACAATTGACTACCCAGCCAAGACCATTATACTCACAATAGGAAATAATCCTGTACAACTTGAACTTTGTGATTCAGCAAGAAGAGAAGTTCCAAAAGCAAAAGAATAACGTCAAGAAACGTTGAAGAAACAACAAAAAAGAGAAAGAATTGTTTCTTTCAATCTCGCACATATAGATGATTATTTTCATGAAATATCTAACAAATTGATTGATCATTGTTCTTTAGATATTCCTAATGCATTCTAGCATCAAGAATAATATGTGGTTGATTTACCATATGCAGATAACATCAAAATAAATCAACAGAAAGCTTTAGCATCTTTAATGAGTCAATCAGAATTGGACTATTGCAAAGAAGAGATTAAAGATCTCTTACAAAAGGGTATGATCGAACCAGCCCGATCTCCGTGGGCTTGCAGAGCCTTCTATGTCAGCAAACATTTTGAGATCAAGCGAAGTAGACCAAGAATGGTTATAAACTACAAACCATTAAATTCAGTGCTGAAGACGATATCATATCCTCTTCTAAACCAATCAACACTTCTCTAGAAGATCAAAGGTTGTTCGATCTTTATCAAATTTGAGTTGAAGTCAAGTTTGTATCAAGTCGGCATCAAACCAGAAGATAGATTCAAAACAGCTTTCAGTGTCCCACATGGGCAATACTAGTGGAAGGTAGTGCCCTTCAGTTTGAAAAAGGTAGTGACTAGACTTTTTAATTATTTATATTGATGATTTATTAGTCCATTCTAAAAATATTCGAGAACACCAGAAACACCTCCAGACATTTTATGAGCATTGTTATAAAAATGGTTTAACACTGTCTAAAACCAAGACAGAGATTGGTAAAACAACCATATATTTTCTAGGTTTAAATATTGATGCAGGATGTATCTCCCTCTAGAATCATATTCTACAATGTCTACATAAATTCCGAGACCAGATTATAGATCTAAAGAATATTTGGTTGATTTACCATATGCAGATAACATCAAAATAAAGCCACAGAAAGCTTCAACAGCTTTAATGAGTCCATCAGAATTGGACTATTGCAAAGAAGAGATTAAAGATCTCTTACAAAAGGATCTGAATGAACTAGCACGATCTCCATGGACTTGTAGAGCCTTCTATGTCAACAAACATTAAGAGATCAATTAAGGCAGACCAAGAATGGTTATAAACTACAAACCATTAAAATAAGTGCGGAAGACGATATCATATCCTCTTCCAAACCAATCAACAATTCTCCACAAGACCAAAGTTTGTACAACCTTCAGCAAATTTGACTTGAAGTCAGGTTTCTATGAAGTAAGCATCAAACATGAAGATAGATTCAAAATAGCTTTCAGCGTCCCACATGGACAATACCAATGGAAGGTAATGTCATTCGGTTTGAAAAAATGCTCCATCAGAATTTCAGAAAAGGATGGAAGATGTAGTCAGAGGATTAGAGTTTTTAATTATTTATATTGATGATTTATTAGTCTGTTCTAAAAATATTCGAGAACACCAAAAACACCTCCAGATATTTTATGAGCATTGTTATAAACATGGTTTAGCACTGTCTAAAACCAAGATGGAGATTGGTAAGACAACCATAGATTTTCTAGGTTTAAAGATTGATGCAGGATGTATCTCCCTCCAGAATCATATTCTGCAAAGTCTGCAGAAATTCCTAGAGCAGATTACTGACAAAATTCAGCTACAGAGATTTCTTGGAAGTTTGAATTATATACATCCATTCTATTCAGGACAAGCACAAGATCTGGTAATCCTCCAGCGGATATTAAAGAAAGAACCGCCTCAATGGACTAAAGCCATGACTACAACGGTCAAGAAAATTAAACAGAAGGTAACATCGCTACCCTCACTTAAGTTACCATCTGACAGTGGAACTTTTATCCTTGAAACTGATGCCTCAAACACAGCATGGGGAGGAGTTTTACTCGAAAAGGATATTTCGGGGGAAGAAAGAGTCTGCTCTTACACTTCAGGATCATTCCATGGAGCAGAACTGAAATATCCAAGCAGCGATAAAGAAGTTCTGGCCGTGAAAAGAAGTATTATGCATTTCAGGCTATACCTCAAACTTGTACACTTTATTTTTCATACTGACCTCAAGCAGATGCCAGGCATGATACGACCAGTAAATGATCTGACAGAGACAAATTCTCATCTAATCAGATGGGCAATATGGCTAGATAAATTTGATTTTGACATTGAATTCAAATCAAGTTATCTAAATTTCCTAGAAGATCTTCTTACAAGAGAAGCAGTGAACCTTATTTCTTCATAATGGAAGACATGGTGGGACCAAAGTACATGGGTCCTTTCTAACTCCACCTTGTTTTGTCGGTGAGTTGGCCTTTCTCTGCTTGACATAGAATTAGGGTTATGACTGGCAGTAACCTGTTATTAGTCACCGTTTACCAGTTGTTATGTTATATAAGCAGGAAAATGCCTCTTTGTAAATAACTATGAAGTTGTGCAAGTATTTGTCGCAACCTAAGATTTATTCTCTTCTCTATTTTTTGTTGAATACAAGATTGCCTGTAGAGCAATATTTTTTCAGACCATGATTAAAGTATATGTTCAGATATGTATTGAGTCTATAGTAGCTGAGATTAGTTATTGTGAAATATAACTGTGAGTTTATCTGTATTTTCCACCTATGATAAGCTTGAGTTCTCATTGGTATTTGAGCCATTCAAGATTCTTGTCTAACATTAAGTTCAAAGCATTATAATCTATCTAAGTTCAAAGTAGAAGTAGAACATGGGTCCTCGCACTTGAGAATGTTGGTCTTCACACTAGTTGAGTTTCATGCTAAAGCTACACAGTCGATGGATAGGCGATAAAGCATTGCACACCCCCCCCTTGTAGGTGAATTGGAAACTTATTATCTCTTCTCATTTTAAGTGGAGACTTCTCGTCCCTTCTATAAAAGGCTATTCTATTTATTTCTTTGATGGATAATTCAATGGTTGAACTTAACCAAGTTGAAATTATGGCTCAGTCCCCTCTAGTATCTATAGCTGAAAGACATGGATCTTTTAGAGAAGAAAGCACATCTACCTCTAAAATAACTATCTCAAAACAAGAAGCAACATCAAATTGGAAAATCCCTTCTATTATGCCATCCCAAGTTTATAATATGCCATGGTATAAATAGGTTGCCTCTTCTCAAATACGGCCTCATTCTGTAGACATCTCCTTGAAATCTTAGGATGAACCAACCCAAATCCATTTGCTAGAGAAAAGTCAAATTGATTGGGCAAAAGAAAAAGGATACAAATACTGCCATCTCGGAGCCATAAGATTTGGCCTCAATGCCTTGGTTCAACTGTTACAGGGAAAAGTGTCTATTTAGAAATGCTCTATCCCACTAAGGTGTGACAGCTGCCTTAGAAACAAACAGAGAAAAACTAATTTTGTATTTCCTTTATGAACTATAGATAGAGAGGAATAGAAAGAACCAACTTGTGTCTTGCGCTAATCCTTTGATCCAATCCCTCTCTTCTTTGACAGTCCCCAGCTACCTGCTCTCTTACTTGCCCAGCTTCACAAAGTACCTGTAAGATCACAGAATAAGAACACTATACAAAGACATGGATCTATATTCATAAACAACTTAGGATCAGATTTAAGTTAACCATACAAATGTAACAAGCATCAATGATACAAAATCATGGAGGAAAAACTCAAATAGTTTTTATTGATAAACAAGAAAAGATCCAGGAAGAGTTACAACCGGTGGTTCCTGACCCAGCATCAACCTCCCAGAAAAGAAGCCCCTATTCACCTCAAACAAAGCATAGATCACCCAATACTCTGATTGTTTGCCTCAAAAACCAACAGCAATTCCTTACAATATGCAAAATTCCAGCCTCAGGATCTCTAGGATGAGGGATCCATATATAGATATCTGTAAGGAGGATGAGTCAGCTTGTGATTTGATTAGTGTCTTCTCTCTGTCAGTTCTTGCTTCCACTTGGAGACTGAAGGCCTCTTACTCATCCTTGGTCAAATTCAGTGAGGCAAGTGTCACAGGAGAAGATTCTGGAAGCTTCCATTGTCTCTCCACCTCGCGGAATGACACTGCCATTTGTCATTTCTCGCCCATCGCACCCTACAGAAGGGAGTTTTGAAATGCAACGCACCCTCACAGTGTATTTAGGTGCAATGCAACGCACTTAGCTAGTGGAGCAGCTGAAATGATCCTGTTTTGACCAATTCTGAGCAATTTCTGGTGGAGAACTTCTGGGAGAAGCTGTAATCTGTTGACCTTGTTCCTTTAGGGGTTAGAACAACACTTTTAGGGACTTATGAGCCCTTGGTTTATGGAAATTTCATGCTTGGAGTTGTAAGGCACAAAAATGTCTATAACATCAACCCAAGCTCAATGTCAAAAGCCTATGTGTGGTTATTGATTCTAGACATAACGAGTTTGTAGATGCTATAATTGGTGGCTTTACAAGTCCACTTCATTCAGGACCTACCTTGGAATTGTGTATCCAAAATACTCAGTTTCCTTAGAGAATCCTTATATCTATGACTTATTGCAAGCTTATATACATCCAGCAAGTTTTGACATGCTTACAAGATCAAACATTATACAAATGAAAACACTAACAATTGTTTGATTTGGCAATGACAGCATGCATACACTCCATCCTTTTGTAAAACAAGTTGCACATTGCATAAGCGAGGTAGAATCCAGTGAAAGCACAACTCTAATAACATTTGATTGGACTGGTATTCAATATCCAGAAATATGGGAGTCAAGATATGATCAGTATAGAAAAGCTGATCAAATTGAGCAAGAACTGCAACTAGCCAAAGCTAAACCAGTTGCATTTTCAAGAGCAACGCAATCCTTCTAGCTCAATCCATCTCTCCATGACCCAATCATGGAAGAAAGAAAACAGTCTGCAAAGGCAACCTGCACATCAGTTAGTTCACAAGAACTAACTATAGAACACAGAGGTCAGCATCAGCAGTGTCCAGCTTGCAACCAGCTGATAACAAAACTTGGGAAACAACCCAAGAAAGAAGCCTTCAACATCCTTATGTTTCATAAACTCCCTCAGGAAGAAACATCTAAAACTGTCAAGGTAGCCACAGGAGATGAAAGCTATATTCCAGGAAGAAATCTTCCTTACATACCTTTCAGACAGTATGATGAGGATGGACAGAAGAAAAGGGAATTCCTTCCCTATTCCATAGTCCTGGCATGAGCCAATTTAGGTAAATATACGAGCTAATCAAACTACACCAACCTATAATTGGATCTAGAAGATAAAAAAATAAATGACTTACATAGAGATATTCTATGCATCAAAGATATAGTTTTGGCAGAACAAGAAGACTGTGAGAAAATCCTAGCAAGACAGGAATTGCTAGATCACCAGATAGCAGACCTAACCCAAGCACAACAACAGATAAATGGAAGGTTAGATGCTATAGAACAGGTTTTGTCTATTACAACCCCCATCATTCAGAAATTAGGCAAAGGAAAGAAACAACCTAACTATGGTATATTAGACAAACCTTAGAAAAATTCCTTATTTCTGAATGAGATTCTCTTTTCTTGGAATTTCTCTTTCCAAGGCTTTTGTGATTTCTTGTAAGTATCATATTGATACTTACTCTGATACTGGTTTTGCCAGTATTTTTTGGTAGTGTTTGCAGAAGTGCAGTGACACTTGGAGTCCCTATTGTAGGCTCCCTTCCCCTAGTTGGGCATCTGGCCAACTATGCCACAAAGCTTACTAGTAAAGAGTTTTTCATGCTCTTTGAAGTCTTTATTGACTCACTTTGCAAGGAAATTCTCTTGAATGACATTATTGATATGACCTTCTACCAGTTTTAATGTCATTCCTGTCAGCTAAATGTTTTTCTCTTTGAAATAGAGATTCATTGCTGATGGTAGGTGTCCTGGCCTACTTTGTTTGTATCTTTTGATATAAGTGGGATCACCGTAAGAATTACCTTTAATTAGGTATTCTTGCATCTGGCATGTATATGCATGTAGCTGAATTAAATATCCTAATTCACTGGATAGGAATAATTATTTGAAATGATTTGATTTTCATCGACATTTAATCCAACAAATGCTACTCTGAGAGCTTAAAGGAGTTGAGCTATGGGGCCTGGTCCACCAAGAATAGCTTCTCTGGCTGCTGTTGTAGCATAGGGCCACCATGTATTAGCTAAACTACCAAAGTTCTTAGCTATGAGTTGTGTTATTTTTCTATTGGAGAGACTGTCATCATCTATGTGTTTCTAAACTACCCATTATGCTAATAAGGTAATAGCATTTGATGTTTCTCCTTGGGACATGCAGTTTGGGAAAAACATAGGATTTTCAAGCAAAGCTTGGACTGCATGAGAGATGGCAGCACGTCCTGTTGGCATACTGGAGGGTCTGCTGGAACTTTCTCCTTTTGTGATAAGGCCTGGTTCAGATTTTACCTAGACACAAAACTGTTTTAATCTGTCTGGAGATAAGACAGGGCCTTTCTTAGAGACTTGTCTCACAAAGTCTCTGGTTGTGAAACTTGCATCTTGTATTTCTTTTGGAAGTTCAATGTCCTTTGTTTGGAATGTGTACTCGTTTTAGGAAATGTTGATACTGTCAAAAATATGATTACTTTCAAATTTAAGGATAGATTGTAGGATGATAAGGAGTTAGAGATAAAAAAGGAAATTAGGGTATTATAAGGAGGTGATCAAGCTCACTCTTGTAAACGAGAATTATCTCTCTATCATAACCAACTGTACTAAGAAAAAAGTGAACATTGCTAGGAAAAAACTAATTCTCATGAGCTTCAAAGTGAAGCAAGGCGGTGGTCTATTCCCAAAACTCCCTCGACCAAAGAATTCGTCACCTTTGCAATACTCAGATGGTGGAAGATGAAAAAAACTTTCTCTTAGATTGTTCGGTTCTTGCTCACACCAGATCTCATTTCCAAAACATTTGCCACACATGCAATCTTCTTGACTTGTTAAGTCAGCCTAACTATTGTGATTTTAGAGCTCTTTTTTCCTTTTTTTATCATAAAAATTAAATTTAAAAAATTGCTATTGTGCAAGTGGTGACGCAGGATGGCCCAAACAAACCACAGACAAATTCTCTTGCACAACACCGCATGTAAATCGAGTAAGATTAGCAATGGTTATGAATTGAATTTTCCTCGAAAATCCCTAAATGGATAAAGGTTTTTTCACTTTTTTTTAACCATTTGTTAACTTAATTTTGATATGCTTATATTTAACTATTATAAAATACATTTATATAGTGTTGTTTAAATATACTAAGTTTTAGAAATTTTGGTTGATATATATAATTTTTAATTACATTATATGAATTTAGTATTTATTTAGAACATTTAGATTGTAAAAAATTTACTAACTAAATTCTAAACTAATTAAACTAAAAAAATAAACTAATTAAACTAAAAAAATATGTCAAAAAACCCATCCAAAACATAAAACAACTATACATTTATATGCCCCTATTTATTTATTTATAAAATCTATTTACTCGCATTCATCATTTATGCCTCTATTTATTTATTTATAAAATCGATTTACTTGCATCCATCATTTAGTTTATAGATTTGCGAGTTATATATTTATGTATTACTCACTTTTATTTTTGTAAGCAAGAAACGTGTGGCTATCTCTTCACAACATAATTTCCTCCAAACATGCATCATTCTTTTTGGGTCCACGATTCCAAAATCTTATTTTTATTTATACGGTTTTATTACGTTGGTTAAATATTATATAAATATTTTTATCAAGTTACTGAAAATTAAAGTCTAAATTTATGGATAAAATTTTAGGTGTGAAATTTTATTTCAGAATTTATATTATAAAATTTTAAAAAATAAATAAAGTATTAATTATATTCAGAAAATTAAAAAGAATGGATAATTTACTTAAAATTTAATTTTATATTTATTTTCACATTGGTATATTATTCTTTGTTTTAATATGTGTGATCATGATTATTGAATTATTGATTATATTTTATGTATAGGTATAATATCTATGAGGAGGAGTCTATTCTTATTAGTTAAGAGGTTGTTGAAGCTTACTTAATTAGAGAGATTCTCTCCAACTAGCTAGTCTCCTAGTTTAGATTGGTGTGAGATTGGGATAATTTCTCACTTGAAGGATTGTATGTCCTCACTGTATTTATATTGTACAATTACATTATTGAATATATAATTTTATTTGTGCTTTAAGGTATATCCTCTTAAACATGGTACCACAATAGGTTTGGGCCTCACTCCCTCATGCAAGGGCCTGAGAAAATGCAGAATACGTGGTTTTCTATAATATGATTGTAACAATGTGTTTGTAAATAGTATTTGTGATGGTTTGTCCATCTATGATTAGAGTTGGCAATTATATTAGATTGTTTTATTTGTTGAAAGAATATTGGTTGCAAAATTGTAGCAAATCTCTATATTTCTAGATATGTTGTAACATTGGAGAATGCTAGTATCATAGTCCAAGAACTGTGAGTCAGGCATGAACCACTTTTCCCTAATTTTTTGTTGTATGTAGATTTATGTCCACATAGGCTTGTACTTGCAAATTTTAACATGGAGAAGGAGAATTTTTTTTTCGCAGAGTTATGTGTAAGGATCTATGGTCTAGCCAATGAGATTGTGTGAAGCAATCCAGTGAGTTACTTAGAGTAGTGTGGATCAAGTCTATGATATTGCATTGATAATATATTATTGGGTGAATCCATGTGAATTTTGGCATGCACTCTATTGCAATATTGTGGAATAGTGTGTGGAGTCATCTGAAGCATGATCTATGTGATAAATGAGAGCTATGTGGAGCTTCTTGGAGAATGAAATCTTATATATGTGTGGAATTCAGCGAGAGTGTGTGGAGATACATAAAGACATATAGGCCATATCACATACACAAGAGAGAAAGCATCTATTTCTAGATCCTTAAATTTTATGCAAGGAATTTATGAAAACGAGTAGGGTTGTTGTAACACCTCCCACCACTTCAAGTCATCTCAGGATGTGGGAGTGTGTTGGAAGGTTTTGGAAATCTGTCAACTAAGGGTGTCTCCCCAATGTGAGGTCTCAATTAGACCTCACACAATTTGGCCCATTTGCCACATGTTCTTATAGAGTTGCCTTGGATTTAGTTGACAGTAAGAGAGAGAAGCGTGTATGTGCCTTTGCAAAAAGAAAGTAAGTGTATATGGTGAGTGTTTAGGTGTAGGTGTGTCAATGTTCTTCTACTGCGGAGGGAAAAGAAAGTGAACCTCTAAGAGAGAGGTAATAGTACCACCCTAGCAGAGACACACATGAGCATAAAATTTTCGTCTAACATCTAGTGAAATAGTCCACAGGGATGAAACAATCATTGCAACCATTACAACACATTCTCAATATGATAAGCACTTAAATAACTGAAATATTTCAACTACTTTAGTACAGGTGAGAAGATTGCACAACTTTGGGACATAGTGAGCTGGGTTGAGGGGTTTTGCTTTGTTTCAGCCAACTGCGTAGTTCTTCGAGGTAGAGAAGACTTGGTGATTGTTCAATTACATAATTCAGGAGCTCAAGGGTTGGGCTTGAGCTTAGGGACTACACAATGTGTAGTTGGGTCTAGGCTGGAGGGGTGAATTGTGCAATTTTGGAGGCCAAGGTCTGAGCTTGAGCACTGGAACTACGCAACGCACAATCCTGGGAGGTAGGAACTACATATTGTACAATTTCAAGGGGTGGGGTTGCAGCTTGAGGGTTGGAACTATGAATTGTGCAGTTGAGCAAGGCCAGATGAGGTTAAGTTGTTGGGAAATTTCTGGAATTTGGCTAAGTGTGAGATCAATGAAACTGATGTTAACAGGGATATGTCTTCATTATGATCACACCCTTAAAAAACTTCATGACAAAACAACATATATCACTTAAGACATTTGAACAACATAATTCCCTCAGTTTGACAACTTTGCGGTGACTTACGACAAGTGTGACACTAAAAATACACTTTGTGATGCCCATGATGACACTCGTGCGACAATGCTTAAAACTTTGGGAATGAGTGCGATGGATGTTTACATAGTTATATAAACTCATTTACATAAATATAACCCCTTGAAACCACAAAAAAAAATCTTATACACATTGTGGGATAGCTAACACGTGAAAAGACGACATTTACTACATGAAGAGAAAAGGGGGAATGACACTTGTGATACAAGAGCGACAGTGAAAACAACACATGAAATAGTGAAGATAACATGAAAAAAATATTATTTAATGTGAAATAAATCAAAAGCAACAGTTAAAAACATGAAAATGACACTTGCGAAAGTGAAGGTGCGCAAAAGAAACAGTTGAAAACATGAAAACGAAACTCGTGAAGGTGAAGGTGCGCAAAAGTGACAGTTCGGAACACTCACCAAAATGGAAGTACAAACATAGCCAAAAGTGAGAGACTATTAATAACAGTGCACAATGACTGTTAACATGGGTTGAACATTGCACACACATTGTCTTGATGGATTGTGTTATGCTTGTTCAAGCTTGCATAAAAGAATACATTCATGAACTCGTTGTAAACTGAGCATGTGTGAGAAAGTGGCTTCGATCAATCAAGAAGTGACCATGGAATGACTGATTGCAAGATCCACAGTAGGCTCCAAAATTAAAGTGTAGGTAAAATTTGAAGGGTTTTTGTCATAGCGATAACACTTGGTGACATAGTAATAGAACTTCGGCTTCTCTGACTTGGTCAGTTCTTTTGTGTAGGGTCTTGGCTCTTGCAGAGTATTGATTCATCATATGGATCACTTTGGCCTCCCCACTTACCCCGTGAATAAACATGGCCCCCTTGGTTCCTTCTTCGTTAAACAAAAAACTAAGATCAACGATTACAAAATGTTTTGAATCGGGATAGGGTAATGAAGTTCACGAGCTTTAGATTTTTAGAGTATAATTTTTCATCTCTGGTGTTGCTCTTCTACTAGAATGCATGATCAGTAGCTCGACAGAGTTGCTTGCTTCACCTCTCTTCGTGGGAAGCCTTTCTCTTCTTTCACCTTTTTTTAAATATTTAAAGAGGACTATGCATAGGCACTTATTCATTTTATGGGCATATGAGCAATCCTAACTTATTGAGAGTAGGCGAGGTTGTTCCTTTAGAGAATCATATAAAGTCCTATGATTTAGGTTTTCTCATTTAGATTTGTCCCTTGTCCTTCTCTACTTGATAGGATAAGTCTGACAATTTCGAAACATAAAAACCAAGTGTAGGCATGAGGTTTCAAGAATAGACATGGAGATCATGGTTCGACATGAGGATTTCCTATTGCAAGGATCATATTTTCCGTCAGAACATCATTGACCAAAAGGTGTGACCAAGACAAGGAAGAAGGAAAGAGAGTTAGCCAAATGGTGTACAAAGTCCTTCTCTATTTTGCCACACTATCTTTCGAGCCCAAATAGTACATATTTCATACAAAGTTTTTATCAACATAACAAAAGGAAAAGAAACGACACAACAAGAAATAAAAAGAAAAGCACAATCAAAAGGGAGGTTAAACCAAACATGATGAAATACCAAAGCAAGAAAAGATAATGAAGACTAAGGATAACAAGTGCAGGATGAGTGCAAGAGAGGGAAAACTAGAATGCAACTAGTCCTACTCCTAACCTAAACAACTAGAAGGTTAGGGTCATATATAGTGAAATTTCCAATGAAGCCACTGTACTTTTTCCTGGCCTGCATCCACAAAGATACGAACAATTAAAATAGATATAAAGTAAAGTGTAATAGAAAATATAAGAACTTGAATTACTTGGAAAAATTTTTAAAGGTATTTCCTGTTAGTTGAAAAATCAGCCATAACCACTACCTATAACCAATTTATATTCTTACCTTTTTTATGAGAACCATCATTCCAAAAACCTCGAAAGCTTCTTGCGAATGTGTCTCCATCTACACCAAAATCCTTAGCAAGTGCGAGCAAATATCAAAACATGTTATTTGTGATGAAGCTTGCTAGGTAAGGTTCTTCCAACCATTCAACGATTGGATCGTAAAATCATGATAATCCTCTTGATAACCTCGAAATATTTGAAAAAATGAATTTTCAATTAGAGGCACGGCATTGGGTTGAGAATATTGTGAGAAGAAATAGATCTGATCAGACTCAGCATGTGTGTTAAGGCAATGAGGAATTGACATAACCATCAACGAATGTGGAAGTTCCTCAACTATTTGAAAAGTACCCAAATAATGCGATGTTAAATCAAAAATGTTGAAGGGTGTAAAACAACTGTCATTGGATGTGCTAATGGGAAAATAGTAAGTTGAATGACATTTATCAAAGATAGAATCATGATCAGATGGGATGATTAAAGCATCAGATTCCAAGTTTGTAATTAAGAAAGATAGATCAATTTGAACAACTCTATGAATTCTCTGAGCAATAGAACCAACTTCCTCGCATGCCGAATGTGACAGACCATTTTCCTATAACTGGTGACAAATTTTACAAGTGTCATAATCATCGAAAGAATTTAAAAGGAAATCCAGCACAATAAACACATGAGACCAGTCAAGATATAGTGAAAAAAGAAGAATTTGATGCATGCAATAACTACTACATTCATGACTACTCACAAGGAATTTAGGTGCGATGAAGGGAAAATTTTGCAATATAACATTTGCAAGAAAAACTAGGATCTGACTATTAAGAAATCAATCTGATATCCATGATTCCTTTCACCAAATATAGTCTTTGAAATGATAAAATTCACAATTCCATGACTCTATGAGAGATACCCATTCCAAACCTGAGTTTTATGTAAGACATTTCCAAGAATATGGATTAAATGAAGAAGATTCTTGAATCTGATTAGAAACCAAATCTTGAAAGTTTGAAATATCACATCTGAAATACCAAATATATTTTAGAAAGAGATTTACATCGAGTGAAAACATGGAAAGAGAAGGATTGTATGAGAGAAAAGAGATCTAACTTAGTTCGGGGGGGTTACCCGAGTCGTGAGATCCTAACATAACCATGAACGAAAGTTGAACTGCCTAGACTTCTCGAAAAGTCCAAAAACTTTCAAGGATGTTAAACTCACATCCTGAAGATTGAACCAGATCATTCATGGTGTGAGGATAGCTACTACCACTCATTTCAATAAGAGCACTGTTCATTGGATGACAACCTTCTCTGTCACCGACTTGACTGAATTTTACAACTTCAACAACCATATAACTCAAGTTGAAAGATTCAACTGATCGCACATCTGAAGATGTATGAATTAGAGAAATTTCATGAGAAATATGGTTTGGAGAGTTCTCTTCATGCAAGAAAAGAGATGATGAAGGATGGGAAGATTACTCAATGATTTATTTTTTCCATTTTCATCATGGATAATCTCACCACCTTGCGTCAATTGAGAAGTTAACCCATTCGATGAATAACTTGAAGAGCTTGGAGTGCCTTCGTCGCAAGTAGATGCATCACAAACGGTAGAGCACAAGGGATAGTGAGATGAAGAGGAAGTTTCGATAAGAAAATATTATTTTACTGAATCATATTATATATCTAAAGTAAAGTGTTCATGAGAAACCGAAAGATTAGGTAATGCACCTGAGAATTCTTGATCACGTGCATCAACAAAGTCATCATCATCGAAATGATTGTTGTATAGTTCCATAACTGTTTTGTTTTGACACCCTTTTTCCTCCATTTTCCTATTTTTCATCATCACTATCAACTCAATAAAAACATTAAATTATAGATTTTGATAAGGTAAAAACTCTTACATGTCTTATTTTTCATATTCATTCATGTTCCTTATTGTTATGTTAAAGAGTGCATAAGATACAAAATTAACATGATTCTGCAACTATTTTATAAATCTGCAGCTACTTCCATGGTTTACGGGGTTCTGGTGCACCAATGAAGCAAATAAGCACATCGGTAGTTGAGGATCGATTCCCCCCATGGATCTCCTCCTATTCACTCGAGCCAATTCACTGAAGGAATCACACAGTGGCCCGGTCAAAGGAACGGGTCAAACACGTGGCAACAAAAGTTTGAATGCATCACATTTCTTCAATTTTATTTCCAAATAGCAAATCAACGATATAACATTTTTCTTTCTTTTTAGTTTCAAATTTCAATAAGGATTGATCAATATACCTATAGGCATAGAAGTCTCAAACTGTTGAGAACATATTCTATATATAAGTATGTATACTCTGTCAAGAACAGGGAGGAAGTAATAGTTAATTTCTGAAGAATTGTGAAACAAACCTTTGTTCTCATATTAAATTGAAGTTACCTTTCTGTGATTCAATGCATACGTGAGTGTTATTTACACCTACTGGATGCAGAGAGCCGCTGTAGACAGTCAAGGTTTTAGTTTATTTCATTTCATTGCTTAATGATTCTTTTCATTTAATCACTTTATGTTATCATTGCATTCTAGTTTAGTTTCCTTACTTCATTGTTTTCATTATTTCATTATAACTCAGTTATTTTGATTACCATTCCGTTATTTCGTTTGCGCTTACAGTAGTTTAATAGTCTCATTCTTCAACATTTTTTGTTTAATTACAGTGAATATTTTTATGCTTTTAGAATTAGAATTTGTATTTACTTTGTAGCCAGTAATTAGAAAATTACTTTCATGCTCTTTAGAATTAGAATTTGTATATATTTTTTGTAGACAAGCTTTTGAAGGATCATTAGAATAATTTGAATTTCAATACTTTGTTTTTATAGCAGCAAGGTGTTTAGATAGGTTCATAATTTTAGGATAAATAACATAAGATATTTTAGGATGATACTCAATATAGATATGACTGGGTAGATTATCTAATAGTAGCTTAACTTCCACTTATGAATTTGTAGAAATCTAACTCTAACAAGAATCTAGATAAAAATGAAAATCTCAAAACAAACATAACAGTCATCTTACAAATTAAAGGAAAGGCTTCTAGAATATATAGTGCACCTGCAATTCATATGTTTACCAACTCCGAGTGATAATTTATGGTTGCAATTTAAAAATGTTAAATCTACCAAACATTTTGGTGTCGTTGTCGGGGAAGTGTAAATAGAAGTCTAAAAAATAAAGTCAAATAAAAACATGATATGCATATGGAAAGAGACTCTAGAAGTAGGCTTGTAGGTCGAGGAATAAGTTTAATTCCTACATCATCACTCACTCCACCACGACCTTGTATTGCCACACCACCCACAAAAACTTGAATTCTATCCATAGTAGGCCAATATAGACTTCCTGAAGTCTTAACATCTGAAATCCAATCTAAATGTTCACCAACATCATCAACAAAGGTTGTAATAGAAGTAGATCCTACATCTCTAAGAACTGGAATTATTTTCCTATCTTCAACTAGAGAACAACTTCTAGCTCAAGATTTGGAAGTTCCTACTAAAGAAGAAGAGGAAGAAACTTACTTAAAACCATTGATAGAGGAACCAGAAGAACTAGAATAAAAACTAGATAATCCTATTCTAGAACCAAATATCTATTCTGAGGAATCCATCATGGATGAAGAAGGAGAAGGAGAAGTACACAATGTCAATGGTGAACAACATAGGATTGGAGGAGGTGGAGTAGGAAACAAAGGAGGTGGAAGAGGAGGCGGTAGAGGTAGAGGAAGAGGAAATCCAGAGCCTTTTGGGTTCCCTATCCTTGATGAAGATACAACATTAACAATGAAAAACATCTCACCTTCTATTCTCCCCAATTTTCATGGAATAAGAAGTGAAGACCCAGAGACATTTCTCTTTGAATTTGAAGTATTATGTAGATCATATGATTATTTGCATGATGCTCACAAACTAAATTTTTCCTTGTCGCCTTAAAGGATTCAACATTAAAATGGTTTATGAGTTTAGAAACGAATTCTATAAGGACATGGGCACAAATGAAAGATGCATTATTAGAGAAATATAAGGATTATTGTATGCCTCATATCATCAAAGATGTAGTCTTCAAAAGGGTACAAAAAGAATATGAGAATCTTGAAGACTTTGTCAAAATATTTGTTTATAATATCAGATGAGAAAAAATGAATAATCTAGATGAGGAAACTTTGAATGCTCTCTTACTCAAATCAATTAAAAATGAGTGGATTGATCTTCTCGATCTGATGGGAAAAGGAGATATTTCTCAGTTACCATTTGTAGATATTTGTGATCTATGTGTACATATTTCAAGGGTAAAGCAAGAACAGGGAAAAGTTCAAGAGATCCGCTTTTATCAAGAGTAAATAAATCTGCGGCCCGGACAGTAACTAGGGAAGAAATAGGTAGTTTTCTTGATAACTTTAAAATGGATATTTTACGGAGTCTTAGTGAGTAAATTGACACCCTTAAAATACAAAACAAGCAGCAAGCCAAAAATGTTACATTATCCTTATTTTTTCCTATGTGTAGAAAGAAACATGTTGTGAGAGAATGTCCTTTAGATTTAAAAAGCATAGAAACCTCTATTATATGTATGAAAAATCACGATACAAAAGAATGTCCCTCTATACCAAGTCTTAAGGATGTATTTAATGAAGAAGGAATGCCAAATTAGGTACACCCTCTTTACTTTATTGCCAAAATACCATGGAAAAATCCTCAAACAAATCAAACACAAGGTTTTAATCCTCAACAATTTGCATAATATTCACAAAATAATTGGAATCCACCTATGCCATGGAAGCCTTAGTCTCAACCACAATCTTGGAATTAAGGATGGCAAAATCCTTATGGAAGATATTCTCAATATCAACAATATCTGCCACCTTATCCAAATTTTCCACCACAATACTTCCCTCAAACCAACCAGTTACCTCAGCTCAAGCTCAAAATGCAAATCCACAACTTTCTTTGTCATTTTCACAAATACTAAATCAAATGTCCGTTCAACCACTCCAAAATCCAAAATATAAAACTTCACAACTTCTTTACAACTTAGAAGGACATAATCCTCAAACTTATATGATAAATCAATTAGATATGAATAATGTTCAATTAAGATATGTTAGAGTATTAGAAAGGAAGAAACCATCTGTTGTTATTCAGGAAATAGAAAAGAATTCTCAAAAATATAATAATAACTCTAAAGAATAGATTTCCCTTCCTCAGAAGGAAAATATTGAAACAGAAAAAAAAAAAAAAAATTAATAATAATAAAAAAAAAGAATAATAAAAAAAAAAATCCTACACATTGTAATAATACTCCTATTATAGAACAATCTTCAATGTCTATCTCAAGACCACCTTTTCTTGAAAGGTTGAAAATCAATAAAGGAGTAGAAAAACAAATCATATTTCCTAATTATGATATGTTAGATGAAATAAAGAATGTATGTATAAAAATTCATTTATTACAAGAAATAAAAGAAATACCGATTTTTGCAAAAACAATTAAGGAATTGAGTACTAAAGGATTAGGAAGAAAAAGAAAAGAAATAAAAAAAATTCAACAAGTCAGGAGAATTGCAGATATCATGATGGGGAAACAATAATTCATAAGTATTTAGATCCAGGAAGCCCCATTGTGAAAACACACATCAATGGAACTGAAATACCAAACACACAGATTAATCTAGGAGCAGCCATAAACATAATGAGAAAACAAACTATGGATAAATTGAAGCTTCCTAATCTTCAACACACACGAAGATTGTTACAGTTAGCAGACAGTTCTATAATGAAGCCTGATGGTGTGTTAGAAGATATATATGTATCCTTATATTCTTGGGAATATCCTGTTGATTTCATGATTCTAACACCCAAGAATAATATAGGAGCACATCCATTAATTTTAGGAAGGCCATGGTTAGCTACAATCGATGCTTTTATCTGTTGTAGATTAGGAGACATGTTTATCTAAGATGGAAGCTCGACAGAGAAATTTACGTTGTACCCACCTGCAAAAATAGTGATAGAAGTAGAAAATTAAGAATGGATAGATGATGATAATGATATACAACCAGTTTTCACTATTGCACAAATAAATGAGGAGGATCAAATTTTAAATTCAATAGAAAATAACGAACCTCTTTATATTGTGACAATAGTTAAATTTTTCAAGAACAATGCAATATTGAATATCTATAATCTAGACAAATGTCTTTACATTCTATGGAAAGATTTGGAAACTCTTCAATAGAAATTTTTCCAGGAAAAATCTTGAACATCAATGAAAACCTGGGAGAATTACAGAAAAAGAAACTGGTAGAAATATATCAAAACCACTCTTCTTCATATGCATGGGAATACACTAATATCAAGGGAACTGATCCTAAAACCTGCATGCGTCATATTTATATTGAAGAAAATGTTAGACTAGTTCGACAACCACAAAGAAGAATGAATCCAAACTTAAAAGAAATTGTTAAACAGGAATTGTAGAAACTGTTAAATGTAAATTTCATCTATCCGATATGAGACAGTCAATGGGTTTCACCCCTAGTAATCGTTCCTAAGCAAAATGGAAAATGGAGAGTATTCATTGATTACAGGGAATTGAATAAAGTAACTTTGAAATATCACTTTCCACTTCCTTTCATAGATCAATTTATAGATACATTAGCAGGAAAAAAATTATTTCTCACTTTTAGATGGTTTTAGTGGATATAATCAGATTCAGGTAGCACTTGCAGATCAAGACAAAACCACATTCACCTATCCATGGGGGACTTATCCTTACCAAGTACTTCCTTTTGGATTATTCAATTCTCCAACAACATTCCAAAGAGCAGTGCTAGGAATTTTCTCTGATCTTATTCATGATTATGTGGAAGTGTATATGGATGATTTTATAGTTTATGGAAATTCTTTTGAAGAAGCACTTGAAAATTTAGAAAAAAGTTCTCATAAGATGCAAAGAAGCAAATCTTTCATTAAGTCATGAATATTTCTATACGATGTTTAATGAAGGAATTGTTTTAGGTCACCATATTTAAGGAAATGGAATTAAGGTAGACTCATCTAGGGTAGAAATTATTTCCAAATTATCAATCCCAAGTTTTCAACTAGATGTTAGGAGTTTTCTTGGTTTTATTGGATATTATAGAAGATTCATAGAAAAATTCACAAAGATTGCATCTCCACTCTTCAAATTACTCACTAAAGATTGTGAATTTAGTTTGAAATCTAATTGTCAAGAGGATTTTAAAACTTTGAAAAAGGAGATCTCTGAAGTACCCATCTTAAAAGGACCTAATCGGAAATTGCCTTTTCATATGTCAACTGATGCTTCAGACACATCTCTAGGCATTGTGTTAGGGAAAAAATACCTCACTCCTTATGCCATTTATTATACCAGTAAAAATTTAACTCCTGCAAAGCTAAATTATAATTTCATTGAAAAGAAGTTTTTAGCTGTCATTCATGCCATTAATAAATTTATAAATTACACCAATAGCTATGAAACTTCTGTTCATACAAACCATTCTTCCATTATATATTTAATTAATAAACCAATTACTAATGGTAGAGTAACAAGATGGCTATTACTGTTACAATAATTCAATATCACCATTCTAGACCAACCTAGAAAACAAAACATAGTTACTGACTTTTTATCTTGAATTCAAAATGATAACAATGATAGACCTGTAGAGGATAATTTTCCTGATGAATATCTTTCTGCGCTATCTACTAAATCACCTTGGTTTGCAGATATTGCCAATTATTTAGTTACGTAAAGTTACCCTCCTATTTGTTTCCTGGAGAAAAGAGGAGAATAATCCAAACAAGTGCATATTATTCATGGATAAATGAAGAATTATACAAGACAAGACTAGATCTCATCATCTGAAGGTTTGTAGGAGAAGATGAAATATCTAAAGTACTTAAAGCATGCCATGATGAACCATGTAGGGGTCATTTTTCTGACAAAAGAACTGCTTATAAAATCCTTCTCTTGGGATATTATTGGCCTTCCCTTTTTAAGGATGCCAAGGAAAATGTTAAGAGATGTGATAGCTGTCAAATATTGGGGAAACCTATTCCTTCAGACGAAATGTCACTACAACCTTAGTTACCCATTGAACCCTTTGAAAAATGGGCTTTAGATTTTTTTGGACCAATTAATCCATCTTCAAAACAAAAAAATATATATATTCTTATATGCACTCCTTATGTTGCTAAATGGGTAGAAGCTAAAGCACTTTATTTTGCTACTGAAAATGTTGTAGTTTCATTTCTTTTTGAAGATATTTTTACTCGTTTTGGTGTCCCAAGAGAAACTGTAACAGATCAGGGAAAGCAATTTACATCCAGAGTAATGCAAAAGATAGTGGAAGAATATAAAAGAAAGCATCATAAATATACTCCATACCATCCACGAGAAAATGGACAAGTAGAGTCTACCAAGAAAGTGATTGAAGCAATCCTCACCAAGACAGTTCAATTGCACAGAAGAGACTGGGCATAAAATCTTCCAAAAGCTTTATGGGCCTACCGTACCACATGGAGAAACACTATAGGACATACTCCCTCTGAACTTGTCTATGGTAAGCAAGTCCTATTTCCAATTGAGTTCTAGATTCAGACCTATAAGACAACAGTCAAGTTGGGACTTGACTTATCAGAAGCACAAAAGCAATGAATGGGACAAATCAATGAGCATGATAAAATAAGGAAAGATGCTATTCATAAGACTAGTTTAGTCCAGCAAGAGAGATCTAGATGGCATGATAAATACACCAAAGAAATAAAATTTCAGCCAGGAGACTAGGCATTACTCTTTGATTCAAAGTTCAAAAATTTCCAACGAAAGTTTCAAACTCACTGGCTTGGGCCTTATGAAATTGAAAATGTTTTTGATAATGGAGCAATCAGAATTAGTACTATTGATGAAGAAAAAATTCCTCACTTAGTGAATGGACATCGACTCAGGATCTATCATAAGCCAATGACAAAGGAGGAATTTGTAAATATTTTCCAAGACAACTCTGATTTGAAGTTGGTCAAGAATTCTTCTTCTTCTTCTCCACCTTTAAATTTTCTTTTTCATATATATATATATATATATATATATAATAAATATGTATAAACATGAAAGCCAACAATTGTTGGCATGTTTATGTAGAAAATTCAAGGTGAAAACCATGAATTCTTGGCATCTTAAATTTTCTTTGTATCCCATTTTCTAGAATTCCATCTTACTTTATCCATTTCTTTTCAAAAAATAAATAGCTACAAAATTATTGATTTTCTGTAGCTCCGATGACTTTCTACAACCAATTTGATAGACACTTCTGATCATACAATAGAAGAAATGGTTGACTCCCTCCATTACAAAGTACCTGAAGACAACATAAAAGGAAACCAAAGGTTAGAAAGAAAATAATTCAAAGGTATGCACTTCTTTAATTTAATAATAGGGATTACATATATGAATTATAAGACATTACCGAAAAAAACAAAATCATTATTGCAAAGAGTTGATCGTGTCATGTCAAATCGTGCATAATCCACCATTCACTCCCAGTCATCATAACTCATATTCTGATCCATTGAATCGACCGCCCAAAACATACACATGAATGATATTAACGGATAGATTTTACCTCATTCCCTTATACCCTCACTACCTACGCTCTCAATATTCCATCGCTCACACTCTCGACCTTTTCGCGCTAAAAAACCTACCAAGCCATACTACCCTATCAAACAAAACAGTTTTGCAACGAAGCTTCTCAGTCATGGGAGTGATAGTCAGAACAGAGCCATCAGGGAATAAATTTTTGGAGGGGTATCCACAGACAAAAAAATTATTGCAGAAAGCACAGTGGCTATAAATTGTAGAGAAATTCGATGGCTTCCATAAAGAAGTGACCAAATCCTTCACCAGGGATTTTGATGGAGTCGAAGTGGAGATAAGAGACATCAAATTCATAGTGACAGAGTCATTTATAGCTGAAGCCACTGGATTTTCATATATTGGAGAGAAATGATTCAAGAATAGATTTGTATAAAACGAAGATTGGAAGGTTTTCCTGAAGAAACCAAGCATGAACACCACCATTTTCAATAAGGGCATCCCAAGCACGAAATTGAAATTTAAGTGGAGAAACCTACTTCTAATAATCCAAAAATTTGTTACCTGCGAAGGAAGGTTTGGATGTATGTTTTTCTATCATATTCGGTTGCTAATGAATTTTCTTGAAGAAAATGAGATAAATATTCCATATTTCTTACTGAATAGTCTTAGAAATATGTCAGGAAATGTTCATAGGAGAATTCAGTTTATAGATAATACAATGTATCACCATGCTCTAGTCAAAATACTTGTTGAATCTCATCTCCAAAACATAAGTGATAAGTGGGAAAATATTTTCGTAATAAATCACTTTCAGGAAGAAACTCATGGGCAACCAAATAGAAACAGACCTAAGAGGGGAAGGAAAAGAAAAATTGATAGGACACAAGAACAAGAACCACAACAACCATAGAAACTATCAGAGGATGACATCCCTCTTGCAGAAGTTTAGAGAAAATAAACAAAACAAATGTTAGAAGAAAGAAAGCCAGTAAAGAGACAAAGATTTCACCGCAAACAAAGAAGCCTAAAACAGAAATGAAGAAAATTCAAAAGGCCATTATCATAGGTTTAAGAAGGAGTACTTGACTCAACTCAGCAAAAGAATTACCCTCAAGGAGTACAGAGCATGTAAATATAGAAATAGAAGAAAACTCAGAGGCAAGAGAAGAATATTTAGGAACTCCTCCAAGGGTTTCATCACCAAAGGTTTCATTGCCAAGAGTTTCATCACCAACTGTCACCTAGCCTCCTCAAAGTCCAAGACAAAGAATGCCAGAGATTGATCCAGTGCAGCAAGAGATCTATGATTATATTGAGTCCCCGGAGGAAAGGGACGCAACAAGAACATCAATTCCAATTCAAGAGGAATAAGAAATCAAGTTTAATGAACCACAAGAACCTCCAGTAATCAATATATTGAAACAGGAAAAATTCGAACTGGAGACATTAAACAGGTACATTAAAAATGAAAATCAATACTTGAAAGCATATAATGAAATCCAAATAGCTAAGAGTGACAACCCACTTCTACATCTAAGTTTTTGGTTTAATAAGAATAAGAAATTGAAGAAGAATAACAAGGCTTTAGAGAGACAGGTTATAAACTTGAAATACAAGATCCTCATGAGGAAACCAAGGATGACAATGACTGGAAAGAAAGTGAAAAGGATGAAGTTAGATGTACTGGTAGAGTGTCCAAGAAAATGCATTACTTCAATGAGGATATCAATTTTACATTTTGTATGAGGACATAGAAAATCTTCAGTTTGGGGGAAAGTATAGTTCCATAACTATTTTGTTTTCACACCCTTTTTCCTCCATTTACCTCTTTTTCATCATCACTATCAACTCAATAAAATAAGTAAATCATAGATTTTGATAAGGTAAAAACTCTTACATGTCTTATTTTTCATATTCATTAATGTGCCTTATTATTATGTTAAAGATTACATTACCTACAGAATTAACATGATTCTGCAGCTATTTTATAAATCTATAGCTACCTCCATGGTTTGCAGGTTTTTGGTGCCCCAATGAAGCAAATCAACACATGGGTAGTTGAGGATCAATCCCCTCATGGATCTCCTCCTAGTCACTTAAGCCAATTCACTGAAGGGATCACACAGTGGCATAGTCAAAGGCATGGGTCAAACACGTAGCAACAGAAGTCTAAATGCATCACATTTCTTTGATCGACGAAATAACACTTTTTTTGTTTATTTTCAAATTTTAATAAGGATTGACCAATAGACCTGTAGGCGTAGAAGTCTAAAATTGTTGAGCACACATTTTATATATAAGTATGTATCCTCTGTCAAGAATAGGGAGGAAGTAATAGTTAATCTCTGAAGAATTGTGAAAGAAACCTTTGTTCTTGTATTAAATTGAAGTTACCTTTTCGTGATTCGATGCGTATTTGAGTGTGATTTACACCTACTGGATGTGGAGGTCCCTTGCAGATAGTCAAGGTTTTAATCTATTTCATTTCATTGCTTTATGTTTGTTTTCATTTAATCGCTTTCTGTTATCACTGCATTTTAGTTTAGTTTCCTTAATTCATTGTTTTCATTATTTCGTTATAATTCATTTATTTCATTTACCATTTTGTTATTTCATTTGTTCTTACAGTCATTTAATAGTCTAGTTCTTCAATGTTTTTCATTTAATTATAGCCAGTATTTTTATGCTTTTAGAATTAGAAATTGTATTTACTTTGTAGTTGGCAATTAGAAGATTACTTTCATGCTCTTTAGAATTATAATTTGTATATATATTTTGTAGACAAGCTTTTGAAGGATCATTAGAATAAGTTGAATTTCAATACTTTGCTTTTATAGCAACAAGGTGTTTATATAAGTTCATAATTTTAGGATGATACTCAATTTAGATATGATCGGGTAGATTAATCTAACAGTAGCTTAACTTCCACTTATTAATTTTTATAAATCTAAATCTAATAAGAATCTAGATAACAATGAAAATCTCAAAACAAACATGACCGTAATCTTACAAATTAAAGGAAAGGCTTCGAGCATATATAATGCGCCTGCACTTCATAAGTTTACAAACTCTGGTCGATAATTTATGCTTGCAATTTAATAATATTAAATTGACCAAACAATTGTTTCCCAAGGCTACAGATTGATTGAAAGAATTGATTTCATTTGATCCACTACCAAGATTAGTAGATTGAAAATCATCCAAGAATGGAAGCGCATCATCCTCACATGGAGGATTTTGAAAAAGAAAAGAAAGATTGAAAGCATCTTCCCCTTCCTCCTCCTCCACCTGTGTAATGTGACTGCCATGTATCTAATCGTAATTTGATCCAGCAACTGGAAAATCAAGAGACTATGAAAAACTAGTTGGTGAAGCAGATTAATCAGGCGAATCGCAATACGAAGATTCATGGCATGTAGATGATAGAGGAAAACAAAAATCTAGACCAAATTCGAGAATAGAGTTATGAATAGTAACATCATATTGCAGAATGGAGGAGTTAGTCTTCACCATGGGCTTCATGAGCCATTATGGAATTTCCTCCATTGAATCTGAGTCATGAAAAGTGGAAGAAGTAAGAGAAAATGGATTAGGAATTTGATTAGCATATTTCCCAACTTTATTATCATCGTAAGGAGGCACCTTCATTGGAACTAGAAAAGGACAAGGACAAGGGATAAAAGGAGCAGTGAATTCCTCCTTTGAAATTAGAGGTGTCTCATGGTTTATAAGAGTTGGGGAAGAAAAAACATCAGGTGGTTTGGATTCATCGTGCAAAGAGATATGAACCAAACACTTGAAATTTTGTTTAAAGAAATCCCAATCCGTATTTTCTTCAGGAAATTCATAGAAAAGGTGAAGGAAACGATCAAATAAACCCTCAATTGATTCATTAGGATTCACTATTGGTTGATTAATTATTTTAAGAACATCTCGGTAATCGTACCTATCAAATTATTCATGAATATCATTCACAAGCCGGTCAAATGAATGGATTGAAGAAGTGGGTAAGTATGATACCATCTCTTAACACAAAATTCAAATGGAGGGTGAGAAATCTAGTCATAACATACTTGCAATGTATTCCATTAGAAAAAAAAAATAGACAACTTTAAATAGATGTTTAGGAGGAGTCATTTCACCCTTTCCATCAAACTTAAATTTTTGCAGGTTATGAAAAAAATTCGTAGGGATGGTAAGATTAATGTCTCTAGAAACATCTTGGGATTAAGATTGGGGAAGATCCATTTTGTATAGGAGATTCAAAGCAAAATCAATGAGCACAACCTATCATCTGACCCTCCTTCTAGCGTCATTTATTTATAGGTGTTAGAAATCCGTTA
Source organism: Pinus tabuliformis (assembly GCA_031772625.1). Lineage (NCBI taxonomy): Eukaryota > Viridiplantae > Streptophyta > Pinopsida > Pinales > Pinaceae > Pinus > Pinus tabuliformis. The sequence goes on along the minus strand of CM062808.1, from coordinate 379,248,927 downwards.
ACCAAGGGGGTCTCCATAATGTGAAGTCCCAATTAGACCTCACACCATTTGGAATAGGAGCCCCATATGGAATATCAACCCAGTTTCCATATGTTCTTATATATTTTCCTTGGCTTTAGCTATTAGCAAGAGAGAGAACCATGTTCGTGCCTTTGCAAAAAGAAAGTATGTGTGCCTAGTGAGTGTTTGGTTGTGAGCATTTCAAGGTTCTTCTACTGTGGAGGGAAAAGAAAGTACCACCCTAGTAGAGACACAAATTAATAGGAAATGTGTGTCTAACATCCAACAGAATAGTCCATAAGGATGTGATGGTCATTGCAACCATTACGTCACATTATCAATATGATAAGCACTAAAATAACCAAAATAGTTCAACTACTTTAGTGTAGGTGAAAGAAAACATGAATCATAAACATTCACAAAACAATCTTACAATATTCATGATTGATGCATGAAAACGTGTTGGCCATCAGATTTCAAGTATTAAGTAAAAGTCCTAAGATACATGTATATAATGAACATCATTAGCTCTAATAGTGGAGCATTGGAGCCATGAATTTCTCCCCAAAGTACTAACTATGTCTCTTTGATGCCTTATGGGAGAAACCAAGGTGAAAATTCCTTTGGTTGTAGAATGAGGGTGTATATATAACAAGTGAGGTGATCCTTCACCTCCCTTGTCACTCTTGGGCTACCCTCATGAGTGTTTGACTTCTCATGACTTTTTGACTTCCTACATGACATTTCACATTACATATATGACTCTTGGATTTCCACTCTACAATATATTTCTCCAATATCGAATTACATATTCCAAAAAATGATGTGGCACATGGTGACTCATGACATGACTTGACATTGATGACATGGATTGCATGATGACATAGAAATTTCAAGCCATTCTTTGTTGTTGCTTTCTTTGTGTCTGATATTCCTATTTTGTTATAGTCTGATGTTCCTTCGTCTTCTTTCTTTATGATCATAGTATCTACCCAACTCCTTAGGTGTCTTCTAGCATGTCCTCCTTCTCCATCTCCTTCTTCATCCTCTTTCCATAGAATAATAGAGTACATGCATCTGGAATACACCCATGACAAGAAAACATCAGTCTAATAAACCCCTAGTCTAATATGTTGCATGATGATCCACTGGCCGAGCCAGAACCGGGTGGCAAGCTAAGGGAGAGGCTCAATGACTACGCAATTGTGCATCTTAGGTAGTCAAGGGTGAAGATTGAGCATTAAGACTGTGCAATGCGCATTTCAGGCTTAAATAGGGAGGAAGATTTTGTAGTTTTAGGACTCAGTGAGTTGGGCTGAGGGGTTTTGCATTGTTTCAGCCTACTACATAGTTTTGGGAGCCAGAGTAGTCCTAGTGATTTCATAATTGAATATTTTAGGAGCTCAAGGGTTAGGTTTGAGCTCAGAGGCCACACAATATGTAGTTGGGGCCATGTTGGAGGGTTGAATTGTGCAATTTTGGATGCCAAGGTCCGGGTTTGAGCACTTAAACTACACAATGCATAGTCATGGGAGGAAGGAACTACACATTACGTAGTATCAAGGGTCAAGGTTTTAGCTTGAGGGATGGAACTACACAATGCGCAGTTGATGAAGGTCAAATGATGTTAATTTGCTGGAAAATTTCTAGAATTTGGCTAAGTGTGGGGTCAATGACATTGATGTGAATAGTGATATGACTTGAATGTGATCACACACTTAGAAAACTTGACTACACAACAACATAGATCATCCAGGACATGTGAACAAAATACTTCGCTCAGTGCGAAAACTTTGTGATGACTTATGACAAGTGCGACAATAGAGATACACTTTGCGACGACCATGACGACACTTATGTGACAATGCTTAAAACTTTGTGAATGAGTGAGATAGATGTTTACATGGTTATATGAACTCATTTACACAATGATAATCCCCTTGAAACCATTAAAATGAGCTTATACACATTCTGCGACAAGTAAGATGCAAAAATACAACATCTACTATATGAAGAGAAAAAGGTGAATGAAACTTGCGATATGTGAGTGACAATGAAAACGACACATGCCATAGTGAATATAACATGAAAAAAATAATAATTAAAGTGAAAGCAAGAAAAATTGCCAGTCGAAAACATGAAAACGACGCTCGCGAAAAGCGAAGGTGCGCAAAAGAGATAGTTTGGAAAACTCACTAAAATGGAAGTACAAACGTAGATAAAAGTGAGGGACTATCAATAACATTGCACACCGACTGTCGACATGGGTTGAACATTGCACAGACATTATCTTGATGGAATGCGTTATGCTTGTTCAAGCTTTCATAATATAATACATTTATGCTTGTTCAAGCTTTCATAATATAATACATTCATGAACTCGTTGCAAACTGAGCATGTGTGAGCAAGTGACTTTGATCGATCAAGAAGTGAGCATGGAACGAACGATCATAAGATCCACAATAGGCTCAAAAATTAAAGTGTAAGTAAAATTTTGGAGGGTGTTTTTCGCAACGACAACATAGTGTTACTCATTTGACCTAATATACAAGGTATGTTATGAATATGGGGTTGCAACAAGGTCTTTTCTCAGAGTCTTTGAATCCTAAAACTAATGCCACCATTACGTTTAAATTTGTGAGATATTTTTAGCAATATAAGTTTTACCTCAATCATGTTCTTGGTATATAGTTATTCTCCTTAAACATATATCCAATTAAAGATGTCACATCAACAAGAGGTATCTATGTGGCATCCATGTTTCCCCACCTGGCCCATGTGGTGCCACACCACCACTATGTTGGGGTCCAATGGGCACATGCAATCATATATCAAGTTCCTCAACATATCAACATTTTTGTGGTTTTGATGATGTTCAAAGGCTAGTATCATCTCATCATCACTAGACCCATCATCATCATCCCTATCAACACTGAGCCTATCATACATCTTCTTAACGCTTCCTAGTCTTAACGGCCAAATGGTCAACATCCCATTGGACTCCCCCCAATACACATCATGTTGCATCAAATCGTTTCAAACTTGGTGCATATCCTCTTAACTCTTCTGAAATACCAGTAGTCCAATGGCCCTACATGGCACCCATATCAAATCAATACAAGAATATCCTTTTTTTCCTTGATGTTGCATTTCTGGTATGATCTTTGCTTGACCTATATTCCCTAGGACCACATTCCCTAGTACCAGGATCACCACCCCCGTTATTTCGTCTCTATGATACCACATCTTTCACTAAATTTTCATGTGGCAAGGAAAGTTATGATACTTTTCCCATAACTTATTAGTTTTGGATATTGTTAGTGGGGAACTCATATAGAGTTCCAAGTGTTTAATTTTTATATTTAGTGCCAAAATTTTGACTTGAAATAATGTGGTATGCACTCTATTCAATATAATAAATTGTACTTAGTTTGCATCTTTCTATAATAATATAATTCACATTTTACTTAGAACACATGTTTGAGGTCAGTTTTAGGAACTACTTCTCCCACTTTCTACTCTTGCAAGGCATATTTGCTAACAAAACACAATGCTTGAGCCATAGAATCATGATTAAGATACCCAATCCCATTTAAAGTTAACAACCCCTATGATGTTTAGATAACCACTCGAAAAATTATGTGATCATTTGTGTCATGAATGAAAGATCTATCCTAACACATTTGTCCCACTAATATGCTATGCTATGCTATGTTATCCTATCCTATCCTATCCTATCCTATACCATACCATACCATACCATATCATTAGTCTATCCTAACACATTTGTCCCACTAATATGCTATGCTATGCTATATTATCCTATCATATCCTATCCTATCCTATACCATACCATACCATACCATATCATTATTTCACCTATGCACGAGAACTAAATCTCGTAAATGAAGTTGTAAGCTAACCATTTACTGAAAGTAAATGAAGACTGAGACGATGGTGACTAAAAGGAAGCTAAGCCAGAAAGGTCATAAAAGGGTCCAACCTCCATATCATATGATATATCAAAGCATTAATTTTGAAAGAAAATTAATAGTTCAGAGTAAAAATCAGATATCAAAGCATTAATTTTAAAATTATAAATATAATAAAAATAATAATTAATATGCATAATGATTGAAACTTTAAAGTAACATGAATATGGATAATATATTTAAACATTACCATAACATGAAAGTGAAAATATAATATAAATTTGAAAGTGAGTTAATAATGCAACTTGAAAATTACAGAGCCTAATATATTTAAACGTTATAATAACATGAAAGTGGAAACATGATATAAATTTGAAAATGTAATCTAGAAATTGCATAGTAAAATTTTAAATCTTTTAATTTTATATAAAATGAAAATAATGAAATTTTATAATTCTTTAATTTTGTTTATAAAATGGAAATGGACATAAATTTGAGATATATATAATAATTATTAAATAAATCATAAGTATTTTTATAAAATATTTTTAATAATAATAATAAGTCAAAGTTTGAGATTTATTTTAGAAATATTTATATTCTTTTTATTATTTTAATTAAATTAAATTAATTAAAAAATGTCATATAAAATGTGATATATAGTATTGATGAGCCATAGTATTTAATAATGGTATTGTAATAAAACTTATTTAGAAGTCAAAAATATTCATAATTAAGTGGAATTAAATATTTGTATATATATGTTTAACTTATATATGAATTCTTTTTATAATGGATTATAAAAATAAATTTAAATACATGATTCAAGCCGGTGGAGATAAGCATCGCGGTGGAGATAAGCATCGTCCTACATTATGGTTGATTGAGTTAGTGATTGATATCGATGCCGTCAACTAATGAGACAAATGAATATTTGCCTTTACTGACGTATTGCTGATCTCATCCACTGACGAAACGCCATGGTTCGTCTCCACAATAGAACATATTAACCACTCAAATTAGATCGTACATTATAATATAACCGTTGTGGACTTGACGCTCATATAATATTCTATGTACAGTTTCAATTCCGGATAAGGCGCTGTCCAATCTGAAGTTGTTTTTTTTTTTTCGTTGGGGTCGGCAGGCGGGATTGTGTCGAATCTTATTTTTTTTCCGTTGGTGTCGGCAGGCGGGAGAACCCTTATCTACTTTCTTGTTTTTTTTAAGGTTCGATCATTAGTGATAAAGGAGGAGAGGAAATTTTTTTGGGGGAATGTTCATATTTTCAAAAATATAATTACTTTTAAATTTAAGGATAAATTGTAGGATGATAACAAGTAAGAGATAGAAATATTAGGGTATTATAAAGAGGTGATCAACCTCACTTTTGCGAACGAGAATTATCTGTCAATGTTAACCAATTGTACTAAGAAAAAAATGAGTATTGATAAGAAAGAAACTAATTCTTTTGAGCTTCTAAGTGAAGCAAGGCAGTGGTTTATTCCCAAAACTCCCTCGGACCAAAAAATTTGTCACCTTTGCAATACTCGGAGGGTAGAAAATGAAAAACACTCTCTTAGATTATCTGACTCTTACTCATATAAGCTCTCATTTCCAAAACATTTACTACACTTACAATCTTTTTATTTAATCAACCTACTATTGTGATTTTAGAACTATTTTTCTTTTTTTAATCATAAAAATTAAATTTAATAAATTACAATTAAAATTTTTCCTTACATCAAATAAACCATATTAATATTAATAAATATTAATAATCATTATGATATCTTTATACACCCTTAGTTTGGAAAAATAATTGTCCTCATGCATGGTAGGTTTAGTACTGATGAAAATTCTTAATAAGTTTTATTTAAATATGTCTATGCTCCATCATTCTCATTATTATAGTCTTGGGATTGTCCTAGTGGTGACGCAGGATGGCCCAAACAAACCACGGACAAATTCTCTTGCACAACACCGCACGTAAATCGAGTAGGATTAGCAATGATCATGAATTGAATTTTCCTCGGAAATCCCTAAATGGATAAGGGCGTTTTCTTTCTTTCTTTTTTTCTAACCATTTGTTAACACAATTTCGATGTGTTTATATTTGACTATGATAAAATACATTTATATGGTGTTGTTTAAATATTAAGTTTTAGAAATTTTAGTTTATCTATATATATATATATATATATTTTCGACAATAATAGTTAGTTTTTATTTAAGATTCGGCAAAACAGCTGCCGAGGGCTTTAACAGGGCTACTCTGTATTTCCTTGTTACAGATTTTGCTTTCGTTTTGATAGGAGGCGAGGAGAGTACATTTAGCTTTTGATAGGTTCGCTGAAGGAATTACACTGTGATTGCAGATAATGGCTTGAATATGCACTTGATCTGGTTTCAGAATGGCGTCTTGGATTTCTGCTGCTTTTGCATGTCGCGTCTTAGCTCTGCTTCCTAGCTTGCAGAGAGGAGACCCATCGCTCTGGAGTTCCTTTGCCGGATCATCCACTGGCTCATTGCTTGTTTTCTTTTGATTTGTTTGGTGGATTGTTACTTTGTACTCATGATTGCCAAGAGAGGTGTCAACATTGCCGGCATTGCTTGCCGTTTCAACATAGAACGCTGCAGAGGCCTTTCTGCTCTCAAATCTAGCTTTGAAGGAGCCCTCGTGAACCCCCCAGCACCTACCCAACTGATTGCAGAGAGACACAGCGGTGAAGTCCAGCATGGAGCAGAGATCGAAAATGACGAGGTTGCGTTTTTTCCTTGTGGAAGAGTCCGCGTCTCCTAACAGCTGCCAGCTAGAATTGGTCTGGTCCCGTAGCTCTGGGGGATGGAGAGATATCTGAACCAGTGGATTACTCCAAGGAGCGAAGGCCCAGTCTTCTCCAGAATTATGGAATGCTGCAGTCCGATTCAACATCATTAACTAATAGAGATCTCCTGCTACAGATAGAGCCTAGATTGGCTGCCAAGTCCGCCTGTGAGTTTAACTTCCTCAGAATATGATAGAAGGAGATTTTGCGGAACTTGGGCAAAACTAGTCTGATTTTTTTGAGTGTGGGGGCTAAATGAACCTGAGAATGGATCTTTTGAAAGTTCATAGCCTAGATAATTAGTCTAGAGTCTCCAAAGACTGAGATGGAGAGGAGATTCCTCTTGATAGCTAGATTTAGACCCTGCCACAGAGCAAGAGCCTCCGCTCTGTTGTTAGTTTCATGCCCCAGACCCCAAGCAAATCACAGCTTAGTTGAGCCACCTGGACTCAAGATAACTCCACCACCACCCGCCGCTCCTGGGTTACCTTTAGAGGCCCCATCGAAGAAAAGGCAGTGATCATCCAAAGCTGATCTCCATTTGATGAATTCCTATTCTTCCAGACGAATTTCCCAATGAGAAGGGGCTTTAGCAGGGGGAATGGGTCTATTCTGATGGTTTGGAACTAGCTCTTTTAGCCATTGATCTTCCTCGCTGTCCAAAATCATACCGTTTCTTATGGCGGGTTTGGCTTCTAAGGCCTCACCCAACAGAGCTTTGATCTTAGAGATAATTCTGACCGGATTACAACTCTCCTCCCTAAAAATTCTGTTGTTCCTCTCCAGCCACAGTTTCCAGCATGTGAATTTGGGAATCCACATCCAGCCAGTCTTGAGAAGGCTTTTTTTGGAGAGACAGAACGGGGATAACTTGGCCCAGTTTCTTAGCAGGTCCGGAATATTTCCGGGAAGCTCTATTTTGTCAGGTCCTAGCATCAGGACACCCCTCCAAACTTCTTGAGCAAAGGGGCACAATAACAACAGGTGATTAGTCGTTTCTTCATCCGAAGCACAAAGAGGGCACTTGGAGGGACCTTCCATTCCATGCCTTCTCAGGTTATCTCTAGTGAGGATACTTTTATGCGCCAAAGTCCAGCAAAAGAAGTCAATTTTGGGGAGAGCAGGAAAGGACCAAATAAATTTCCATTGAGTTGGCTCTGGGGGAGCGTTTGGGACAGCCAACATACTTTTGTAACCTTCTGCTGCTGAGTATGAGCCTGAGAGAGAGCCCCACCCTCTTTTGTCCTTAGAAGAGGCCTTTAAGGGAGATTTTCCTTGGAGCAAATCCAACAATAAAGTGGCTTCAACATCCAGCCAATGAGGGACCTCCCCCAGATTCCAACCATCCCAAAGTCTTCCTGCATCATCTGTCCAATTGGAGATGTCCCAAAGGGTTTCCAGATTGCTGGCTTGAAGCCAAAATATGATATTTATAAGTTCTGCCATCTGATTCAAGGGCTGATCTCCAAGGATCGAATCTTCCCAAATTCTTTTTTTTTTCCCATTACCTAGGATCTAGTATAGCTTGTGACTGAAATGTTTCATAGCTGTGAGACAGAGTTTGAATACCGGTGATCCTTTGGTTGTTCTTGGAGGTTGGTCCAAACACCTCAAGCGTTTCCCATGAAAATATTTTTTCCACGGAACTCTCTTGCTCGAACTAGGTTTCCCAGAAACAATGTTCCAAAGGAGCTTGGAGCCCAGAGCAAGATTTTGGGCTGCCAGATCTTGCATTTGGAGACCTCCTTCCAAGAATGGCTTCTTAAGAGTGTCCCAGTTTACTAAATGGAGCCTTCTTTCATTATTTTTCCCTCCCTCCCACAGAAATCTTCTCAGGAGGCCATCCACTTTACTAATAAAGGTTTTAGGGGCTAGTAGAATGGAGTTCTGATATAACGGTAGACTTATGAGAACAGATTTCATTAGGATTACCTTCCCAGCATTATTCAACCAAGAGGCTCCCCAAGCTTGTATTCTGAGTTTTAGCTTTTCTAGTAGGGGCATCTAGTGAGCTACCTTAGGATTTGATTTGAAGATTGGGATCCCAAGATACTTAAATGACTCCCAGGTCAGGGTTCCTTCCATTTCTAACAACCTTGCTATGTATGTCAATTCCTTGATCAAGCAATTCCAGCCATAGATCGTGCTTTTTAGATAGTTGATCTTGCTGCCCGAAACCTCCCTATAAATGTCTAGCTCCTTCTTGAATTTCCTAGCAGAATTTATGCTACCTCCTCCAAGCAATAATGTATCATCAGAAAACTGGGCATGATTTATGTCTTTGACCTTGTGAGCCATCCTCAGGCCTAGCAGAGTTTGGATCTGTTGATAGTAGTCTAGCTAGAAACTGAGCACCGAAACTTGAATGGCATAAAGAAGTAGGGAAAATGGGCAACCTTGTCTTAGCCCCCTCGAGGCCTGGAAGAATTCCGTTGAGTGACCATTAACCAAAGGCACTATCCAAGGAGAGGTAATGCAGCCTTTCACCCATGTTATGAGAGCTTTTGAGAGGCCAAATTTCTCCATCGCAGAAAACAAGAAATCATGTCTCACCCTATCAAAGGCATTTGTCAAATCTAGCTTAATCACCACGCCTTTCTCTTTTCGATGACAACTTGAGTGAATTGCTTCTTGCACCAACACAATATTGTCAAGAATCTTTCTCCATTTGATGAATCCTCCTTGGTTTTCACGGACGATGACTGGCAAAATTTTCTTAAGACGGTTGGCTATTATTTTTGTAACCAGTTTATATACAACAAAGAGATGAGCCGGTATCTGTTGAAGTCGGTGTCGCCTTTATCTTTCGGAATCAAGGAAAGGAAGGCCGAGTTGGTATTGCCTCCAATCTTGGTACATGTCTGAGATTTCCGGACCATTCTCAGAAGATATTTTTTAATTGTAGGCCAGCAAGTCAGGTAGAACCTTGCTGTGAACCCATCAGGGCCCGGAGCTTTATCCGGTTCCATGCAATCCAATGCTTTTTTAATCTCATTCATACTGATCGGAGCAGTCAGCATAGTATTGTCAAAGTTTTGAACACATTGAGGAATTAGATCAATCAGATAGGCTTGAGAATCGATAGGAGGGTCTTCTGGGGCCAAGTAAAGATCTTTGAAGAAGGAGTGGGCTGCTCGCTTTATGCCTTCAAAGTCTTTAATCACAGTGTTTTGATAATGAATTTCATTTACTGTTTTGAAGTGCTTGCATGCTTCAGCTTGCTTATGGAAGTAGCTTGTATTTTTGTCTCCGGCCTGTAACCAAATATTTCTGGACTTCTGTCTCCAGAACTCTTCTTCATCCCTGCTTACTTTATGGAGATATTTTTGCAGCTCTACTTCTTTTTGAAGAAGGGATTGAGTTACATCGGAATTCTCCATTGTTAATTGATGGCCTGCTAAACTGTCATGCATCTCCTTTCTTTTGGCGGTGGGTATTTTCAACCTTTTAGCCCACTCCTTGAGCTCTCTTTTAAGTCCCCTCAATTTTTCTTCCCACACAAAGAAAGGGGATCCTTGAACTTGCCAGTTCCAGGCCTCAGAGACCACCTCCTGGAAGCCTTCTTGCTGAATCCATAGAGAACTGAATGTAAAGGGAATGGGACCTGGATTTCCATCCAAGGAGAGCTCAAGCAGAATGGGTTTATGGTCAGAGGTGTAGTTTGGCAGGATTTTAGAGGTGGCCATTAGACCACATGTCAAGAAGGAGGATTGGACTAGAAATCTGTCCAAGCGAGTAGCAATGTGGCTGGGGCCTATCCTTTTGTTGGACCAAGTGAATTTCCGAGATGAGGGCTTGATATCCTCCAAATCCCAACCTAAAATGAGGTCTTCAACCCATTCTCTAGCTGGGTCTCTGACCAGCAAGCCCCCCCTTTTCTCTTCTGCAGCTAGCATAACATTCAGATCACCTGCAATAAGAATATTTTCTGGATTGTGCAAGAAAAGATAGGATTGGAGTGAGTCCCAACAATTTTTTTTCTCAGATGGTAAGACTGGAGCATATAGATTCAACATCCTTACTTGATGGCCAGATTCCTCATGGAGGAGCTTAGTGAATGCCAATGGGGGCAACATTCTTCGTAAATCAGATCATATTTGGAGTTGTCCCAAAAGGAGGCAATCCCTCCATAGGCGCCTCTAGCACTGACTGCTCTCCCTTGGCCTTTATGCCAAAATGCTTTGCTTGCTTGGAGGAGTAGAAGGTCCTCCAGCTTTGTCTCCTAGATGAGAAGGATTTCAAGCGAGTACATCCTCACAATGTCTTTCAGAGCTTCTTCTTTCAACCTGCTGCCTAACCCTCTGCAATTCCAGGAGACGTATTTCATTATTTACTGGCTTGGGAGGTTGTGGCTCCTTTTGGAGCCTGACCATGCTTGCGCCTAGATCTGGTATTCATCATTCCTTTGAGAGTTTTCTGAGAGCCTTGGAGTACATCTAGATAAGTTTTTTCCTCTCTTTGTTTCTTCTTGGACTTTCAACCCCTAGCAGACTTGATAGGAGTGACTTGCGAGATGTCTGATTCGGAGACTCCATCTTCTGAATCTCCCTCAGAATCGGTGCCCAGACTGATGTGCTCCTCGTTTTCTTATTTTCCCCCTTGATCATCCTCTGATGGAGGAAAATTTGACTTTGCCTCGGCTTCTTTCACTTTCTTCAAAGGGTCTTTTGGTTCCTCTTAGATCCCAATGGCATCCATCTTTTCCCCAGAGGAAGAGCCTTCTTTCGGAACTTCTTTGGGTTTTGGTTTAGGCTGGGGCTTCACTAATGGCCCTGAATTTTTCTTCTCAGTGGGTTTTGGGATTGCCTTGCCCTTTTTTATCTCTTTCCATCCTTCTTTATCCACTTTGTCCCCGGTTGGAGCTTTTGGGCAATTTCGTTGGAAGTGTCCATGTTCGTGACAGGTTCTGCATTTGAAAGGCAATTGCTCATAATCCAATTTTTGATAGTGATGCCATTCTCTGACTGTAAGTTTTACCGCTTCTGGCAGTCCAGCTTCCTGATCGACTTCCACACAGATTATTGCACAAGTAGATTGGCCCTTGTTATCTACTTTGTCAATGAAATGACCTAGACCATTTCCAATCTTTTGCAGGGTGTGACAGCTCCAGCAATGGATCGGAAGATTGGGAAGCCAAGCCCAGACGGGGACCTCTTTAGGGGCATCGACTAAGGGATCGAAGTCGGGAGTCCACTTATTAAGATACATACCCTGATTTCCCATGAAATACAGACCATTTCTGAATACCAGATCTTGATCTTCTTTGGAGGTGAACTCAAAAATGAAATACCCTCTTCCGACAGCATAGCAGATCACATTGTTTTTCAGCTGAGGTCTCTAGTTGCGTTGGATCCAGTCATCTGTTGTTTTTGTAGAGGGCCAGCGTCCCATAAATTGTCCTACCAACCCTCTATCAACCAGGGCTAGGGCGATTTTTATCGGTTGGTCTTCTGGCAGGGCGATCTCAGGAATTTCTTCCATCTTTTTGATAAATTTCGGGACTTCTGGGATCAATTTTTTCTTCCCTTTCTGCGTTAACAGTCTTCGGAAAGCTTCCTCTGATGAGATTGGCGGGGTGGGAGAAGGCTCCCCACCCCCAGGCGCACTCATGGCGGCGGCTGTGGCTTCTTTGCGGTCACAAACCTAGCAGGCGGTTGCTATGCGCGGGAGATTTTTTCCCTATGTTACTTAAGTTATTATCTAGTGGACCTAATTCTATATATATTATTAAATGAAATTAGTGATTTATTTTATTAGTTTCAATCGTATTTTTTCATTTTTGTGAGCATTATTCCATGTGATGAGTATTAAGTGGACTATTCAAAAATCATAAGAAATTAGTCAGTTACGACTACCTCTCATGAAACTAGTCATAAATGAATGACTTACTTGATGCAGTTAAATCCCAAAATAATCTCTATTATATTATATGAATTTAGTATTTTAATTGTTTTAGAAAATTTAGATTAAAAAAAATTTACAATTAATCTAAATTTATAATAAACTAAATTCTAGACCAATTAAATTAAAAAAAAAATATCAAAAAAATTATCCAAAACATAAAACAGCTATACATTTATATGCCCCTATTTACTTATTTATAAAATCTATCTACTTGCATCCATCATTTCGTTTATAGGTTTGCGAGTTATATATTTATGTATTACTCACTTTTATTTTTGTAAACGAGACATGTGTGGCTATCTATCTCTTCACAACATAATTTTCCCCAAACATGCATCATTCTTTTTTGGTCCACGATTCCAAAATCTTATTTTTATTTATACGGTTTTATTACATTGGTTAAATATTATATAAATATTTTTATCAAGTCATTGAAAATTAAAGTCTAAATTTATGGATAAAATTTTAGGTGTGAAATTTTATTTCAGAATTTATTTTATAAAATTTCAAAAAAAAAATAAAGTATTAATTTTATCTAGAGAAATTAAAAAGAATAGATGATTTATTTAAAATTTAGTTTTATATTTATTTTGAATCGGTGATTTACTTAAAATTTAATTTTATATTTATTTTGATTGTGACATATTGTCACTTGTTTTAATATGTGCAATTATGATTATTGAATTATTGATCATATTACATGTATAGATATAATTTTTATGAGGAGGAGTCTATTCTTATTAGTTAGGAGGTTGTTGAGGCTCATTTAATTTGATGGATTCTCTATAACTAGCTAGTTTTCTAGTTTAGATTGGAGTAAGGTTGAGATAATTTCTCAAGTGAAGGATTGTATGTCCTTAGTGTATTTATATTATACAATTACATTGTTGAATTGAGAATTTTATGTGTGCAATAAGATATATCATCCTAAACATGGTACAACGATAGGTTTGGGCTTGACTCCCTCACGTGAGGACCTAAGGAAATTGAGAATACATGATTTGTTATAAGATGATTGTAACAATGTGTTTGTTCATAGTATTTGTGATGGTTTGTCCATCTATTATTAGAGTTGGCAATTATATTAGATTGTTTTATTTGTTTAAAGAATATTGGTTGCAAAATTGTAAGAAAATCTCTATATTTGTGGATGTGTTGCACCAATGGAGAATGTTAGTATCATAGTCCAAGAATTGTGAGTCAGGCATGAACCACTTTGCCTAATATTTTCTTGTATGTAGATTTGTGTTCACATAGGTTTATACTTGCAAATTTTAACATGGAGAAGGAGCAAGTTTTTTTCATAGAGTTGTGTGTAAGGATCTGTGGCATGAGCTAATGAGATTGTGTGAAGCAATCTTGTGAGATGCTTAGAGTAGTGTGGATCAAGTCTATGCGATTGCATTGATAATAGATTATCAGGTGAATCCATGTGAATTTTTGCATGAACTCTATTGTAATATCGTGGCATAGTGTGTGGAGTCAGCTGAGGCGTGATCTACGTGATAAATGAGAGCTATATGGAGCTTCTTGGAGCATGAGATCCTATATATGTGTGGAATTCAATGATATTGTGTGGAGATACATAAAGGCTTATAGTCCATAACACATACACAAAAGATAAACATATCTTTCTAGATCCTTAAATTTTATGCAAGATATTTATGAAAACGAGCAGGGTTGTTGTAACACCTCCGACCCCTTTAAGTCATCTTAGGATGTGGGAGTGTCTTGACAGGTTTTGCAAATCTGTCAACCAAGGGGGTCTCCCTAATGTGAAGTCTCAATCAGACCTCACATCGTTTGGAATAGGAGCCCCATCCGAAATATAAGCCTGTTTTCCATATGTTCTTATATATTTTCCTTGGCTTTAGCTATCAGCAAGAGAGAGAAGCATGTATGTGCCTTTGCAAAAATCAAGTAAGTGTGCCTGGTGAGTGTTCGGCTATAGGTGTGTCAAGGTTCTTCTACTGCGGAGGGAAAATAAAGTAAGCCTCTAAGAGAGAGGTAATAGTACCACCCTAGCAATGACACGCATGAACAGGAAAGATACATCTAACATCTAGTGGAATAGTCCAGAAGGATGTGATGGTCATTACAACCATTACAACACATTCTCAATATCATAAGCACTAAAATAACTGAAATAGTTCAACTACTTTAGTACAATTGAAAGCAAACATTGTAGAAAATCTCGTAGATTCAGAGACTCGTGCAATTTACTAAAGCACATGACAGGAATCTACTTCTACTTTCAACCAACGAAATTCAATAGATCGATGAAAACAATATGAACAAGAAGAAGACAAATCAATGGAACATAACACAAGATGTATCTGGGGAAATCCATTGTTCAAAACCCCGCTATCCGTATTGCATATATCGAAAATATTAGTGAAGATACAAGGCTTGTTCTCACTAGAAAAATTCCACACAAGTATGCTCAACTCTCTCAACTCACAAGCTAGCTCTTGGCCAACACTTAGGCAATTTTGCAGCTCTCCAAGCCCCTAATCTCTTGCGTAATTCCTAGGATTAATAGCCTATATTTAAAGGGAATTCATGTTTCCAAAACTACGCAATCCAAACATAGGATCAATCTTTGATGCATGCATGATATTTACACTCCAGTAAATAATAAAACTGATAGTATATTGTCCCTGCACTCTAGTCTCAACTGAGTTTTTCTCAGAATCGACATGCATGAGTTTCTGATGAGGGAATCTTTAGTTAACTAGAGTGACACTTGTGGATGCACTAGTGCACCAACTGACTATTAACTCTCTATTAGTTCCTTAAATAGTTTGGAACTAATTTAACTGAACTTAACTCAATGAACTTCGTGATCTAATTTCCAACTGATTTTAAACTCATATTGAACTCCTAAAAGTTAGGGAGACCATATACATGACTACCGGAAGACCTCCAACTCGAAATTCCTAAGCTAATTATGTTGATTAAAGTTAATTGACTATTTACAAGTTGCTATGACAATTCAATTTTAATTCTCAGTTTAATTCAAGGACAAATTAAACTGGAATTTCTTGTTTCCATTTATCAACACTCCATCTCAACAAGAAAGGGATTATCAGCTACCCCGATTCTATCTCTGTGAAACTCAAATTTACATATTAACAATGCCTTTGTCAAAATGTTAACATATTGCTCCTCCATGGGAATGTACTCTAACAACATAATCTGCCTCAATACATAATGTTTCAGATGGTGATATCGGATATCAATATGCTTGGACCGATCATGAAAAACTAGATTTTTAAAGAGTTTGATACGACTCTAATTATCATAGTAAATCACAATTGGATCCATCTGCTGACCAAACAAACCAACCAGGATCTTCCTCATCCATATGGCCTCACATGCTTCTTGACTCACAGCCATGTACTCTGCCTCTACCGAACTGAGTGCCACTACTCTTTATTTCCTGTTATACCAAGAAACTGTCATTGACCCAATACTAAAGATCCCTCCTGATGTGCTCTTTCTATCAGATGGACTCCCAACCGAATCTGCATTGATGAATCCTTGAAGATTCACTCCATCTGTCTGTCTTTCAAATAATCCATACTGAGAAGTACACCTGAGGTATCGCAACACATACTTTGTCATGGCCTTCTCCTCAACGAATCTGACATGGCCTTCTCCTCATTGAATCTGACATCCCTACAAACCACTGTCATCTTGCTAGTCAACAAGTACACTCGATAGTTGTGAGGTGTATCAATGTACCCCACAAATATCCCCAACTCTGTTATCAGCTCAAGCTTCTTTTGTTCATATTTGGTCACATGGAAATATACCGATGACCCAAAAATCCTAATGTGACCAACATCTGACCTCTTACCGGAATAAGCCTCCGCTAGTGTCTTCATCTCAAGTATCCAATGTGGGCTATAGTTCTGAACATAAACCGTCGTGTTTCATGCATCAACCCACAAGAGTAGTGGTAGGCCCTAATCATTCAACATCACCCTTGTTTCCCCTACTATGCTTATGTTCTTCCTCTCGGCCATCCCATTCTGCTAAGGGTTATGGGGTGTCGTCAACTCCCGTTTAATCCCTTCTTATGTAAATCACCACCATTATCACTTCATAGATATCTAACCTTATTTCCTGACTCTTTATCCACCAATGATTTAAACTCACAAAACTTTGTGAAAGTTTGATCGTTTTTCTGCATGAAAAATATCCAACATTTACGAGAATAATCATCAACAAATATAACATAATACATGTGTTTAGCCATGGATTTTGTCGAGAATGGTCTTAATCCGAATTGGATCATTATATTTTTTTCATCCATATCGATGAATTTGGAGTGGAAAAAGTGGACGAATCAGCGCATGGGACCGTTTTTACCAGCGGGACCAACTTTGGCGAAATAGGGCCTGGTACCTTCTCAGAATGTTTTGAGGCATCAAATGACATTTTTTGTGGGTAAAAATTTGTCACTTATGCGTAGCAACTTTTCATGCTATTATACACACAAAGAGATTTCTAATGGTGCAAGAATTGTGTCAATCAGAGTCCGTATACAAAAGTTATGTCACTCACAAGTTGACCTTTCTATTTTCACACCTATAGTTCGGGAGGATGCTGCATCGGCCCCCATTATTCATGGAAAATGGGCTAGCCATGTGTTTGTGATGTAAGAGACTCTACAAGAGTCTATTTTGTAACTCTAGTTAAGAGTTTATGTAGTCAAACATAACCACGTGTAGGCTATAGGGTTGTGTTATAACCGGGCCACTAGGAGGAAGAGGCATTCCATTCTTTCGAGAGCATTTTGTTCCATAGTTGAGAATATATAGCTAGGAGAGATAGGAGGTAGGGAACACAGAAAGGATCTGTGCACTGTAGCATCCCATGGGCCACAGACATTACCTTTTTGGATCTGCAGCCATATTTCCAAACAGAGAAAGAGAGCGAAGCGGCCTGACCTTCTAGCTGGGTTTTCTCTCAAAAGGGTTTCCTAGAGAGAATATCTTGTGTATTATGAGTGTGTGAGTTTATTTTTTCATTCTCTAATTTTTTTCTTGATTTAATCTTACATGCATGCACTAATTACAGTTAATTTTACATATCTAGAAATTAAATAAAACTGTAATAGTGTAGAATCTCATATTTTTAATATAATATTATCAAATCTGTTGTGACAAACTGTCCAATGAAATATCCATGGAAGTTTATGGATCATTTGGAATGAGAGAATGTTTCTTTGGATATTTTGTGGATATTGTAGGGATCTAGATCAGTGAGGCTGAAAATCGTAGAACCCTAATCATGGGCGAAAAATCTGTAAACCAACCTTGTGATCCTACATAGGTGAGGTTTTCACAACTCGAAGAACAAGTCGTGGATATAAAACACAATGTAAACCTCCTCATCTCTACCCTAAGCAATAAGATAGGGGTGTTTGGAGAAGAAGGGGATTCAAATGTAGAGGACAAATCAAAATGGGGATCCAGAGATTAGGAAGACGCAGATAACTAGCCAAAGAATGAACTGGGAAAAGATCAACCTAGTTCGAGTGTCGTGAACCAATCCCTGTTTAAAGTGGAAGAAAAAGTCAATATCAATCCATGCCATGGCAAGATCGACACTTTGAAGCTGAACCAAAGGTTTCAACAACTAGAAGTTTATTTCAGTGTTCATTAGATCGAGGAAGGGCAAAAGATCTCATTCGTGCAGTTGAAATTGGAGGGCTATGCACTGACTTGGTGGGAGAGGCACACAAAAACCCTAAGGTTGGAGGGAGAACCTCCAGTGACTAATTGGGAGTATTTCAAAACCCTCATTAAGTCATAGTTTTATCCCATTGGGTACGTGGAATACCAGTTGATCCGGTGTCATTACTTCAGGCAAAAGATGGGCCAAAGTGTGCAGGAGTATACCAAAAAAATTAAGAAAGATGGCTATAATGTTGGGTATCTCTCCAAAGAACCCAGATGTACTCCTCAAGTAATTGGGGGGCCTGCATCACCATCTGCGTTAGAAAGTGATGTTGTTCAAGCCTAAAACGGTGGATGAGGCTTCTGTACATGCACATTACCTCAAGAACATAGGCCTAAAAGGAGCACAATCAAGTGGATCAAAGTGAAAGGAGCAACAAGACACTTCTAAGGATGGGAAGAAGAAGAAAAAATGGGGAAAAGATAAAAATAAGACAACCACAACACACTAGTGCAAAGATCCTAGAAACCACTGCAACATTGATGGTCATACAAAGGAGAAGTTCTGGAAGTCTCATCCAGAGCTAAACCTAAAGAACAAGAAGAAATACAATAAGAAGAAGAATCTCATGGTCACGTATTCAAGCAACAAAGTTGAAATATGCTCGGACATGGATGAGAAGATCTTCTGTACGTCAGTGCAGAAGGAGGTTAATCGAAGTATCCTTTGTCAACAGGAAGAGAAATAAATGACCAAACTCTTCCATGTAAAGATACAAGTCAGGAAGACAAATATTGATGCTCTGTTTGACTCGGGATTGCAAGAAAATCTCATTGCAGCAGATGTGGTCAAGAAGTTGGGGTTGGAAGTTTGTGATCATCCAAACCCATACCCACTAGGATGGGTACATAAGGATCCAGAGCTAAAGGTAACAAAATAATGTAAAATTAGATTTACTATCAGTGTTGAATTTATTGATGAAGTAGATCTGGATGTGGTTCTCCTTGATGCATGTGGAGTCATGTTTGGGAGTCCATATATGTACATGCGTGATGAAATATTCATGAGGAGAGCTAACCAATATCATCTCATCAAGGATGGAAAATCATTGATCATGAACGCACACAAAGGCAAGTCAAATATTTCACTAGTAAGTGCTAACCAAGCTAAGAAATTGATCAATTCCAGCAAGAAGTATGTTTTATTGTTTTTAAAAGAAAATCATTTTGTAGAGGAGTCAATAAGAGGCAAGGCATCCCTACAGGGGTGTACTAAGAAACAAAAAAAACAATTGGAGGAGTTGTTACAGGAATACAAGGACATGTTCTGAGATCTTAAAGGGCTACCCCCTAAGAGAGAAGTGGAGCATGGGATCCAGCTATTTCCAGACTACCCATTGCCAAATATTGGGTTGTACAGATAGCCTGTTATAGAAGCAAGTGAGGTGAAGAAACAATTGTAGTAGCTGCTAGAACAAGGTGTCATTCGATCAAGCACATCACCATGTGGGTCAACCATCATCATTGTGCCAAAGAAGGATGAGACTTGGCGGATGTGTATAGATTACAGGACATTGAATAAAATCATGCTCAAGTATAGATACCACTTGCCCAAGATAGACGATCTTCTAGATGAGCTGCAATAAGCAAAGTATTTCACCAAGATGGACTTGAAGTCTGGATATCACCAAGTTCAACTCAAAGAGGAAAATACATGGAAGACTACCTTTAAAACTAGGCAAGGTTTGTATGAGTGGTTAGTTATGTCATTTGGCCTATGTAATGCACCAGCTACATTTATGAGATTAATGAATGATGTACTACACCCTTTTATAGATTCATTTGTTATTGTCTATTTGGATGATATATTCGTATATAGTGCTACTTAGGAGGAGCATATTTCACATTTGACGTAGGTGCTAGAAACATTGAACAAACCCCCATCGCATATATTAAAGGAAACACCCAAACTAGTGAAATTTGGTAAAGGTTGAGCAGCATCAATGAGGATAAATTTAAATACATTCTTCAAGTCGGTGGAGATGAGCATCGTGCTCCATTATGGTTTCTTGAGTTAGGGATTGATATCGATGCTGTCAACTAATGAGACAAATGAATAGTTTCCATTATTGATGTATTGCTGATCTCATCCACTAATGAAACATCATGGTTCATCTCCACAATAGAACATATTAACCATTCAACTTAGATTCTATATTATAATATAATGTTCATACATGTTTCCAGGAACGTCGTGAGCATAGATGGGTCCATCTCCGGCTTCGGTCTATATTTGCTTCCTAAAGTGGAGGCATTAGCGAAGCTTCTCTTAGCTTCCATGAAGGTTTCCTGAGTGCGCTCCAAATCAAACTCTGCTTCTTTAGCCGGGGCTTTGCGAACCCAAGTACTATCTTCTGACTATTTTCCTTTGTCATCTCCCATCGTGATTCCACTTTGGAGCACAATGTTCACATTCCTATCTTCCTCGCATGGCTCAGACCTCATCATTTGCAGGTTCTAAGTTGGGGGAGGAGGTAGCGCTGCTTTGTTAGGTATCCTATCAGCGTAGGATAATCTTATGTTTCATGATCAAAAAAGGTGCAATACAAACACGACGAGCATGTTGGGTTCATACAAACACGAGCATAATGTCCTGGCCCCCCGTAGTAGCATATCAATTGTCTCCAACCTCTTCCAGGTCCTCCTCGGCCTCGACCTTGTCTACACCCTTGAAATCCTATTCACATTATTCCTGCATTCCGGTCGAGGGGCCGTGTTTTAGCTTGAACTCTGTAGGTGGGAGTTCTATCCATCGTCAACTCATAGCTTCTACAACTCTGCTCATCATGTCCCACCAACCTACAAAAGTTGCAGAACAACTGTTGTGAATTTTGCGTATACTTCTGTAATAAGTGGCAGTTGTCCGTGGCATGCTTTCCAGCTATTTGAAAAATCACGGACCACAAAATAGGTGCCGTGCTAGGTCTTGCTTGCGCTTCTAACCTTAAAGGCATCAGTCCTCCTCCTGTGAGGTAATTTATGAAAATAGGGTAGTGGTCCTTATCATGACCCTGACCCTTGCATTTTACACACCACACCTCTTTGCACACTTTTGGTCG
This sequence comes from Pinus tabuliformis, assembly GCA_031772625.1. Lineage (NCBI taxonomy): Eukaryota > Viridiplantae > Streptophyta > Pinopsida > Pinales > Pinaceae > Pinus > Pinus tabuliformis. Next base: position 379,227,454 of record CM062808.1, on the reverse strand, counting down.
AGCTGTCCTATCCTGTTTTAGACTCTGCATCTCAAGGCATAAATTCTTTAGCTACATGTGGATCTATTGAACTCCCAAGTTGGGATCCTGCATCAGGGTCTCATGCAGCCTCATCGCGATATCTAAGGCCTCTGCCTGAGTCGTTAGCTTCTGCTGTGATAGCGCACTCCTTAAATGTGGTGTTAGCAAAACTACAAACCACTCATGATGTTGTGCATCCGTCAGATTCATATTAGCTTCGTGAATCATACATTTTAGCCTTTGATCCAGCTCCCAAGGAGTCTCGCCTGGTAGCATCGTGATCTCTTTGAATCTAATGATCGACTATGCTTCATACTTTGACTTAGTAAATTCTTTATTTAGCACTGTTTGGATATCCACGATTCCCGCAGTTGGATTATCATTAGAGTGCTTAATATACCAGGTCAGCGCGTGATCCTGTAGGGTGCTAACCGGTGTCAGTTTCTTTATATTGTCATATGTAACTCCTTGCGCTTCCCATATGGCCCTTACAACAAACCGGAATTGGTCTGGATCCTCATTTCCTAATATTTTGAACACAGGAAACTTCACTGTGCTTGCCATATTGAATCACAGTGGTGGTGGAGGTTGTACGGGTGAAGATGGAGGTGATGGCGGTGAAGCTGGCGGTGGTGTGGGTGGAGGTGGTATTCATGGAATTCTTTGCCTTATCAGATGTATTTGTATTGCACTTCACAGAGAGACCTTCGCAACCTCTTCCTCGTCTCCTCACGGAGGTGAAATCAAGGGGTTATTTTCTGGTCCCTTATTTCCTTCGTTCCTGTAAGCTTTTCCACGTCACGTAGCCCTGAACATCAAGGTAACTACATAACCCTCTTTTCGCACAATAAAATTTTAATCTAAGTATTCAAAGAACTTATCTACTTACCTCATGGTCCTTTGAGAAAGCATTTCTCTGCCTCACTATAGTTGATTGGGTTGTCGACTGCGAACTCAGTAATGAATCCTCCTATAATCAAGCCAATTATCAATGGCGCATGCGATCTTGTCCTCTGATGCTTCCATCCTTCACACTAACTCTTGGGTCCACACAATACGACCATCAAGTTTCCACCTTCCTTAGCTATCTTCTAGCTTCATGATCCACTCGTATAGCTCAGTAGGGAAGGACGGGAATAAGATTTCATGGATCTTCGTGTATAGGTAGCAATCTAACCACCCTTATTTTGACGGGCGCGGGTTCCTGTTCCCCTGCGCTGCGAACACGTGAATTATTCTATCCAACCAGCCTTCAATTTCCTTCCTAGTTAGATTCCAGTGATACGACATCAGACATCTCTGTGGAGATTTCAGTCCAGGCAATGGAACCATTGGTTCGCTTGAGGGGGCCTGACCCAGGTTCAGAGTTATTTAGCCAAACAAATCCTTACACTACTGACCCTTTCAACATCAGCCCGTGGAGCGTGGACTGTAGTCTCACCCGAAGCAGTATGGGGAGATGCTGGAACCAAGTTTCCACACCCTTGAGATGTCTGTGGTGTCGATTTAATCCAACTATGCCTACCTTCACATAGGTTTGCACACTATTCTAACCTTCAATACCTTTGCAATCTATTATAATCATCTTTCGCGCAGACCTAACCCGAGCTTGAGATGCTTTTGTGCTGCTATGGAAATGACCTGCGCTATTTCCCCAAATTACACCACGAATCTTACTTATCTTCTTATAGATGTTAGTTAACTTCATGTAAGCAGATATTCTATCTTGCATTCACTTAATCAACACATTCATATATATTCACACATCATATAAATAGTAGAAGTGAAATTTATACCCAATATATTCAATGCATAAAACAGGAAATAAATACACAGAATTAATATGAAAATTCTCTTTATTAATACTTCCAACTATTACAGACTCGACTCACCCTAGAACTCAGCTGCAGGGGTCCGCGCACTCAGCTGCAGTGCCTTCTCCTACTCTACGACCCAAAACTAGACTTTACTCCATAGATACGACTCAACTCTTCATTCATCCTCTGATGTCTTAACTACTTAGAGCCTTGCTCTATTTATACAATCCCATGTTCCGTGGACCATGGGTAGATCTCTACAGCCAACATTACATTAACAAAATTGAGGGCGGACAACCCTATGACTCGTTTACAAGCTACGCGCTCTGTGCCCACAAAATGCGGAGTCTTTACATCGAAGTTTACAATTTTTGACCAAAATCTGGGTTCTAAGCCCCAAAACTTCCCTTGTAGGATCCCATGCCCAACAATCTTCCTCTTGGCCACCCCATTCTGTTGAGGGTTATGGGTTTTCGTCAACTCCCGTTTAATCCCTTCTGATGTACATAAGTTCTTAAACTCATTTGAGACATAATCACCACCATTATCACTCCATAGATATATAACCTTATTGCCTGACTCTTTCTCCACCAGTGATTTAAACTCACAAAACTTTGTGAAAGTTTGATCATTTTTTTGCATGAAAAATATCCAACATTTATGAGAATAATCATCAACAAATATAACATAATACCTGTGTTTGGCTGTGGATTCTGTCGAGAATGGTCCTGATCTGAATTGGATCATTATACTTTTTTTCATCCATCTCGATGCATTTGGAGTGGAAAAAGTGGAGGAATCAGCTCATGGGACCATTTTTACCAGCAGGACCTAGTTTGGCGAAACAGGGTCTCATACCTTCTGGGAGCGTTTTGAGGCATCAAATGACATTTTTTGTGGGTAAAATTTTTTCACTTAGACATAAAACATTTTCATGCTATTCTACACACAAAGTGATTTCCAATGATGCAAGAATTACATCAATCAGAGTCTGTATGAAAAAGTTATGTCACTCACAAGTTGACCTTCCTATTTTCACACCTATAGTTCAGGAGGATGCTGCGTCAGCCCCCATTATTCATGGAAAGGGGGCTAGCCATGTGTTTGTGATGTAAGATACTCTAGAAGATTTTATTTTGTAACTCTAGTTAATAGTTAATGTAGTCAAACATAACCACTTGTAGGCTATCGGGTTGTGTTATAATCGCGTCACTAAGAGGAAGAGGCATTCCATTCTTTCGAGAGCATTTTGTTCCATAGTTGAGAAAACATAGCCAGGAGAGACAGGAGGTAGAGAAAATAGAGAGGATCTTTGCACTGTTGCAACCCATGGGCCACAGACATTACTTTTTTGGATTTGCAACCATATTTCCAAACAGAGAAAGAGAGTGAAGCGACCTGACCTTCCGGCTAGGTTTTCTCTTGAAAGGTTTTCCTAGAGAGCATATCTTGTGTATTATGAGTGTGTGAGTTTATTTTTTCATTTTCTACTTTTCTGCTTGATTTAATTTTACACACATGCACTAACTACAATTAATTTTACATATCTATAAATTAAATAAAGTTGTAATAGTGTAGAATCTCATATTTTTAATATAATATTATCAGATTTGTTGTGACAAATTGTCCAATGGAATATCCATGGAAGTTTACGGATCATTTGGAATCAAAGCAGGTTTCTTTGGGTATTTTGTGGAGATTGCAGGGATCTAGATTAGCGAGGTCGAAAATCGTAAAACCCTAATCATGGGCGATGAATTTGTAAACCAACCTCGTGATCCTGCATAGGTGAGGTTTTCGCGACTCGAAGAACAAGTCGCGGATATAAAACAAAATTTAAACCTCCTCATCTTTTCCCAAAGGAATAAGATAGGGATGTTTGGAGAAGAACAATGTTCGAATGCAGAGGACAAATCAGAATGGGGATCTAGAGATTAGGAAGATGCAGATAACTAGCCGAAGAATGAACCGGGAAAAGATCAACCCAGTTCAAATGTCATGAACCAATCCTTGTTTAAAGTGGAATAAGAAGTCAATATCAATCCATGCCACGGAAAGATCCACACTCTGAAGTTGAACCAATGTTTGCAACAACTAGAAGTTTATTTCAGTGTTCATCAGATCGAGGAAGGACACAAGATCTCATTCGTGCGGTTGAAATTGGAGGGCCATGCACTAACTTGGTCAGAGAGGCACACAGAAACCCTAAAGTTGGAGGGAGAACCTCCAGTGAATAACTGGGAGGATTTCAAAACCCTCATTAAGTCACAATTTTATCCCAATGGGTACGTGGAATACCAATGGATCTGACGGCATTACTTCAAGAAAAAGTCGGGCCAAAGCATGCAAGAGTACACCACAGAATTTAGAAAATGGCTATAATGTTGGGTATCTCTCCAAATAACCTAGATGTACTCCTCAAGTAATTGGGGGGTCTGCATCTTCATCTGCATGAGCAAGTGATGTTGTTCAAGCCCAAAATGGTGGATGAGGCTTGTGTACAAGCACATTACCTCGAGAACATAGGCCTAAAAAGAGCCCAATCAAGTGGATCAAAGCAAAAGGAGCAACAAGACACTTCTAAGGATGGGAAGAAGAAGCAAAAAGGGGGAAAATATAAAGATACGACAACCACAACACACTAGTGTAAAGATCCTAGAAACCACTGCAACATTGATGGTCATACAAAGGACAAGTGTCGGAAGTTTCATCCAGATCTAAACCTGGAGAACAAGAAGAAAGATAATAAGAAGAAGAATATCATGGCCACTTATTCGAGCAACTAAGTTGAAATAAGCTCAGACATGGATGAGAAGATCTTTTGTACGTCAGTCCAGAAGGAGGTGAATCTAAGTATCCTTCATCAACAGGAAGAGAAAGAAATGACCAAACTCTTCCATGTAAAGATACAAGTCAAGAAGACGAATATTGATGCTCTGTTTGACTTAGGATCACAAGAAAATCTCATTGCAGCAGATCTAGTAAAGAAGTTGGGGCTAGAAGTTTGTGATCATCCAAACCCATATCCAATGGGATGGGTACATAAGGATATAGAGCTAAAGGTAACAAAATAGTGTAAAATTAGATTTACTATTAGTGTTGAATTTATTGATGAAGTAGATCTAGATGTGGTTCCCCTTGATGCATGTGGATTCGTGTTTGGGAGTCCATACATGTACATGCGTGATGCAATATTCATGAGGAGAGCTAACCAGTATCGTCTCATCAAGGATGGAAAATCATTCATCATCAACACACACAAAGGCAAGTCAAATATTTCACTGGTAAGTGCTAGCCAAGCTAAGAAATTAATCAGTTCCAACAAGAACTATGTTTTATTGTTTTTAAGAGAAAATCATTGTGTAGAGGAGTCAATAAGAGGCAAGGCATCCCTATAGGGGTGTACTAAGAAACAAAAAAAACAATTTGAGGAGTTGTTATAGGCATACAAGGATGTGTTCTGAGATCCTAAAGGGCTACCCCCTAAGAGAGAAGTGGAGCACTGAATCAAGCTATTTCCAGACTCCCCATTGCCAAATATTGGGTTGTACAGACAACCTGTTATCGAAGCAAGTGAGGTGAAGAAACAATTGCAGCAACTGCTAGAACAGGGTATCATTCGATCGAGTACATCACCATGTGGGTCAACCATCATGATTGTGCCAAAGAAGGATGAGACTTGGCATATGTGTGTATATTACAAGACGTTGTATAAAATCACGCTCAAGTATATATACCACTTGCCCAGGATAGAAAATCTTCTAGATCTGCTGCAACTAGCAAAATATTTCAACAAGCTGGACTTGAAGTCTGGATATCACCAAGTTCAACTCCAAGAAGAAAATACATAGAAGACCTCCTTCAAAACTATGCAGGGTTTGTATGAGTGGTTTGTTATGCCATTTGGCCTATGTAATGCACCAGCTACATTTACAAGATTTATGAATGATGTACTACACCCTTTTATAGAATCATGTGTTATTGTCTATTTGGATGATATATTGGTATATAGTGCTACTTGGGAGGAGAATATTTCACATTTGATGTAGGTGCTAGAAACACTGAAGAAGCACCAACTGCTAGCAAATCTCAAGAAGTGCGAGTTTGCGCAACAATCCTTCGTGTATTTGGGATATGTGATGGGTGGAGGATAATTGAATATAGATACTTCCAATATGGAGGCCATCATGAAATGGTCAATGCCTACTAATTTTATTGAGGTTAGGAGTTTCAGTGGAGTAGCACAGTACCTGAGGAAATTCATAGCCTCATTTTCAGTGGTAGCAACACAACTTCACACCATAACAACAAGTGGAAAGAGTTTCCAGTGGGGAAAAGGGCAGTAGAAGGCTTTTGATGAGCTAAAGAAGAAGATCAGTGAAGCACCAGTTATATAATTACCAAAATTGCAACAGTCTTTTGAAGTGGAGAAAAATGCGAGTGGGTTTTCTATGGGAGTTGTCTTGATGCAAGGAGGAAGGCCTGTTTGCTCCCATTCTGAAGTATTTCATAATGCAGTTCTTAACTACCCTACCTACGATAAGGAGATATATGCCATGGTGCAAGCTATGAAGAAGTGGAAGCACTATTTTATGGGAAAGGAGACAACAATCCACACAAATGACCAGCCATTATAGTACCTGCAAGCCCAGAATAAGCCACAACATAGCAGAAATTACAAGTGATGGGGCTTTTACAACAATTTCATTTGGTGATCAAGTATAAGAAGGGAAACACAAACAAGTTGGTCGATATGCTTTCAAGAACTCCCACGCCAAAGATTACAACTTTGGATACTCTTATCCACATGGACCCATTCACCCTTGATGCATACAAAGAGGCATATTTAGAAGATGAGGACATCAAGGAGGTGTATCAACAATTGCAGAGTCAAAGTCATGTGCCCGATGGTGACAAAATTGTTGACTACCATCTCCAAGATGGGTTACTCTATAGGTTGGATAAGCTATGTGTTCCTAAAGGTGAGTTTTTGCTGCTGATTAGAGAGGCTCACACCTCCAAGGTTGCAGGGAACTTTGGTGTAGGGAAGACCATGGATAACATGCAGAGGTATGTGTATTGGCCCAAGATGCAAGAACAAGTAGCTAGGTTCATAAGAGGATGCATGGTTTTTTGTACCAGCAAGCCTAGCAACACGAAACTAGGTCTGTATCATCCCTTACCTGTAGCTACTCATCCTTGGGAAAGCATTTCCATGGACTTTGTGGGAGGTTTACGACAACCAGGAAGGGACATGACTACCTGTTTGTGGTAGTTGACAGGTTTAGCAAGATGTTCATTATGATTCCATGTAAAAGGACCATCTGTGGACAAGAAGCAGCAAACTTGTTCTTTGGACAGGTCTGGGTGCACTTTGGGATACCAAGGAGCATAATTTTAGATTGGGATACAAGATTTATTAGTGCATTCTAGACTACATTGCGGGAGAATATGGACACAAAGTTGAAGAGATCTACAACATTCCATCGACAAAGAGATGGGTAGACAAAAGTATTCAACAAGACTTTGGTGCATCTTCTGAGGGGTTACAACAAGAAGCATCCAAAGATCTAGGATGAAATCTGGTATATATACAACATTCTTATAACAAAGCGATTGACACTTCTACAGGAAAGTCCCCATTTGAAACTTGTTTTGGATATTTTCCATCTTCACCTTTGGATATTGCATATGGGTAGGAAGGAGGAGTGAAGGAGAAAATTACAGGAGATACTTTGAGGGCTAAGAAATTTATACAGAAGATCAAGAAGATCTATCTACAGGTCAAGGCAACACTACAGAAAGCACATGTGAAGTATAAGACCAAGCATGATCAGCACAGAACAGAGAAATCATTCAAGGTGGGAGACAGACTATAGCTATAATTGAACAAGGAGAGGTTGTAGGGGCCTAGTAAGAAAACCAAGGCTATAAGGTATGGTCCCTTTGAGATATTGGAAAAGGTAGGTGATAATGCCTATCGAATTAGTTTACCACAATATATGCACATCTACTTAGTTGTAAATGTAGAGAATTTGAAACTTTATGAGCCTTCCATTGTAGATCAGGAGGAGGAACAAGTCCTACCTTCTGTGGAGGATTTGGTACTAGACGCTTAGGCAGAGTTGGTAAAAGATACAGTTTTGCAGAAGAGTTCCAGAACTACAAGACAAGGGAAACAAGACCTTTTGGTAGACTAGGTTGAAGGGACAACTTCCAGCCCAAGGTAAATGGTACACCAGAGAGAAGGTGGAGGAAAACATTCCTCACCTCATTCAGTAAAAACTTTTGGGGACCAAAAGCCTCCCAAAATGGGGAGGTGTGATCTGAATTGGATCATTATATTGTTTTCCATCTATCTCGATGCATTTGTAGTGGAAAAAGTCGAGGAATCATCTCATGAGACCATTTTTACCGGTGGGACCTATCACCTATTTTAGTGAAACGGGGTTTGAAACCTTCCAAGAGAATTTTGAGGAATCAAACTACATTTCTTGGGGGTAAAAATTTGTCGCTTGAGTCCCAAAAGGTTTCATGTTATTCTACACATAGAGAGCTTTCCAACGATGAAAAAATCACACCAACCAGAGTCTATATGAAAAAGTTATGGCACTCAGAAGTTGACCTTCCTATTTTCACACCTATATTTCGGGAGGATACCGCGTAAGCCCCTAATATTAATGGAAAATGGGCTAGCCACGTGCTTGTGATGTAAGAGACTCTTGAAGAGTTTATTTTCTAACTCTAGTTAAGAGTTGATGTAGTCAAACTTAATCACTAGTAGGTTATCGAGTTGTGTTATAACTAGGCCACTAGGAGGAAGAGGCATTCCATTCTTTCGAGAGAATTTTGTTCCATAGTTGAGAAAAGATACCCAAGAGAGATAGGAGGTAGAGCACACAGAGAGTATTTGTGTACTGTAATAGCCAAGGGGCCATAAACATTACTTCTTTATATCTGCAACCATATTTCCACACAAAGAAAGAGAGCGAAGTGAACTCACTTTCCAGTTGGGTTTTCTCCCGAAAGGGTTTCCCAGAGAGAATATCTTGTGTATTATGTGTGTGTGAGCTTATTTTTTCGTTCTCTAATTTTCTGCTTTATTTAATTCTACATGCATGCACTAATTACAATTAATTTTACAGATCTAGAACTTAAATAAAACTGTAATAATGTAGAATCTTGTATTTTTTATATAAAATTATCAAATTCACTGTGACGAACTCTCTAATAGAATATCAATGAAAGTTTACAGATAAGGTCCACACAAATTTGAATGGACTCACTCTAGAATAGCCTATGCTCAACTATCCCTGTCATGAAAGGAAGACATGGTATACTTTCCCAAAGTACAACACCCCTTGCATGTATCAACTTGCTCAAGCGTACCTTTGGGAACACTGGTACAGATTTGTTGCAATATCTTCAAAGCCCCATGATGCAAGTGGCCCAATCTCCTATGCCACAACTCGCCAACATCTTGGTTCTTCACCCTTTCTACTTTAGTGCTCAAAGAAACACACTCCTCTACCTCCAGCTTATATATATTCTTCACCTGAATCCCTATCTTCTTTACTTGACATGTGGCTATGTGTCGAAGGAATGCCTTTCCTTTTGAGAGGATCACATCATAGCCTCTATCCTCGAGCATGTTAATGGATACCAAGTTTTTCTTTAGCCCAGGAAAATACATAACATTATTCAAGGTGAGTGGAGCCCCATGCTCCCTCTGAAAAATAATCGTGCCCAATACAATAACATTGTAGTTCCCATTGTCACCCATCTCAATACGCATCTGGAGATCTTTCTCCTCCAAGTCACTGAATAACTCTTTATCTCCATTCATGTCATATGAAGCTCAACTATTTAAGTACCATACACTTCACTCCATTGATGAAACCATGCATGCAATGAGGGAAAATTCCAATTTGAATTGAGAGGCCAAAGACTCACCCACTGCTCCTCCTAAGTACTTCTTCTTGGACTTCTTGAGTGCACAATTTGTAGCAAAATGGTCCAGCTCATGATAATGAAAGAACTTAACTTTTGTCATCTCTTTCTTCTTACCTCCATGATAAGAATCCGATTTGGAATGGAAATATTTCCCTTTCCCCTTCTTCACCTTAATTGCTAAGGCACAATTCTCTTCATCGTCAGTCTTTGATGAAAATCCATCCTTGGTGTTCCTCCTAATATCCTCCTGCATCAAATCCGACCATAGTTGTTCCCAATCTGGTAGCTTCTCCAACCCATTGACAGAGTCCTAATAACTATTCCAACTCTTTCGGAAACCTAGAAGAGAAAGACTCACCATATCATCCTCGACAACCATGATTCCAACACTTCCAAGTTCATCACGAAATTGAGTGAACTTGGTCAAGTAATTTGGAATCGTCTCACCTTTCTCCATTTTTATTTTTCGAATTTTGTCCTTCAGTGCCAATTTCCTTTGGTCACTAATGTTCTATAGAAGTCCGTCAATGTTTTCCACATAGCATACGAAGTTTCCTTTCCATGGATACTCGAGAAAATGTGAACTCGAACTCCCTCAAGGATTATCCGCCTCGCCTTCGCCGCAGACTTCTTCCATTCAACAAAATTATGTGCATCCGATGTTGTTGGCTTAGTAATTTCTAGATCAATGAATCCTTCAAGCCATTATCCTCTAGCACAGCCTCCATTCTATCCCTCCAGGTTATAAAATTTGAGTTGCCTTCCAAGGCACACTTGAGCCGTAGACCGTAGAACACCATATGGTGGTCCTGAAGTATGTATTGAAAATTCGAATTTGACCTGTAACCAAAAACTCAAAAATTCAAAATCTTCTTTAGTATACTTTCTTCAGCTCCGATACCATGTAGAAAATCCTGTATATTCACAAGCTCATGCAATTTACTATAGCACAAGACAAGAATCTATTTCTACTTTCAACCAATGGAAGCTAAGAGATTGATGAAAACAATATGAGCAAGAAGAATATAAATCAATGGCACATAATAGAAGATGTATCTAGGGAAGCCACTACTCAAAACCCCGCTATCTATATTTCATATATCAGAAATATGAGTGAAGATACAAAGCTTGTTCTCACTAGAACAATTCCGCACAAGTATGCTCAACTCTCTCAACGCACAATCTAGATCTTGGCCAACACTTAACCAATTCTATATCTCTCCAAGCCCCTAATCTCTTGCATAATTCCTAGGATGAATAGCCCATATTTAAAGGGAATTCATGCTTCCAAAACTGCACAATCCAAACATAAGATCAATCTCTGATTCATGCATGATATTTACACTCCAGTAAATAATACAATTGATAGTACATTGTCCCTACACTCTAGTTTCAACTGGGTATTTCTCACAATTGACATGCATGAGTTTCTGATGAGGGAATATTTAGTTAACTAGGGAATATTCTGGAGCCATGACTTGCTCCCCAAAGTACTAACTCTATCTCTCTGATAACTTATGGGAGAAGCCAAGGTGAAAATTCATTTTCTTGTACAATGAGGGTGTATATATAATAAATGGGGTGATCCTTCACCTCCCTCTTGACTCTTGGACTACCCTCATGATTTTTTAACTTATCATAACTTTTTGACTTCCTACATGACTTTTCACATTACATAGATGACTCTTGAATTTCCACTTTACATTACGTTTCTCCAATATTGAATTACATATTCCCCAAAATGACGTGGCACATGGTGAATCATGACATGACATGAAATGAAACTGGTGACATATACTGCATGATGACATGGCAATGTCAAGCGATTATTTTCTTCTGCTTTCTTTGTGTCTTCTTGAAAAGATGGTGTGTGTTCTTCTTCTTCCTACTCCTTATGACTTGAAGATAGGGAGTCTTCCATGTGGTTTTGATCCTTCATTATCTGTTATAGTCTGTTGTTCCTTCATCTTATTGCTTAATGAACATCTTATCTCCTCATCTCCTTAGGTGTAATCTAACATGTCCTCCTTCTCCATCTCCATATTCATCATCTTTCCATAGAATAATAGAGTATCTGCATCTGCAATTCAATCATGACAAGACATCATCAGTTCGATAAACACCTAGTCTAGGATGTTGCATGATGATCCACCAACTAAGATGAAATTGGGTGATAGGCTAAGGGAGAGGTTCATTGATTGCAAAATTGTACAACTCAGGTAGTCATGGGTGAGGCTTGGGCCTGGAGAGTGTGTAATTTGTAGTTCAGGCTAGACTAGGCAAGCAGATTGCACAGTTTTGGGACTTAGTGAGCTGGGTTGAGGATTTTTTCACTATTTCATCCAACTTCACAGTTCTGGAAAGAAGACCTAGTGATTTTGCAATCGGAGAATTCATGAGCTCAAGGGTGGGGCTTTAGCTCAGATATTATGCAATGCGCATTGGGGCCAGGCTGGATGGATGCATTACATAATTTTAGAGGCCAAGTTCCAATCTTGAGCACTAGAACTATGCAGTGCAGATTCCTAGTCGGTAGTAACTAGACAATATGTAGTGTTAAGGGGCAAGGTTGCAGCTTGAGGGCTAGAACTACGCAATGTGCAGTTTAGGAATGTTGGACGAGGCTAAGTTGTTGGGAAATTTTGGGAATTTGGCTAAGTGTGGGATCAATGAAACTGATGTGAACAATGATATGACTTGACTGTGATCATACACTTAGAACACTCTATGACATAACAACATAGATCCTTCAGGACATGTGAAAAATGTACTTCCCTCAGTGAAAAAACTTTGTGGTGAATTTTGACAAGTGCAACACTGAAGATACACTTTGCAACACTCGTGATGACACTTGTGCGACAATGCTTAAAACTTTGGGAATGAGTGCGATGAATGTTTACATGGTTATATCAACTCATTTACACAAATATAACCCCTTAAAACCATAAAAAAAGTATACACATTGTGCAACAGCTAGCATGCAAAAAGACGAAATTTACTATATGAAGGATAAAGGAGAATGACACTTGTGATACGCTAGTGACAGTGAAAGCGACATATACCATACTGAAGATAACATGAAAAAAACAATAATTAAAGTGAAATAAAGAAAAAGTGACAGTCAAAAGCATGAAAACAACACTCACAAAAGTGAAGGTGCGCAAAAGCAATAGTTTGGAAAACTCACGAAAATGGAAGTAAAAACGTAGCCAAAAGTGAGAGACTGTCAATAATAGTGCACACTAATTGTCGACATGGGTTGAACACTGCACTAATACTGTCATGATGGATTGCACTATTCTTGTCAATATCACATAAAATAATGCATTCATGAACTCGTTGAAAATTGAGCATGTGTCCGAAAGTGACCTCGATTTAACAAGAAGTGACCATGGAATGATCAATCACAAGATCCACAATAGGCTCCAAAATTAAAATGTAGGTTAAATTTTGGAGGGTGTCTGTTGTAGCGACAACACTTGGCGACACACTAGTAGAATTCTGACTTCTCTGACTTGGTCAACTATTCTGTGTAGGGTCTTGGTTATTTAGGTAGTATTGATTTGTTGTATGGATCACTTTGGCCTCCCCACTTACGTCGTGAATAAACATGGTCCCCTTGGTGCCTTCTCATTTAAAAAAAAAACATAATATCAATGATCACACAATGTTTCAAATCACAATAGGGTAATGAAGTTCATGAGCTTTAGATTTTCAGAGTATAATGTTTCATATATCGTGTTGGACCACTACCAAGAGGCCTAGTAAGTACCCCAATTGAGTCACTACAAGAACACAAAAATTTCTCCACTGTGATTGAGCCTAGATAGTACCCCGACAGAGTTGCTTGCTTCACCTCTCTATGTAGGAATAATTTCTCTTCTTTCTCCTTTATTTACATATTTAAAGAGGACTGTGCATAGGCACTTATTCATTTTATGGGCAGAAGATGGATCCTGACTTATTGAGAGTAGATGAGGTTGTTCCTTTAGAGAATAATATAAAGGCCACTGCTTTAGGTTTGCTCATTTCTATTTTCCCCTTGTCATTGTCTAATTGATTTGATAAGCCTCACAACGCCAAAACATAAAGACCCGAGTGTAGGCATGAGGTTTCCAGAATAAACATGGAGATCATGGTTCGACATGAGGCATTCTTGATGCAAGGATCATATTTTCCATCAGAACACCATTGACCAAAAGGTGTGAACAAGACATGGAAGAATGATAGAGAGTTAGTCAGGTTTTGCAGTGTCACAAAGTCCTCTGTTTTTCCACCATGTCTTTCGAGCCCAAATGGTACACCTTTCATGAAAAGTTTATGTCGAAAGAACAAAAGGAAAAGACATGACACAACAAGAAACAAAATCCAAAGAACAATCAAGAGGGAGGTTAAACCAAACATGATGCAAGGCCAAAGTAAGAGAAAAGAAATACTAAGAGAACAAGTGGAGGATGAGTGCAAGAGTAGGAAAACTAGAATGCAACTAGTCCTACTCCTAACCTAAACAACTAGAAGGTCAGGGTAATGTATAATGAAATTTCCAATGAAGCCAACGTAGTTTTTCCCAACTTACATCCAAAAAGATAAGAACAATTAAAAACATATAAAGTAATGTGCAACATAAAATATAAGAACTTGAATAACTTGCACAAAAATATGACGGTCTTGTCGATTAGCAAAGAAATAATCCATATCCACTACTTCTAACCAGTTTACATTCTTACCTTGTCGATGAGAACCGTCATCAAACAAACCTCAGAAGCTTCTTATGAATGTTTCTCCATCTACACTGAACTCCTTAGCGAGTACGAGGAAAGATCAAGACTTGTTATTTGTGACAGAGATTGCTAGGTAACATTGGTCCAACCATTCAACGATTGGATCATAAAATTCATGATAATCCTCTTGAAAACCCATAAATATTTGAAAATATGAATTTTCAATTAGAGGCACGGGATTAGAATGATAATCTTGTGAGAAGAAATAGATCTTATCAGAATCAGTAGGCGTACAAAGATAGTGAGGACTTGACATAACCATCAGCAAATGCGGAAGTGCCTCAACTATTTTACAAGTACCAGAATAATGCGATGTTAAACCATAAATATTGAAGGGTGTAAAACAATTGTCATTGGATGTGTTGATGGGAAAATAGAAAATTGAATGATAATCATCAGAGATATAATCATGATTAGATGGGATAATTAAATCATCAAATTCCCAATTTGTAATTAAAAAATATAGATCAATTTGAACAGCTCTACGAATTCTCTAAGAAATAGAACTAACTTCCTCGCATGCTGAATGTGATAGACCATTTTCTTGTAACTGGTGACAAACTATACAAGTGTCGTAATCATCGAAATAATTTAAAAGGAAAGTCAGCACATCAAACACTTGAGACCAGTCAGGATATAGTGAACAAAGAAGAATTTGATCTTTGCAATAACTTGTGCATTCATTACCACTCAAGAGGATTTTAGGTGCGATGAAGGGAAATTTTTTTTATAAAATATTTGCAAGAAAAACTAGGAACCGAACATTAAGAAATGAATTTGATAGGCATGATTCCTTCAACCCAACATAGTCTTTGAGATGATCAAATTTGCAATTCCATGACTTTATGAGAGATACCCATTCCAAACCCAAGTTTTATGCAATACATTTGCATGAAGATGGATTAACTCAAGAAGATTCTTGAATTTGATCAGAAACCAAATATTGAAAGTTCGAAATATTCACATCCCAAATACAAAGAATCTTTCAGAAAGAGATTTACATCAAGTGAAACCATGTAGGGAGAGGGATTGTGAGAGAAAAAATAGATATAACATAGTTAGGGGGGCTTACCAGAGTCGCGAGATCCTAACATAACCATCAATGGAAGTTGAAGTGCCTCAACATCTTGAGATGTCCCGAAACTTTCAAAGATTGTAAAATTGCATCCTAAAGATTGAAGTAGATCATGCATTATATGAGGTTAGCTACTACGAATGGTTTCAATAAGACCACTGCTCACCAGATGGAGACTTTCTTTGTCATTGACTTGACCAGATTTTATAACTTCAAAAACCAAATTACTCAAGTTGGAAGATTCATCTCATCGCAAATTTGATGATTTATGAATCAAAGAATCATGAGCAAGATGGTTTGGTGAGTTATCTTCATGCAAGAGAAGAGATGATGAGGGATGGGAAGAGTACTCAATGATTTTATTTTTTCCATTTTCATCATGGATAATCAAACCACCTTATGTCAATTGAGAAGTTAACTCATCGGATGAAGAACTTGAAGAGCATGGATTGTCTCCATCGCAAGTAGATGCATCACAAATGGTAGAGCACAAGGGATAGTGAGATGGAGAGGAAGTTTCGATAAGAAAATCTTATTTGATTGAATACGATTCTAGATCTAAAGTAAACTCTTCATAAGAAACTGAAATATCAGGTGACCTGGGAATTCATGATAACATACATCAATAGAGTCATCATCATTAGAGTGATTGTTTCCCAAGGATACAGATTGATTGAAAGAATTTATTGCATTTAATTCACTTCCGAGATTAATATACTGAAAACCATCCAAGACTGGAAGCACATCATCCTCACATGGAGGATTTTGAAAAAGAAAATAAAGGTTGAAATCATCTTCACCTTCCTACTCCTCTACTTGTGTAATGTGACTCCCATGTATCTAATTGCAATTTTAACTAGCAACTGGAAAATCAAGAGAGTGTGAAAAACTAGTTGGTGAAGTATATTGAATGGGCGAATCACGATACAAACAGCCATGTCATGTAGATGATAGAGGATAATAGAAATCTAGATCAAATTCAAGACTAGATTTATGAATAGTAACGCCATCTTGTGGAATGGAGTTAGACTTCACCATGGGCTTCATGAGCCATTCTAGGATTTCCTCCATTGGATCTAAGTCATGAAAAGCAGAAGAAGAATGACAAAATGGATTAGAAATTTGATTAGCATATTTTCCAACTTTATGATCATCGCAAGGAGGAACCTTCATTCCTCCTCTGAAATTAGAGGTGTCTCATGGTTTATAGGAGTTGGGGAAGTAGAAATATCAGGTGTTTTGGATTCACCATGCAAAGAGATATGATCCAGACACTTGAACTTTTGTTTAAAGAAATACCAATCCATATTTGTTTTCAGTGAAACGGGGTTTGAAACCTTCCAAGAGCATTTTGAGGAATCAAACTACATTTATTGGGGGTAAAAATTTGTTGCTTAAGTCCCAAAAGGTTTCATGTTATTCTACACATAGAGAGCTTTCCAACGATGAATAAATCACGCCAACCAGAGTCTATATGAAAAAGTTATGGCACTCAGAAGTTGACCTTCCTATTTTCACACCTATATTTCGGGAGGATACCGCGTAAGCCCCTAATATTCATGGAAAATGGGCTAGCCACGTGCTTGTGATGTAAGAGACTCTTGAAGAGTTTATTTTCTAACTCTAGTTAAGAGTTGATGTAGTCAAACTTAATCACTAGTAGGTTATCGAGTTGTGTTATAAGTAGGCCACTAGGAGGAAGAGGCATTCCATTCTTTCGAGAGAATTTTGTTCCATAGTTGAGAAAAGATACCCAAGAGAGATAGGAGGTAGAGCACACAGAGAGTATTTGTGTACTGTAATAGCCAAGGGGCCATAAACATTACTTCTTTGTATCTGCAACCATATTTCCACACAAAGAAAGAGAGCGAAGTGAACTCACTTTCCATAAGGGTTTTCTCCCGAAAGGGTTTCCCAGAGAGAATATCTTGTGTATTATGTGTGTGTGAGCTTATTTTTTCGTTCTCTAATTTTCTGCTTTATTTAATTTTACATGCATGCACTAATTACAATTAATTTTACAGATCTAGAACTTAAATAAAACTGTAATAATGTAGAATCTTGTATTTTTAATATAAAATTATCAAATCCACTATGACGAACTCTCTAATAGAATATCAATGAAAGTTTACAGATAAGGTCGACACAAATTTGAATGGACTCACTCTAGAATAGCCTATGCTCAACTATCCCTGTCATGAAAGGAAGACATGGTGTACTTTCCCAAAGTACAACACCCCTTGTATGTATCAACTTGCTCAAGCGTACCTTTGGGAACACTGGTACAGATTTGTTGCAATATCTTCAAAGCCCCATGATGCAAGTGGCCCAATCTCCTATGCCACAACTCACCAACATCTTGGTTCTTCACCCTTTCTACTTTAGTGCTCAAAGAAACACACTCCTCTACCTCCAGCTTATATATATTCTTCACCTGAATCCCTATCTTCTTTACTTGACATGTGGCTATGTGTCGAAGGAATGCCTTTCATTTTGAGAGGATCACATCATAGCCTCTATCCTCGAGCATGTTAATGGATACCAAGTTTTTCTTTAGCCCAGGCAAATACATAACATTCTTCAAGGTGAGTGGAGCCCCATGCTCCCTCTGAAAAATAATCGTGCCCAATACAATAACATTGTAGTTCCCATTGTCACCCATCTCAATACGCATCTGGAGATCTTTCTCCTCCAGGTCACTGAATAACTCTTTATCTCCATTCATGTCATATGAAGCTCAACTATTTAAGTACCATACACTTCACTCCATTGATGAAACCATGCATGCAATGAGGGAAAATTCCAATTTGAATTGAGAGGCCAAAGACTCACCCACTGCTCCTCCTAAGTACTTCTTCTTGGACTTCTTGAGTGCACAATTTGTAGCAAAATGGTCCAGCTCATGATAATGAAAGAACTTAACTTTTTCCATCTCTTTCTTCTTACCTCCATGATAAGAATCCGATTTGGAATGGAAATATTTCCCTTTCCCCTTCTTCACCTTAATTGCTAAGGCACAATTCTCTTCATCGTCAGTCTTTGATGAAAAGCCATCCTTGGTGTTCCTCCTAATATCCTCCTGCATCAAATCCGACCATAGTTGTTCCCAATCTGGTAGCTTCTCCCAACCATTGACAGAGTCCTAATAAATATTCCAACTCTTTCGGAAACCTAGAAGAGAAAGACTCACCATATCATCCTCGACAACCATGATTCCAACACTTCCAAGTTCATCACGAAATTGAGTGAACTTGGTCAAGTAATTTGGAATCGTCTCACCTTTGTCATTTTTTATTTTTTGAATTTTGTCCTTCAGTGCCAATTTCATTTGGTCACTAATGTTATATACAAGTCCGTCAATGTTTTCCACATAGCATACGAAGTTTCCTTTCCATGGATACTCGAGAAAATGTGAACTCGAACTCCCTCAAGGATTATCCGCCTCGGCTTCGCCGCACACTTATTCCATTCAACAAAATTATGTGCATCCAATGTTGTTGGCTTAGTAATTTCTAGGTCAATGAATCCTTCAAGCCATTATCCTCTAGCACAACCTCCATTCTATCCCTCCAGGTTATAAAATTTGAGTTGCCTTCCAAGGCACACTTGAGCCGTAGACCGTAGAACACCATATGGTGGTCCTGAAGTATGTATTGAAAATTCGAATTTGACCTGTAACCAAAAACTCAAAAATTCAAAATCTTCTTTAGTATACTTTCTTCAGCTTCGATACCATGTAGAAAATCTTGTATATTCACAAGCTCATGCAATTTACTATAGCACAAGACAAGAATCTATTTCTACTTTCAACCAATGGAAGCTAAAAGATTGATGAAAACAATATGAGCAAGAAGAATGTAAATCAATGGCACATAATAGAAGATGTATCTGGGGAAGCCACTACTCAAAACCCTGCTATCTATATTTCATATATCAGAAATATGAGTGAAGATACAAAGCTTGTTCTCACTAGAACAATTCCGCACAAGTATGCTCAACTCTCTCAACCCACAATCTAGCTCTTGGCCAACACAACCAATTATATATCTCTCCACGCCCCTAATCTCTTGCATAATTCCTAGGATGAATAGCCCATATTTAAAGGGAATTCATGCTTCCAAAACTACACAATCCAAACATAGGATCAATCTCTGATTCATGCATGATATTTACACTCCAGTAAATAATACAATTGATAGTACATTGTCCCTACACTCTAGTTTCAATTGGGTATTTCTCACAATTGACATGCATGAGTTTCTGATGAGGGAATATTTAGGTAACTAGGGAATATTCTGGAGCCATGACCTGCTCCCCAAAGTACTAACTCTATCTCTCTGATAACTTATGGGAGAGCCAAGGTGAAAATTCATTTTCTTGTACAATGAGGGTGTATATATAATAAATGGGGTGATCCTTCACCTCCTCTTGACTCTTGGACTACCCTCATGATTTTTTAACTTATCATAACTTTTTGACTTCCTACATGACTTTTCACATTACATAGATGACTCTTGAATTTCCACTTTACATTACGTTTCTCCAATATTGAATTACATATTCCCCAAAATGACGTGGCACATGGTGAATCATGACATGACATGAAATGAAACTGGTGACATAGACTGCATGATGACATGGCAATGTCAAGCGATTATTTTCTTCTGCTTTCTTTGTGTCTTCTTGAAAAGATGGTGTGTGTTCTTCTTCTTCCTACTCCTTATGACTTGAAGATAGGGAGTCTTCCATGTGGTTTTGATCCTTCATTATCTGTTATAGTCCAGTGTTCCTTCATCTTATTGCTTAATGACCATCTTATCTCCTCATCTCCTTAGGTGTCATCTAACATGTCCTCCTTCCCCATCTCCATATTCATCATCTTTCCATAGAATAATAGAGTATTTGCATCTGCAATTCAATCATGACAAGACATCATCAGTTCGATAGACACCTAGTCTAGGATGTTGCATGATGATCCACCAACTAAGATGAAATTGGGTGATAGGCTAAGGGAGAGGTTCATTGATTGCAAAATTGTACAACTCAGGTAGTCATGGGTGAGGCTTGGGCCTGGACAGTGTGTAATTTGTAGTTCAGGCTAGACTAGGCAAGCAGATTGCACAGTTTTGGGACTTAGTGAGCTGGGTTGAGGATTTTTTCACTATTTCATCCAACTTCACAGTTCTGGGAAGAAGACCTGGTGATTTTGCAATTGGAGAATTCATGAGCTCAAGGGTGGGGCTTTAGCTCAGATATTATGCAATGCGCATTGGGGCCAGGCTGGATGGATGCATTACATAATTTTAGAGGCCAAGTTCCAATCTTGAGCACTAGAACTGTGCAGTGCAGATTCCTAGTCGGTAGTAACTAGACAATATGTAGTGTTAAGGGGCAAGGTTGCAGCTTGAGGGCTAGAACTACGCAATGTGCAGTTCAGGAATGTTGGATGAGGCTAAGTTGTTGGGAAATTTTGGGAATTTGGCTAAGTGTGGGATCAGTGAAACTGATGTGAACAATGATATGACTTGACTGTGATCACACACTTAGAACACTCTATGACATAACAACATAGATCCTTCAGGACATGTGAAAAATGTACTTCCCTCAGTGAAAAAACTTTGTGGTGAATTTTGACAAGTGCAACACTGAAGATACACTTTGCAACACCCGTGACGACACTTGTGCGACAATGCTTAAAACTTTGGGAATGAGTGCGATGCATGTTTACATGGTTATATCAACTCATTTACACAAATAACCCCTTAAAACCATAAAAAAAGTATACACATTGTGCAACAGCTAGCATGCAAAAAGACGAAATTTACTATATGAAGGATAAAGGAGAATGACATTTGTGATACGCTAGTGACAGTGAAAGCAACATATACCATAGTGAAGATAACATGAAAAAAACAATAATTAAGGTGAAATAAAGAAAAAGTGACAGTCAAAAGCATGAAAACAACACTCGCAAAAGTGAAGGTGCGCAAAAGCAACAGTTTGGAAAACTCACGAAAATGGAAGTACAAACGTAGCCAAAAGTGAGAGACTGTCAATAATAGTGCACACTAATTGTCGACATGGGTTGAATACTGCACTAATACTGTCATGATGGATTGCACTATTCTTGTCAATCTCACATAAAATAATGCATTCATGAACTCGTTGAAAATTGAGCATGTGTCCGAAAGTGACCTCGATTTAACAAGAAGTGACCATGGAATGATCGATCACAAGATCCACAATAGGCTCCAAAATTGAAATGTAGGTTAAATTTTGGAGGGTGTCTGTTGTAGCGACAACACTTGGCGACACACTAGTAGAATTCTGACTTCTCTGACTTGGTCAGCTATTCTGTGTAGGGTCTTGGTTATTTAGGTAGTATTGATTTGTTGTATGGATCACTTTGGCCTCCCCACTTACGTCGTGAATAAACATGGTCCCCTTGGTGCCTTCTCATTTAAAAAAAAAACATAATATCAATGATCACACAATGTTTCAAATCACGATAGGGTAATGAAGTTCATGAGCTTTAGATTTTCAGAGTATAATGTTTCATATATCGTGTTGGACCACTACCAAGAGGCCTAGTAAGTACCCCAACTGAGTTAGTACAAGAACACAAAAATTTCTCCACTGCGATTGAGCCTAGATAGTACCCCGACAGAGTTGCTTGCTTCACCTCTCTATGTAGGAATAATTTCTCTTCTTTCTCCTTTATTTACATATTTAAAGAGGACTGTGCATAGGCACTTATTCATTTTATGGGCAGAAGATGGATCCTGACTTATTGAGAGTAGAAGAGGTTGTTCCTTTAGAGAAGCATATAAAGACCACTGCTTTAGGTTTGCTCATTTCTATTTTCCCCTTGTCCTTCTCTAATTGATTTGATAAGCCTCACAACACCGAAACATAAAGACCCGAGTGTAGGCATGAGGTTTCCAGAATAAACATGGAGATCATGGTTCGACACGAGGCATTCTTGATGCAAGGATCATATTTTCCATCAGAACACCATCGACCAAAAGGTGTGAACAAGACATGGAAGAATGACAGAGAGTTAGTCAAATTTTGCAGTGTCACAAAGTCCTTCTCTGTTTTTCCACCATGTCTTTCGAGCCCAAATGGTACACCTTTCATGAAAAGTTTCTGTCGAAAGAACAAAAGGAAAAGACATGACACAACAAGAAAGAAAAACCAAAGAACAATCAAAAGGGAGGTTAAACCAAACATGATGCAAGGCCAAAGTAAGAGAAAAGAAATACTAAGGAGAACAAGTGGAGGATGAGTGCAAGAGTAGGAAAACTAGAATGCAACTAGTCCTACTCCTAACCTAAACAACTAGAAGGTCAGGGTAATGTATAATGAAATTTCCAATGAAGCCAACGTAGTTGTTCCCGACTTACATCCAAGAAGATAAGAACAATTAAAAATATATAAAGTAATGTGCAACATAAAATATAAGAACTTGAATAACTTGCACAAAAATATGACGGTCTTGTCGATTAGCAAAAAAATAATCCATATCCACTACTTTTAACCAGTTTACATTCTTACCTTGTCGATGAGAACCGTCATTAAACAAACCTCAGAAGCTTCTTATGAATGTTTCTCCATCTACACTGAACTCCTTAGCGAGTACGAGGAAAGATCAAGACTTGTTATTTGTGACAGAGATTGCTAGGTAACATTGGTCCAACCATTCAACGAATGGATCATAAAATTCATGATAATCCTCTTGAAAACCCATAAATATTTGAAAATATGAATTTTCGATTAGAGGCATGGGATTAGAATGATAATCTTGTGAGAAGAAATAGATCTTATCAGAATCAGTAGGCGTACAAAGATAGTGAGGACTTTACATAACCATCAGCAAATGCGGAAGTGCCTCAACTATTTTACAAGTACCAGAATAATGCGATGTTAAACCATAAATATTGAACGGTGTAAAACAATTGTCATTGGATGTGTTGATGTGAAAATAGAAAATTTAATGATAATCATTAGAGATATAATCATGATTAGATAGGATAATTAAATCATAAAATTCCCAATTTGTAATTAAAAAATATAGATCAATTTGAACAGCTCTACGAATTCTCTAAGAAATAGAACTAACTTCCTCGCATGCTGAATGTGATAGACCATTTTCTTGTAACTGGTGACAAAATATACAAGTGTCGTAATCATCGGAATAATTTAAAAGGAAAGCCAGGACATCAAACACTTGAGACTAGTCAGGATATAGTGAAAAAAGAAGAATTTGATCTTTGCAATAACTTGTGCATTCATTACCACTGAAGAGGATTTTAGGTGCGATGAAGGGAAATTTTTTTTATAAAATATTTGCAAGAAAAACTAGGAACCGAATATTAAGAAATGAATTTGATAGGCATGATTCCTTCAACCCAACATAGTCTTTGAGATGATCAAATTTGCAATTCCATGACTTTATGAGAGATACCCATTCCAAACCCAAGTTTTATGCAATACATTTGCATGAAGATGGATTAACTCAAGAAGATTCTTGAATTTGATCAGAAACCAAATATTGAAAGTTCGAAATATTCACATCCCAAATACAAAGCATCTTTCAGAAAGAGATTTACATCAAGTGAAACCATGTAGGGAGAGGGATTGTGAGAGAAAAAATAGATATAACATAGTTAGGGGGGCTTACCAGAGTCGCGAGATCCTAACATAACCATCAATGGAAGTTGAAGTGCCTCAACATCTTGAGATGTCCCGAAACTTTCAAAGATTGTAAAATTGCATCCTAAAGATTGAAGTAGATCATGCATTATATGAGGTTAGCTACTACGAATGGTTTCAATAAGACCACTGCTCACCAGATGGAGACTTTCTTTGTCATTGACTTGACCAGATTTTATAACTTCAAAAACCAAATTACTCAAGTTGGAAGATTCATCTGATCGCAAATTTGATGATTTATGAATCAAAGAATCATGAGCAAGATGGTTTGGAGAGTTCTCTTCATGCAAGAGAAGAGATGATGAGGGATGGGAAGAGTACTCAATGATTTTATTTTCTCCATTTTCATCATGGATAATCAAACCACCTTATGTCAATTGAGAAGTTAACTCATCGGATGAAGAACTTGAAGAGCATGGATTGTCTCCATCGCAAGTAGATGCATCACAAATGGTAGAGCACAAGGGATAGTGAGATGGAGAGGAAGTTTCGATAAGAAAATCTTATTTGATATAATACGATTCTAGATCTAAAGTAAACTCTTCATAAGAAACTGAAATATCAGGTGACCTGGGAATTCATGATAACATACATCAATAGAGTCATCATCATTAGAGTGATTGTTTGCCAAGGATACAGATTGATTGAAAGAATTTATTGCATTTAATTCACTTCCAAGATTAATACACTGAAAATCATCCAAGACTGGAAGCACATCATCCTCACATGGAGGATTTTGAAAAATAAAATAAAGGTTGAAATCATCTTCACCTTCCTACTCCTCTACCTGTGTAATGTGACTCCCATGTATCTAATTGCAATTTTAACTAGCAACTGGAAAATCAAGAGAGTGTGAAAAACTAGTTGGTGAAGTATATTGAATGGGCGAATCACAATACAAACAGCCATGTCATGTAGATGATAGAGGATAATATAAATCTAGATCAAATTCAAGACTAGATTTATGAATAGTAACACCATCTTGTGGAATGGAGTTAGACTTCACCATGGGCTTCATGAGCCATTCTAGGATTTCCTCCATTGAAATTTGATTAGCATATTTTCCAACTTTATGATCATCGCAAGGAGGAACCTTCATTCCTCCTCTGAAATTAGAGGTGTCTCATGGTTTATAGGAGTTGGGGAAGTAGAAATATCAGGTGTTTTGGATTCACCATGCAAAGAGATATGAACCAGACACTTGAACTTTTGTTTAAAGAAATACCAATCCATATTTGTTTTCAGGAAATTCATAGAAAAGGTGAAGGAAACAATGAGAGACATCCTTAATTGATTTATTAAGATTAATTATTAGTGATTACTTATTTTAAGAACATATAGGTAATGATACCTATCAAATTATTTATGAATCTCCTTCACAAGGTTGTCGAATGAATGGCTTGAAGCAGCAGATACTGTATGATACCATCTCTTAACACAACCTTCAAATGTGAGGGTGAGAAATACAACCATAACATCCTTGCAATGTATTCCATTAGAAAATAAAAAATGGACAACTTGAAATAGATGTTTACAAAGAGTCAAATCACCCTCGCCATCAAACTTAAATTGTGACAGGTTATGAACAAATTGCACAGGGATGGTAAGATTAAGCTCTTTAGAAAAACATCTTAGGATTGAGATTTGGCGAATATCCATTTTGGATAGGATATTCAAAGAAAACTAAACGGGCACAACCTATTGTCTGGCCCTCCTTCTAGCGCCATTTTTCGATAGGTGTTGGAAATCCGTCAACCAAGGGGGTCTCCCCAATGTGAAGTCCAAATTAGACCTCACACCATTTGGAATAGGAGTCCCATCTAGAAGATTGACCTAGTTTCCATATGTTCTTATAGATTTTCCTTGGCTTTAGCTATAAGCAGGAGAGAAAAGCATGTATGTCCATTTGTGAAAAGCAAGTAATTGTGCCTAGTGAGTGTTCGGTTGTAGGTGTGTCAAGGTTCATCTAATGCAAAGGGAAAAGAAAGTGAGCCTCTAAGAGAGAGGTAGTAGTACCACCCTAGTAGAGACACACATGAATAGGAAATATTTATCTAACATCCATCGGAATAGTCTACAAGGATGTGATGGGCATTGCAACCATTACAACACATTCTCAATATGATAAGCAATAAAATAACCAAAATATTTCAACTACTTTAATTCAGGTGAAAGAAAAAATAAATCATAAACATTCATAGAACAATCTTACAAATATTCATGATCCATGCATGAAAATGTGTTGGCCATCAAGCTTCAAGTATTAAGTAAAAGTCCCAAGATACATGTATACAACGAACATCACTAGCTCCAATAGTCGAGCAATGGAGCCACGACTTGCTCCCCAAAGTGTTAACTCTATCTCTCTGATGCCTTATGGGAGAAGCCAAGGTGAAAATTCCTATGCTTGTACAATGAAGGTGTATATATAACAAATGGGGTGATCCTTCACCTCCCTTATCACTCCTGGACTACCCTCATGATTGTTTGACTTCTCATGACTTTTTGACTTCCTACATGACTTTTCACAATACATAGATGACTCTTGGACTTCCACTTTACATTATATTTCTCCAATATTGAATTACATATTCCAAAAAATGACGTGTCACATGGTGACTCATGACATGACACGACATGACACTGATGACATGGAAATTTCAAGCCATTCTTTGTTGTTGCTTTCTTTATGTCTTCTTGAAAATATGGTGCATGTTCTTCTTCTTCCTCATCCTTATTACTTGAAGATAAGTATTCTTCCATGTGGTTTTGGTCTTTCATCTTCTAATATAGTTTGGTGTTCCTTCGTTTTCTTTCTTAATGATCATCTGAACTCATCATCTCCTTAGGTGTCTTCTTACTTAATGATTATCCTATCTCATCATCTTCTTACGTGTCTTCTTGCTTAATGATCATCTTATCTAATCATCTCCTTACGTGTCTTCTGGCATGTACTCCTTCTCCATTTTCTTCTTCATCATTTTTCCATAGCATAACAGAGTACTTGCATCTACAATACACCCATGATAAGATGACATTAGTTCGATAAACTCCTAGTCTATGATGTTGCATGATGATCCACCGACTAAGCCAGAACCAGGTGGTGGGCTAAGGGAGAGGCTTAGTGGTTGTGCAATTTCGTATCTTAGGCAGTCAGGGGTGAAGCTTGAGCCTTGAGACTATGTAATGTGCAGTTTAGGCTGGACTAGGTAGGCAAAGTGCACATTTTTTGGACTCAGTGAGCTGACATGAGGGTTTTGTACAATTTCAACCAACTGTGCAGTTCAGGGAGGCAGAATAGACCTAGTTATTTCATGATTACATAGTTCAGGATCTCAAGGGTTGGACTTGAGCTTAGAGACTACGCAATGCGTAGTTGAGGCCAAGTTGGAGGGTTGAATTGCATAATTTTGGAGGCCAAGGTCTAGTCTTAAGCACTGGAACTATGCAGTGCATAGTCTTGGGAGGAAGGAACTATGCATTTTGCATTGTCAAGAGTAGGGTTATAGATTTATTGATGGAACTACACAATGTGAAATTGAGTAATGTTAGATGAGGCCAAGTTGCTAGGAAATTTTTGGAATTTGGCTAAGTATGGGATCAATGAAACTGATGTGAACAATGATATGAATTGATTGTGATTGCATACATAGAACACTTGACAACACACCAACATAGATCATCAAGGACACACGAAAAACATACTTCCATGAGTGCGAAAACTTTGCGACAACTTATGACAAGTGTGACACCAAAGACACACTTTGTGACGACCATTTTAACACTTGTGCCACAATGCTTAAAACTTTGAGAATGAGTGTGATGATTTTTTACATGGTTATATCAAATCATTTACACAAATATAACCCCTTGAAACCACCAAAACAAGGTTATAAAAATTGTGTTATAACTAAAATGGGAAAATATGACATTTAATATATGAAGACAAAAGGGGATCGACACTTGAGATATGTGAGTGACAGTGAAAGAGACACATTCCATACCAAATATAACATGAAAATGATAGTAATTAAAGTGAAATCAAGAAAAAGTGATAGTCAAAAACATGAAAATGACACTCGTGAAAGCAAAGGTGTGAAAAAGTGACAGCTTGGAAAAATCTCCAAAATGGAAGTTCAAATGTAGCCAAAAGTGAGGGACTATCAATAACAGTTTGCACTAATTGTCAACATGGTTTGAACATTTCAC
Organism: Pinus tabuliformis; assembly: GCA_031772625.1. Classification (NCBI taxonomy): domain Eukaryota; kingdom Viridiplantae; phylum Streptophyta; class Pinopsida; order Pinales; family Pinaceae; genus Pinus; species Pinus tabuliformis. The sequence continues at coordinate 379,198,883 of CM062808.1, read as the reverse complement.
AGATATTTTATTGATGTATTGTGCTATTCTTGTTCAAGCTTGCATAAAATAATGTTTTCATGAACTCATTGCAAACTGAGCATGTGTGAGCAAGTGACTTCGATCGATCAAGAATTGACCATGGAATGACCGATCAGAAGATCCACAATAAGCTCCAAAATTAAAGTGTAGGTAAAATTTTGGAGGGTGTTTGTCATAGAAACAACATAGTGTTACTCATTTGACCCAATATCCAAGGTATTTTATGAAGTTGGGGTTGCAACAATGTCTTTTCTCAGAGTCTTTGAATCCCAAAACTAATGCCACCATTACGTTTAACTTGGTGAGATCTTTTTAGAAATATATTTTTTACCTCAATCATGTTCTTGGTATATAGTTATGCCCCTTAAAAATGTATCCCATTAAAGAGGCCATTTCAACAAGAGGTATCTATGTGGTGCCCATGTGGCCCCACCTGGCCCATGTTGTGCAACGCCACCACTATGTGGGGTCCACTGGGCACAGGTGCAATCGTGTATCGAGTTCCTCAACATATCAACATGTTTTTGGTTTGGATGATGGTCAAAGGATAATATCATCCCATCACCATTAGACCCATCATCATCAAGCCTATCAAAACTGAGCCTATCATACATATGCTTAACTCTTCCAAGTCTTAATAGCCAAATGGTCAACATCACATTGGACTCCACCTGGTACACATAATTTTAGGTCAAATCCTTTCAACCTTGATAAATCTCCTCTTAACTCTTTTGAAAGACCAGTAACCCAATGGCCTTACATGGCACCCATGTCAAATCAGTACGGTAATATCCTTTTTTTCCCTGGTGTTGCATTCCTAGTATGATCTTTCCTTGAGCTAGTATTACCTAAGACCACATTCCCGGGTACCAGGATCACCACCCCCGAGATTTCCTCTCTATGATACAACATCTTTCACTAAATTTTGATGTGGCAAGGAAATGTTATGATACCTTTTCCAAAAATTTTTGGTTTTGGATCTTTTACTAAGGGAACTCAAATAGAGTTCAATGTTTTTTGTTTTTATATTTAGTGCCAAAACTTTTACTTGAAATATTATGGTATGTACTCTATTTAATATAATAAATTTTACTTAGTTTTCATCTTTCTATAATAAGATAATTAACATTTTACTTAGAACACATGTTTGAGGCTAGTGTTAGGATATAGCTATCCCACATTCTATCCTTGCAAGGCATATTTTCTAATAGAACACAGTACCTGAGCCATAGAATCATGATCAGGATACCCAAACTCTATTTGAAGTTATAAACCCCTCTGGAGTTTGGATAACCACTCGAGAGACTATGTGATCATTTGTGTCATGAGTGAAAGATTCGATTGTTGGAATCCTAACACAACTGTCCCCACTAATGGATACATGCTACAATTAATACGTGTGTGTGTGTGTGTGTGTGCTTATAGTATACTTTCATATCATATAATATTATTTCTCTTATGCATGAGAACTGAACCTCGTAAATGAATTTCTAAGCTAACTATTTACTTAAAGTAAATGAAGATTGAGAAGGTGGCGACTAAAAGGAAGCTAAGCTAGAAAGGTTGTAAAACGTCCAACATCCATATCATATAAATTAAAAAATATAGTGAAATAACTTTTTAAAATTTACCATAAGTACTCAAATATGTTGTCTCATGCTCCCCAATTTTTTTTTATAAACTCCCAATAATTAATTATATTGATAATTTTAAGATGACACATTTGAATTAGTGAAACCCAAAAATCATATATTATGATACGAAATGTTATGCACCAACACCCAAAGAGAATTAAAATTGAAATTGAAATAAACCCATGCCTTGACACTTAGATGGAATAATGAAAGATAATATTATTCAAGAGGGAAATTTCATTTCACAATATAAGAAACATAAATAATGATATGATATCTACAATTAGGCAATGTTGGTGTATATAGGAGACAAAGGGTACAACTACAATTGAAGGGTCTAGCCAATGAATAAGGATAACAAAATAATAATAATAAATATTCAATAACTCAATATATATGGATTAGCACATTGCTATTTGGTCCATGTCATTGGAGGATTTGTGGAGTACTAGGTACCTAGCTGACAACATATATGAGATTCTAACTCTAGACATGTCATTAGCTCAAGCCATCAAAGAACTATATTGATATTTGATATACGTCTGAATGGTGAATCCTAACATATGGGCCATGATGAAGATTATAAAGTTAAGTCCAGTAAGAGAATGGGAGCTTTCTCTCCTAATTGTTTTGAAATTCCTTGTAGATTAGTGAGTCTTGTTGCCTTAACAAACTCATTCAAGGAATCTATGGTCATTTTCAGGAGGCTCTTCATTATATAATGTAGCACCAATAAATATATTAAGCACTCTAGGCAACCCTATATTCCTTGGAAAATTATTTCTCTTCATTTTTATAATGTGAAAGAGAAAACAATCCTAAAACGTAAGTAATTATTTTGGGGAGGTGTACAAAAGGTTGAGACTTTTGTAGAATTTGGGTCTCCATTGTGAATTAGATGGGGGTGAAATGTTATTAAGATGGTCAAAGAAACATTAAAAGAAGGATTTAAGTCTAGATGAAAATGATGTCATCAACAAACTAAAACCAACATTTGGGTTAACATGAATGTTTTTTAATTCTAATACCTTGAAATATTCCATGAAAATATTGAAAACAACTAGGGATAAGTACACGCCCATAACGATTCCTTTAGATTGTTCATAGAAAAACCCTTTGAAGGAGAAAAATGTTAAGGTGACGTTGATGTTCATTAGGTCAATGGTTTAGGGCTAACCAATTTGAAGATAAACACAATAGTTGTAGGGACTATAATTTTTTATGAATAATGAAACAACATGAAATGTTACCATAATTTCATGTTCATCATGGTGCAAATGACATGTTGTTTGAATAAAATAACAAGAGTCTTTAATAAAATGAGTATTACTCACAAAAGGTCAAATATTGTCAAAAAAGAAGTGAGAAAAGGTCATATGTTTGGATACCTCTAATGCAAACTATAGGTCTCATAACAATGAATTTGTCATAAATTTTTAGCACCCATAATTTTTCATTTTTGTAGGGTTATGAGGGATAATTAATTTTTTAAGATATGGATCCAAAAAAGAGAATATATTGGCTTTAGTAACTAAGTTTGAAATAGTGGTGATTGGACTTTTGGAAAGTGTTTTATGTGAGGAAGATAAAACAAAGTCTAGCATTTTTGAATAGTCATTAGAAGAATTCATAAACTCCTAGGAGACTTGAATCCAATTTTTCATCCTCCACAAAAAAATCCATCATTTCCATCATGATTATGAAATTATACCTCTAAAATAGAACAATATTTTGTCGAAAATGTATAACATGATTATTAAATTGGAAGTTTCTTATCAAATTAGTAAATACGAAGATTTTGTTATATACACACACACCCACACACACACACACACACACATATATATATATATTCTCTCTCTCTCTCTCTCTCTCTCTCTCACACACACACACACACACACACATACACAACATGTAATATATATAAGAAATATACATATTTTAGTCCTCGAGGGACTCGTAGACAACAAGCGTTGAATCCATTACAAATATACTCATTTTGAGCTCAAATATGTCACATGTGAAAATTGGACCCAAATGATGGCAATGACAACACTTCTTCAAATAGATAAGTTACATTGAGTGTGTGTGTGTGTGTGAGAGAGAGAGAGAGAGAGAGAGTATTTTAATATCAAGTTATATATATCTATCTATATATATATATATAGATATATAGATATATATAATTTAAAAAAAAAACATTTTTTTAGATAAAATGAAATAATTATTATTTCTTATTTTATTTATTATAATTACATTATTTAATTATAATTATAATTTATTTGTAAGTTCTAAATTTGTTATAAATATATTGAAAACAATTGGCATTATTAATCAGATTAATATTGGGTGGTTGGGAGAAATGTTGTCATACCCCCAATTGGCTTTGATTCTTGCATGTGACATCTTGAGATCAAAATGAGTATTTTTTTCCAATGGATTTGAGCCTTGTTTTCTTTGTAGTCCTTCGAGCACCAAAACATGTACTTCTTCATATGGAATATAAAGATATTTATCATAGAAGAAAAACGTAATGAATGAAAAATACACTACAACCCAAACTTTTCATTATTTTTTAAATTTAAGCTCTTAACTCTACACTAACCTAACTTATTTGATAAGTGTCATTAAGAAGATAATATATATTAAGTGTAACATCCTAGACCCCGAGTCAGGAAATCCTACATAGCCAAAAACTAAATTTCACCAAATGTATGAGTGGAAGCACATAAGTCTTGGTTCACTACCAATACCCTATAATTTTGTGCAAACCCTACTATAATTATGTTACTTAGGTATTAACCCTAACTTTCAGTCCACTAAAAAAACATGTATAATCAATGAGGAATTAGTGTAGTGCTTCAACCATTGACATTTATGTAGTAATTCCCCCAAAGCGGGTACATAAACCCAAATTCGGTCGAAAAGTGTACAAGACCAAGGGAGGAGACAAGATAAATGGCCAAGCCACTAAAATCTCAGCATGCTGGCAGTCAGTTCAACACGCTCCTTGCACTAGTTAACTTCAGGAGATTGTACCCTACAAGTTGTTTCACTCGTGGGAACACAATGAAAATTATTCACTGGCTCATCATGATTCATAATAGCTCATCAGAGATCCATAATGGTTCATCATTGGCTTAGGTCATGCATGATAAGTTTGGCATCAGGTTGAGTTGTCGTCCCTCCTCATGCCATCCTATAACTTTGTCAACGTTATAATTTCAATAGACATCCAAAGCAACAATGAGTATGGTGGTAATTATAGGTAGAAGCAATGCCTTTTATGATAACTCCCCCCTCTTAGTCGAAAATTGGTCCATTCGCAACCTTGCTTGCTATCTCAGCAATGGAATACCCTAGTTGCAGTGGGCATCATGCTCAAACCCTCCAGGTCTCAATTCACAGGGTGGTCATGGTTCTTGCAGTGTCCTCCCGACCTCACATTCTTTATCTCACCATCTAGCCATCTTTTTGGTTTCTTAATTTCTTCGTGGGTTCTAAATCAAAGGAAATCATAGGAAATTATGCACAAGGACATTTGATACATTAGTCCACCCATGGCTCTGGGCTCCTGGGTGAGTGCTACAGGAATTTCCCTTCATACCTACCACAGAGCCAATTTGGTCAATGATTTTGCTCCAAGATTGGTAATTCAGTCAATTTTGACATATAATAGTTTATTCCACCACTGGGCACACTTTTATCATTTCCTACAGAAAATAGGGGACATGGCTATATTTCCTATTGTTTGGGTAAGGAAATTTGGGTGGAAAACTTTGAAGAGTTTAATAGTTAATTCAAAGGTGCCATTCCCTCTGGCAGAGGTTTGGAAATTTGAGCCTCCCTTTGTTTCATCTAATTTGGAATACTCCACCATGGATTCAATGAAACCAATGGTAGGATCAATTGTAGACTCTGAAACTTAGAAGTGGCACTCACCATCCCCAATCGCTTTCAATAGGAAGGAGCACCAATCTTGTCAACTCCTTTTAGTTTCTCATCCAAAAACAAGTCTCATAGTTAATTAAGGCCTTTTTTATGTAGAATATTACTCATGTCAATTCCTTCTCAATTTTTTCGAACTTAGGAAGAACCATCCAATGAAAGCTCTCCTTTTGCCAAACAACATTTTTGTAGCCAGGATCTCCATTATTAGTATTTCTTTTTAGATAGGCTAGTTAAGGAAAACTTGTGTAATATCAATAACCTCTATATGTGTTATTGAGTTGGTTTCCCAATAGGGCGCCCCATAACACCAGGAAAAACACATTGTATATTTTATCCACAATAATATAAAGTCGAACCTTTACACAAAAATCATTTATGCAATAATTAGGGTTTTCACCCAACAATTCAGACTTATATACATTAATTATCATTAGTAATTGGAAAGCACATAACCTATTTAGAAAACTATTTTTGCTCAGTCTAGACATAATTGCAAAAACCTTTGTAGTGTAGGTTAGGGTGCTTGTAACCACTTTCGAGGATATTAATGATGTCCATGTCCATTCCAAGCATAACTAAGTGTACATATATAAATTTATCAATAACTATAGTACACACTTTTTGCGTGCATATTATGCCATGCAATACCCAGCATACCATAATCAACTTAGCCATTATTCATCCTTTCATTTTAATAAAATATTCATAGAAAAATAAAATATGCGTAAATACCAAACCCCAACTACGGTTTATAGAAATACACCATATAATTATAAAACATGGCACATAAATACAATGCACTGTGGAATACATATTCGTAATGCCAACCCCTAAACAGAGTTTTGAAGGAAACATGACACATGGACATATTTTAGTACTCATGGCACAATAACACTTATCTATAACTAAAAAGTAGTTGGCTACGAGCTCTGCACATAACACCTAGCTATAGACCGCGTGGTTCATCAATCTCAACCATGGATCACCCCCTAGACAGGGTTGTAAATATATCAAAAATAATATAAACCAGAAAATAGCAATATATGGATGGTCAAGGTACTGACCCAGTACCCACTGCTCCAACTGTAGGCTTAGGCTTACCCTAAAACCTACACCCAAGTGGAAGACCCCTTCTTTGTTCCTTGTCATTCCCTTCGTAGTGCCCACCTTTTAGGATTCCTTATGGCCAGCCAAGAATGGTCTCATCTCTAGGTTTCCAATAACTCATGCTACTTCTAGGGCTTTCAAGCACCCATATAGGCCATAAACCAAACCATATCCCATTCAATCCCATTACCTAAGCATAGGGATCACCAATTGGTCACATGAACATAAACAACTTCCAACCAGTTCCAAAACCCAAGTACAAAGCTCATCATTTGGTTTCTAAAATAGAGTTCACTAGAACTCTAGTTGGTTCTAAATTCCAAGCATAAGACTCACCAATTAAAAATCCCCAGTTATTTATAGAACCTAAGAACAAGGCTCACCGACTGGTTCATAACCATCCATGAACGAATGCTCTAATAATTGCTTTGAATCAATGAATGAACCCATCACAAGAAACATACACTTTTTATAACTGCATGATTCTTTGTGCCATGTGTCGCTCTCTAAGACTGCATGGGTCCTAGGTGTTCTTTCCCCCAACACCTGTCACATCACCCTATTGCATTTTCTACCATGGATTTTCTTGCCCCCCACATACTCTTTACCATGGAGTGGGCTTCGCAACTAAATTATTATTATTATTATTATATGTATAAAAGTTACGTTGTATTTAAAATATTGGCTCTCTAACCACTTAGCCAAAATTCCATTTATACCTAGGAACGATGGCCCCAAAAAATATCTAACATATATATATGGGCATGTAGGCCTCGCAATATATCTTAGCTCACCAACCTATGTCATATATATTCGGCTCACCAACCTTTAGACCCATTACATAAGCACTATAGCCTTCTGTGCATATAATTGCATGATTAATACACTAATGATTCAAGGGAGGAACTAGGGGTGTTACATTAATATTCATTGGGTAACATTCAATGTGGATTTATTATTTTAACACTTTCCTTGGGAGACTCATTTTAGACCCCATATTCTCTCTAATATCAGATATTTTATAAGCTACAAGGATTGTTCCCACTATTTTGTCTCCAAATATTGATAATGGTGGTGAGATTCCACCATTTAATGGGATCATGGTTTATGTTACACCAATTAATAGTATTCAATATATTTAAAATTTGTATTGAAGATATGGTTCCTAAGATCATCATGTATTTCACTTAGCCCAAACAAAGAAGCATTTCTTGTTTCTTCCCTCCTACATGAATATATAAATTCCCAAAGACAAGATTTATATATAGAATGCATCACTTTACCTTCTTGACAACAATTGTGGTATGTAACAGCCCCGGTGAAAAGTTCATGTAATAAACGTTAATAAAGGAAAAAAAAGACCACTGTTAAGGGACACTTATTCCAAGCTAAATGTTGGGAAAATATATCCTTTTGGGCATTATTGGATGTGTGTTTTGGCTAAGGAAATTGGCAAAGGCTAAGGAAAAGGCATTAAAAGGAAAAAAAGAATTTTTGGCACATTTATTATGAAAATAAAGGAAATTAGGAAAAAAGTAAGGTGAGAGGTCACAGGTTGCATGTGAGGAGGAAATTGAAGGAAGATAATGGAAAATGAAGAAATTAGAGACCTCATGCATAAAAAGGCTTCTAAAGATCAGTTCACAGCTTTTGTGAGTTCAAGTTTGGAGCTCTCTCATTATTCTCTCTCTCACTCTCTTGGTCACTTAGAGTTTTCTTGGTGCACTCTAGCTGGAGCAAGGAAAGGAAAAGCAGGCAAAGGAAAGGAAGGCAAGCAAGGATTAAGGAAAATAAAACGGGATCAAGCAACTTCAACAAAAATACATGCAGGTAACCTTTTGCTTGTGTGATTTCCTGATTGTTTTGGACATGCATGGATTTTCATGTTGGTGTATGGTTCTCTTGCTATCAATGACGTGGTTTTGTTGGGTTATGATAGTGGTTTTCAACCTAGCCTAGCCTTTTTCTAGATGCCATGGTATGTTGGGATGTTATTTTTGGTTTTTGAGCTTTGGTTTTCCAGATGGATTTTGGAATCCTGGGTGGAGGTGGTCTCAAGCTTCATTCCCAAAGGCCTAGGAATACCTTGACTAGTTTTGGAGGGATACACAGTAAATCCTGAGGGAGTAGTCTTGGTTTAGGGCCTAGTGATCTGGGATTGGATTGTGGTAAAGCCTAAGGGACAAGGAGACAGAAAATTCCTCAAGGATAGTGATGGATCTGGATGGCATTCCAAGTTTTGTTCAGTTTTGATCGGAGCACTAGTTTTGGTGTGATCACAGCTTGGTGAGGGTGGAGGTGGTTTAATATTTGGATTGCCTTGGTTGTTCTTGGATTGGTTGTTCTATGAGATCCAACATTCATGCTTTGAATATGGCACGGGGGTGACTGGATGAAAGAGAGATTTGGTTCAACCATGTCTATGGTCGGGTGGTACATGGAAGTCCTGAACCTGGTTAGATTTGCCTATGATTAATAAAAGTTAAGTTCAGTTACTTTTTCATTGATTTATATGTGGATTTAATGGTTGTCATATCTCTGAAATTTACATGGTTTAATGGTAGTTATAAGCATGGTTGTGTGACTGGTTTATGTCATGGTTAGTTCATGTATTTACTTGTACCTGTTAAATGTATGGATGCAAGACCTAATTGATGATCTAGTATTTCAATGGAGAACGAGGTGATTCCTTTGATGATGTTTCATAAGTTGTTTCAATCATTTATGCTCTGTCTTGTATCTTAAACATGTAGGTTGCATTGACGCCAAGTGTTTGACAGAATTCCATTCCCGGTTGGTGATGCTCAGGCCTAGTCTGGAGGGTGATTTTTGATTGATCAACATGGTTATCATGTTTTTAATGATTTCTGAGAGTTACAACAAGTTCTGTGTAGAGGCCAGGATTCTGGGCTAGAAAAGTGGCTCAAATACCAATGTCACTCACATAGAACAGGAAATTCTAGACCACAGTCGCTAGTAGACAGGCTTGTGAGAGCGAATTTAGGTTGTTGGTTGCTCCCTTGCCCATAGCATGAGAGCGATTAAGGCCTAAAATTTGTAGAATAATAATGGGACCTAGGGATAGGTTGTCTGAGTGGTTGAATTGTCTCGTGAGGGGTATATTGATGATGTTGGATGACTATAAGTGATTTTCCATCAATTCCACTTCCTTAACATGACATAGGAGGTCGAATCTGGTCATAGTAGCCTCTCTTTTGATGTTTACCCCAGCTAGCATGATTAATTTGGGTAGACCTGGGAGGGGGTGTTACATATTGGTATCAAAGCATAGTTGCGCTCTCTTTGGGTCATATTTGGTGCTACAGATATGGGTGAATGTGTTGGTCATGCATGCATGTCATTTGCATGTGTAGCTCTTACACTGACATTGCATGTGCTTGTCGCACTACATCATATTGATCATGGCAGTAGTAAGGTTATCATGAGGAACTTGATGTCAATTTTATGGAATGCATCATCATGGATATATGATTGGTTATACAATTAAATGTAGCTTGATTACATCTTTTTACGTTGGGTTGAATTCTTGGTTATTTGATTACATTCATCAGTCCTGTTGTTTGATTACAAGAATTGATCGCTTATGCTCGACTACATGCGGTTATGCATATGTGTATTTGATAAGGCATTGCTTATGTAGGTTGATAGCTACATGAGGTAATGTGGATACTGGAGTAATGGTTGTTGTCATGGATGAGGTCATAGCATGCATTTTTTATATGGCCTTACATAGATGACTGGACCTAGCTAGTATGATGGTTATGCATTGATGCACTTATTTATATATGTCTATACGTTATTTTGGTTATGTTGTACATGCATCACGCTGATTTGATGGTCTTGAAGACAGGGTATCCTCCCTGAATTATGCTAAGGTACGTTGATTCATGGTGATTTGTTTTAGTTTACATAGTATGCCTTGCAAGAAAGAGATCAGATGGCCAGCAAGGTGGTAGAATACATAGAATCTCCCTATGAATCAGATGGGTAGCATGGTGTGGGGCACTCTTATGACTTAGAAGACACCTTGAGAAGCGTGAAGGAAGAAATAAGGAGTTGCAAAGTACACAATGAAAAAATCATTCACACACAAGAGTAACAAGCAGAGGTGAATGCGATATTACTTACGAGTTTGTCAGATTTGCAGTGACAAGGACGAAGATTTATTTTTTACAAAATATTTTAAAATATTTTTAATAGTAGTAGTAAATTAGAGTTTGAGATTTATTTCAGAAATATTTATATTCTTTTTAATATTTTAATTAAATTAAATTAATTAAAAAATGTCATATGAACAAGTGCCATATAAAATGTGATATATTTTTTTGTTATATAGTATTGATAAGCCATGATATTTAATAATGGTATTGTAATAAAACTTATTTATAAGTCAAAAATATTCATAATTAAGTGGGATTAAATCTTTGTATATATGTTTAACTTATATATTAATTCTTTTTATAATTAATTATAATGATAATAATTTAGAATATAGTTATAATTTAGTTAATTTTTATGATTTTTTTAATGTTATAATGAGATGTGTTATGGAGAAGTGTTTTGATGATTATCATAATCTACCCCTATAAGCATTTATCGACCATTCAATTGATATGGATGAGTTAACATAAGAATACAAAATGCATAATTTTACAGTAAAAAATGAGAAAATTTATAATAACTCAATTGTCAAACCAACACTAGGGACAACCATCACTACTAATTACTATCCACAATATAAACCGCGTCATCATTATTATTCAAGACTATTATTCAATAAAAACCACTGATATAAACATAAAATTACCTGCTAATAATATATGATGAAATACCTCTAGATTTTAGATTATTAACCTATTTCCTTATATCTAAATAAAACGATTTCTTAAAAACAATTCCACTCATATAATTTTACACTTTACGCTTCTTAAAAAAAACTGTAAAACTCTTTAACCTCATTTAACTAACACACTAAACTAAATTCCAAAGTAAAATTCCAGCACCGATTCCAACTGCTATGGACAATGACAAAGTAATCTATGAACTTAACATGGCATCATTTATTGTTTTGGTGCTTAACCGGTTCCTAACATGTGGACAGAATAAATGTGCCTTATACTTTCGAAAGGCTTACTGGTCCAAGCAAAGTGAGACCAACAAACCCCCGTCGCATATTTTAAAGGAAAAACCCAAACCAGTGAAATTTGGAAAGATTTAGCAGTATCGATGAGGATAAATTTAAATACATTCTTCAAGTCGGTGGAGATAAGCATCGTCCTCCATCATTATGGTTGATTGAGTTAGGGATTGATATCGATGCCGTCAACTAATGAGACAAATGAAAATTTGCCTTTACTGACGTATTGCTGATCTCATCCACTGACGAAACGCCATGGTTCGTATTGCTGATCTCATCCTCTGACGAAACGCCATGGTTCGTCTCCACAATATAACATATTAACCATTCAAATTAGATCGTTTCAATTGCGGATAAGGCGCTCTCGAATCTGAAGTTGTTTTTGTTTTTTCCGTTGGTGTCGGCAGGCAGGAGAACCCTTATCTGCTTTCTTGTTTTTTTTAGGTTCGATCATTAGAGATAGAGGATATTTTTTTTTTGGGAAATGTCGATAGTGTAAAAAAGAAAAATATGATTATTTTGAAATTTAAGGATAAATAGTAGGATGATAAGAAGCTAGAGATGATGATGATGGTGATGGTGATGGTGATGGTGGTGGTGGTGGTGGCGGTGGTGGTTAACGTCCACTGAGACCAAATTGGTCTATCGGACCTACAATTTTCTTAGTTTTTAATTATCTGGCTCCTTGTCTTTCTTGGCGAGATTGGTGCTGTAGCTTTCTTTTTTTTCTCTACGGTCTTCCAACTTCCTTTATCTTGCATCTCCTTCATCTTTTCTGGTTCTTGGTACATTGGTGTTTTAGCTTCGCGATCTATTGTGTTCATCCTTTTGAAGTTAGTCGGAGAACAAGTTTGGTCTACGAGATCTGCTTTGCTGTTAAGTGAAGCTTTAATTTGTGTGGTATTCGAATCTTCATCACTGTTGATGCTTGAGGGGTTGTCGAGTTCACTTTTTTGTTGTTGGGTGGGGCTTTCTCCCTGCTTGTCTTGAGAGTTGTTTCTTTTTTGCTCGATTTCTTGTGATTCAGAGTTTTCTCTAGAGTATTCTTCTTTGATGACAGTGTAGTGTTCTTTTTGTGCTCCTTCCCACCATGTAGATCTGTGGTAGTTTTTTCTAGCATAATTTTTCTCAGAGGCTTTTGGGCAATTTTTCGCTAGATGGCCTGTCTCAAAGCAGGATCGACATCTGAAGAGGACACTTTCATAATCAAGTTTCTGGTTCCACACATAGTCTTTACTTGTTAGGTTTATTTCAGCTGGGAATCCAGCGCTGAAGTCCATTTCCACACAAATGCGTGCATAGGTGGTTCTGGCATATTCCTCTGTTTCTGGGCTCCTGCAGTAAAATTCCCCAATTGCATTTCCAATGGCTTTTAGTGAGGAGAGATTCCAGAGATGCAAGGGTAGACTTGGCAATCTCACCCAAACTGGTGCTGAGGTTATCACTGCTGTTGACGGATCGAATGATGGGTTCCATGGCTTCATGAATAGCCCTGATTTTTCCCAAAACCAAGGGCTGGAATCTAGAATACATTGTCTGCTTTCAGGATTTTCAAAATCTACTATAAAGAAACCCCTAGCACAGGGGTAGATATTAATTTCATCAGAAATGACAGGCTTCCATACCTCCGAGATCCAATTGTGGAGCGCTGTTAGCCGCGGCCAAAAACCATTGAACCGGCAGATTAGGGCACTTTCGGAAAACTTCAAAGCCTCATCGAGTGAGGCCTGGACCACCTGGACAGTGGGAGCTGGGGCTTCACTGACGATATGGGTAGGAGCTTGCGCTCCAGAAGTGGATGGAACTGAGCTAGCAGCGATTTTCGCGAAGCTGGGAGCCATATTTTACTTGCGTAGAACTTAGCTCAGAAATGTCGGAGATCAGAAGTGCGGGCAGAAGAGCCGCAGATCAGAACACCCCGTCCACCAAAAATTTTAGCACTGGATTTTATTTGTGTAAAGCCATAGATCAGAAGTGCCACAGATCGGATAGAAATGTCGCAGATAACGCCACAGATCGGATAGTGCGGGCAGAAGAGCAACCCCGCAGATCCCAGCAGATCGCCGCAGTTTTTAGCGAACGAGAATAGGTGATCAATCTCACTCTTGCGAACGAGAATTATCTGTTAGTCTTAACCAACTGTACTAAGAAAAAAATGAGTATTGATAGGAAAAAAGCTAATTCTCTTGAGCTTCTAAGTGAAGCAAAGCGGTGGTTTATTCCCAAAACTCCCTCGGACCAAAGAATTTCTCACCCAATGCTAAAAAGGTAGAAAATAAAAAGAATTTGTCACCCAATATTAAAAAGGTAGAAAATAAAAAACACTTTCTCTCTTAGATTATCCGACTCTTACTCATATAAGTTTTCATTTCCAAAACATTTACCACACTTACAATCTTCTTACTAAATCAAATTTTAGAGCTTTTTTTTTTATCATAGAAATTAAATTTAAAATATTACAATTAACATTTTTTCTCACATCAAATAAACCATATTAATATTAATAAATATTAATAAAGGTTAATCATCATTATAATATCTTTATACACCCTTAGTTTGGAAAAATAATTGTCCTCATGCATGGTAGGTTTAGTACTATTGAAAATTCTTAATAAGATTTATTTAAATATGTCTACCCTATGCTCCATCGTTCTCATTATTATAGTCCTGGGATTGTCCAAGTGGTGATGCAGGATGGCCCGAACCAATCATGGACAAATTCTCTTCCACAACACCGCATGTAAATCGGATAGGATTAGCAATGGTCATGAATTGAATTTTCCCCGGAAATCCCTAAATGGATAAGTGCATTTTCACTCTCTCTTTCTTTCTTTCTTTCTTTTTAACCATTTGTTAATCCAATTTTGATGGGTTTATATTTGACTAGGATAAAATACATTTATATGGTGTTGTTTAAATATATTAAATTTTCGAAATTTTAGTTTATCTGTATATATCATTAAATGAAATTAGTGATTCATTTCATTAGTTTTAATTGTATTTTTTCATTTTTGTGAGCATTACTCCATGTCATGAATATAAAGTGGACTATTCAAAAATCATAAGAAATTAGTCAATTACAACTACCTCTCATGACACTGATCATAGATAAATAACTTACTTGACGCAGTTAAATCCCAAAATAATATCTAATATATTATATGAATTTAATATTTTAATTGTTTTAAAAGATTTAGATTAAAATAATTTACAATTAATCTAAATTTGTAATAAACTAAATTCTAAACCATTAAATTAAGAAAATATGTCAAAAACTATCCAAAACATAAAACAACTATACATTTATATGCTTATTTATAAAATCTATCAACTTGCATCCATCATTTAGTTTATAGGTTTGCGAGTTATATATTTATGTATTACTCACTTTTATGTTTGTAAACGAGAAATGTGTGGCTATCTATCTCTTCACAACATAATTTTCTCCCAACATGCATCATTCTTTTTTGGTCCCCGATTCCAAAGCCTTTTTATTTTTAAGGTTTTATTACATTGGTTAAATATTATACAACTATTTTTATCAAGTCACTGAAAATTAAAGTCTAAATTTATGTTTAAAATTTTAGTTCTGAAATTTTATTTCAGAATTTATTTTATAAAATTTCAAAAAAACAAAGAAATAAAGTATTAATTTTATCGAGAGAAATTAAAAAATAGATGATTTATTTAAAATTTAATTTTATATTTATTTTGAACGGATGATTTACTTAAAATTTAATTTTTATATTTATTTTGATTGTGACCTATTCCCATTTGTTTTAATATGTGTAATTATGATTATTGAATTATTGATCATATTACATGTATAGATAATTTTTATGAGGATGAGTCTACTCTTATTAGTTAGGAGGTTGTTGAGGCTTATTTAATTTGAGAGATTTTCTGTAACTAGCTAGTTTTCTAGTTTAGATTGGTGTAAGGTTGAGATAATTTCTCAAGTGAAGTCAGTGTATTTATATTATACAATTACATTGTTGAATTGAGAATTTTATGTGTGCAATAAGGTATATCATCCTAAACATGGTACCACGATAGGTTTGGGATTGACTCCCTCACGTGAGGACCTAAGGAAATAGAAAATACATGGTTTGTTATAAGATGATTGTAACAATGTGTTTGTTCATAGTACTTTTGATGGTTTGTCCATAGTACTTTTGATGGTTTGTCCATGTATTATTAGAGTTGGCAATTATATTAGATTGTTTTATTTGTTTAAAGAATAATGGTTGCAAAATTGTAAGCAAATCTCTATATTTGTGGATATGTTGCAGCGTTGGAGAATGCTAGTATCATAGTCCAGGAATTGTGGGTCGAGTGTGAACCAGTTTGCCTAATTTTTTCTTGTATGTAGATTTGTGTTCACATAGGTTTATACTTGCAAATTTTAACATGGAGAAGAAGAAACCTTTTTTCATAGAGTTGTGTGTAAGGATCTGTGGCATGAGCTAATGAGATTGCGTGAAGCAATCTTGTGAGATGCTTAGAGTAGTGTGGATCAAGTCTATGTGATTGCATTGCTAATAGATTATCAGGTGAATCCATGTGAATTTTTGCATGAACTCTATTGTAATATCGTGGCATAGTGTGTGGAGTCAGCTGAAGTGTGATCGATGTGATAAATGAGAGCTATATGGAGCTTTTTGGAGCATGCGATCCTATATATGTGTGGAATTCAGTGAGAATGTGTGGAGATACATAAAGGCTTGTAGTCCATAACACATACATAAGAAAGAAAACATGTCTTTTTAGATCCTTAAATTTTATGCAAGATATTTATGAAAATGAGTAGGTTGTTGTAACACCTCCGACCCCTTTAAGTCATCTTAGGATGTGGGAGTGTCTTGATGGGTTTTGGAAATTCGTCAACCAAGGGGGTCTCCCTAATGTGAAGTCTCAATTAGACCTCACATCATTTGGAATAGGAGCCCCATCCAGAATATCATCCTGGTTTCCATATGTTCTTATAGATTTTCCCTGGCTTTAGTTGTCAGCAAGAGAGAGAAGCATGTATGTGCCTTTGCAAAATTCAAGTAAGTGTGCCTAGTGAGTGTTTGGTTCTAGGTGTGTCAAGGTTCTTCTACTGCGGAGGGAAAATAAAGTAAGCCTCTAATAGAGAGGCAATAGTACCACCCTAGCAATGACACACATGAATAGGAAAGATCCATCTAACATCTAGCGGAATAGTCCAGAAGGATGCGATGGTCACTGCAACCATTACAACACATTCTCAATATCATAAGCACTAAAATAATTAAAATAGTTCAACTACTTTAGTACAAGTGAAATAAAAAATTGTAGAAAATCTCGTAGATTCACAAGCTCGTGCAATTTACTAAAGCACAGGACAGGAATCCACTTCTACTTTCAACCAGTGGAAGTCAATAGATCAATGAAAACAATATGAACAAGAAGAAGATAAATCAATGTCACATAACACAAAATGTATCTGGGGAAATCCACTGCTCAAAATCCCACTATCTGTATTGCATATATCAGAAATACGAGTGAAGATACAAAGCTTGTTCTCAATAGAAAAATTCTACACAAGTATGCTCAACTCTCTCAACTCACAAGCTAGCTCTTGGTCAACACTTAGGCAATTCTGCAACTCTCCAAGCCCCTAATCTCTGCCATAATTCTTAGGATTGATAGCCCATATTTGAATGGAATTCACGTTTCCAAAACTACGCAATCCAAACATAGCATCAATCTTTGATGCATGCATGATATTTACACTCCAGTAAATAATAAAACTGATAGTATATTGTCCTTGCACTCTAATCTCAACTGGGTTTTTCTCATAATCGACATGCATGAGTTTCTGACGAGGGAATATTTAGTTAACTAGAGTGACACTTGTGGATGCACTAGTGCACCAACTGACTGTTAACTCTCTATTAGTTCCTTAAACAATTTAGAACTAATTTAATTGAACGTAACTTAGTAAACTTAGTGATCTAATTTCCAACTGATTTTAAACTCATATTGAACTCCTAAAAGTTAGGGATACCATATACACAACTACTCTAACTCGAAATTCCTAAGCTAATTAAGTTGATTAAACTTAATTAAATATTTACAAGTTGCTATGAGAATTCAATTTTAATTCGCAGTTTAATTCAAGGACAAATTAAACTGGAATTTCTTGTTGCCATTTCTCAACACTCCCTCTCAACAAGAAAGGGATTATCAGCTACTTCGATTCTAGCTCTATGAAACTCAAATTTACATGTTAACAATGTCTTTGTCAAAATGTTAACATCTTGCTCCTCTGTGGGAATGTAATCTAACAACATAATCTGCCTCAATATACAATCTCTGAGATGATGATATCGGATATCAATATGCTTGGACCGATCATGAAAAACTAGATTTTTAAAGAGTTTGATACAACTCTGATTATCGCTGTAAATCACAGTTGGATCCATCTACTGACCAAACAAACCAACCAAGATCTTCCTCATCCATATGACCTCACATGCTGCTTGACATGAAACCATGTACTCTGCCTCTGCTGAACTGAGTGCCACCGATCTTTGTTTCCTGTTATACCAAGAAACTGCCGATGACCCAATATTGAAGATCCCTCCTGATGTGCTCTTCCGATTGGATGGACTCCCTACCCAATCTGCATCATTGAATCCTTGAAGATTCACTCCCTCTCTCTATCTATCAAATAATCCATACTGACAAGTACCCCTGAGGTATCTCAACACATGCTTTGTCATGGCCTTCTTCTCATCGAATCTGACATGGCCTTCTCCTCATTGAATTTGACATCCCTGCGAACCACTGCCATCTTGCTGGTTGGAAAGTACACTCGATAGTTGTGAGGTGTATCAATGTACCCCAAAAATATCGCCAACTCTTTTGTCATCTCAAGCTTCTTTTGTGCATATTTGGTCACATAGAAATATACCAATGACCCAAAAATCCTAATGTGACCAATATCTGACCTCTTACCGGAATAACCCTCCTCTAGTGTCTTCATCTCAAGTATCCAATGTGGGCTACGACTTTCAACCTAAACCGTTGTGTTGCATGCATCAACCCACAAGGGTAGTGATAAGCCCTGATCATGCAAAATCGCCCTTGTTTCCCCTACTATGTTTATGGTCTTCCTCTTGACTACCCCATTTTGTTGAGGGTTATGGGTTTTCGTCGACTCCCGTTTAAACCCTTCTGATGTACATAAGTTCTTAAACTCGTTTGAGACATAATCATCACCGTTATCACTCCATAAATATCTAACCTTATTGTCTGGCTCTTTCTCCACCAATGATTTAAACTCACAAAACTTTGTGAAAGTTTGATCATTTTTTTTCATGAAAAATATCCAACATTTATGAGAATAATCATTAACAAATATAGATAATACTTGTGTTTGGCTGTGAATTCTACTGAGAATGGTCCTAATCTAAACAGGTTCATTATATTTTTTTTCATCCATCTCGATGCATTTGGAGTGGAAAAAGTGGAGGAATCAACTCACGGGACCGTTTTTACCAGCGGGACCCAGTTTGGCGAAACAGGGTCTCATACCTTCTGGGAATGTTTTGAGGCATCAAATGACGTTTTTTCAGGGTAAAAACTTGTCACTTATGCATAACACCTTTTCATGCTATTCTACACACAAAGATATTTACAATGACGCAAGAATTGCATCAATTAGAGTCTGTATGAAAAAGTTATCTCACTCACAAGTTGACCTTTCTTTTTTCACACCTATAGTTCGGTAAGATGCCGCTTCAGCCCCCATTATTCATGGAAAAGGGGCTAGCCTTGTGTTTGTGATGTAAGATACTCTAGAAGAGTCTATTTTGTAACTCTAGTTAAGAGTTGATGTAGTCAAACATAACCACTTGTAGGCTATCGAGTTGTCTTATAACTAACCCACTAGGAGGAAGAGGTATTCCATTCTTTCGAGAGAATTTTGTTCCATAGTTGAGAAAACATAGCCAGGAGAGATAGGAGGTAGAGAACATAGAGAGGATATATGCATTGTTGCATCCCATGGGCCACATACATTATTTTTTTGGATCTGCAACGATATTTCCAGATAGAGAAAGAGAACGAAGTGGCCTGACCTTCCGGCTGGGTTTTCTCTTGAAAGGGTTTCCTAAAGAGCATATATTGTCTATTATGAGTGTGTGTGTTTATTTTTTCATTCTCTACTTTTCTGTTTGATTTAATTTTACATGCATGCACTAATTACAGTTAATTTTACATATCTAGAAATTAAATAAAAATGTAATAGTGTAGAATCTCATATTTTTAATATAATATTTTTAGATCTATTGTGATAAACTGTCCAATAGAATATCCATGGAAGTTTATGGTTCATTTGGAATTAGAGTAGGTTACTTTGGGTATTTTTTGGAGATTGCAAGGATCTAGATCAGCGAGGCTGAAAATCATAAAACCCTAATCATGGGCGATGAATTTGTAAACCAACCTTGTGATCTTGCATAGGTGAGGTTTTCGCGGCTCGAAGAACAAGTCATGGATATAAAACACAATGTAAACCTCCTCATATTTGTCGTAAGGAATAATATATGGATGTTTCGAGAAGAAGGATGTTCGAATGTAGAGGATAAATTAGAATGGGGATCTAGAGATTAGGAAGACACAGATAACCAGCCAAAGAACGAACCAGGAAAAGAACAACCCAATTCGAGTATCATGAACCAATCCCTGTTTAAAGTGGAAGAAAAAGTAAATATCAATCCATGCCATAGAAATATCAACACTCTAAATCTAAACCAATGGCTGCAACAACTAGAGGTTTATTTCAGCGTTCATCAAATCGAGGAAGGGCAGAAGATCTCATTTGTGTGGTTGAAATTGGAGGGCCATGCGCTAACTTGGTGGGAGAGGCACAAAAAAACCCTAAGGTTGGAGGGAGAACCTTTAGTGACTAATTGGGAGGATTTCAAAACCCTCATTAAGTCACAATTTTATCCCATTGGGTATGTGGAATACCATTGGATCCAGTGGCATTACTTTAAGCAAAAGACGGGCCAAAGTGTGTAGGAGCACACCACAGAATTTAGAAAGATGGCTATAATGTTGGGTATCTCTCTAAAGAACCTATATGTAATCCTCAGGTAATTGGGGGGTCTACACCGCCATCTGCATGAGCAAGTGATGTTGTTCAAGCCCAAAATGATGGACGAGGCTTGTGTACAGGCACATTACCGCAAGAACATAGGCCTAAAAAGAGCACAATCAAGTGGATTGAAGCGAAAGGAGCAACAAGACACTTATAAGGATGGGAAGAAGAAGCAAAAAGGGGGAAAAGATAAAGATACGACAACCACAACACACCATTGCAAAGATCCTAGAAACCACTGCAACATTGATGGTCATACAAAGGAGAAGTGTTGGAAGTTTCATCTAGAACTAAACATGGAGAAAAAGAAGAAAGATAATAAGAAGAAGAATCTCATGGCCACTTATTCGAACAACTAAGTTGAAATAAGCTCAGACATGGATGAGAATATCTTATGTATGTCAATGCAGAAGGAGGTGAATCTATGTAGCCTTCATCAACAAGAAGAGAAAGAAATGATCAAACTCTTCCATGTAAAGATACAGGTCAAGAAGACGAATATTGATGCTCTGTTTGACTTAGGATCACAAGAAAATCTCATTGCAGCAGATCTAGTAAATAAGTTGGGGCTAGAAGTTTGTGATCATCCAAACCCATATCCAATGGGATGGGTACATAAGGATATAGAGCTAAAGGTAACAAAATAGTGTAAAATTAGATTTACTATTAGTGTTGAATTTATTGATGAAGTAGATCTAGATGTGGTTCCCCTTGATGCATGTGGATTCGTGTTTGGGAGTCCATACATGTACATGCGTGATGCAATATTCATGAGGAGAGCTAACCAGTATCGTCTCATCAAGGATAGAAAATCATTCATCATCAACACACACAAAGGCAAGTCAAATATTTCACTAGTAAGTGCTAACCAAGCTAATAAATTCATCAGTTCCAACAAGAAGTATGTTTTATTGTTTTTAAGAGAAAATCATTTTGTAGATGTCAATAAGAGGTAAGTCATTCCTATAGAGGTGTACTAAGAAATAAAAAAGACAATTGGAGGAGTTGTTATAGGCATACAAGGACGTGTTCTGTGATCCTAAAGGGCTACCCCCTAAGAGAGAAGTGGAGCATGGGATCGAGCTATTGCCAGACCCCCCATTGCCAAATATTGGGTTTTACAGACAACCTGTTATAGAAGTAAGTGAGGTGAAGAAACAATTGCAGCAGCTACTAGAACAGGGTGTCATTTGACTGAGTACATCACCATGTGGGTCAACCATCATCATTGTGCCAAAGAAGGATGATACTTTGCAGATATGTATAGATTATAGGACGTTGAATAAAATAATGCTCAAGTATAGATACCACCTGCCTAGGATAGACGATCTTCTAAATCAGTTGCAACAAGCAACGTATTTCACCAAGCTGGACTTGAAGTCTGGATATCACCAAGTTCGACTCAAAGAAGAAAATACATAGAAGATCTCCTTCAAAACTAGGCAAGGTTTGTATGAGTGGTTAGTTATGCCATTTGGCCTATGTAATGCACCAGCTACATTTATGAGATTAATGAATGATGTACTATACCCTTTTATAGATTCATTTGTTATTATCTATTTCGATGATATATTGTTATATAGTGCTACTTGGGAGGAGAATATTTCACATTTGACGTAGGTGCTAGAAACATTGAAGAAGCACTAGCTGCTAACAAATCTCAAGAAGTGTGAGTTTGCACAGAAGTCCTTAGTGTATTTGGGATATGTGATTGGTGGAGGAGAATTGAAGATAGATCCTTCCAAGATGGACGCCATCATGAAATGGTTAGTGCCTACTAATTTTACTGAGGTTAGGAGTTTCATTGGAGTAGCACAATACCTGAGGAAATTCATAGCCTTGTTTTCAGTGGTAGCAGCACATCTCCACACCATAACAACAAGTGGTAAGAGTTTCCAGTGGGGAAAGGGAAGTAGAAGGCTTTCGATGAGCTAAAGAAGAAGATCAGTGAGGCACCAATTATATAATTACCAAACTTGCAACAGACTTTTGAAGTGGAGACAAATGCAAGTGGGTTTGCTATGGGAGTTGTCTTAATGCAGGCATGAAGGTCTGTTTTCTCCCATTCTGAAGTATTTCATGAGGTAGTTCTTAACTACGCTACCTACGATAAGGAGATCTATGCCATGGTGCAAGTTGTGAAGAAGTGGAATCACTATTTGATGGGAAAGGAGACAATAATCCACATGAATGACCAGCTATTACAGTACCTACAGGCCTAGAATAAGCTACAACAGAGCAGACATTAAAAGTGGATGGGGTTTTTACAACAATTTCATTTGGTGATCAAGTATAAGAAGGGAAACACAAACAAGTTGGTTGATATGATTTCAAGAACACCCACATCAAATATTACATCTTTGGGGACTCTTATCCACATGGACCCATTCACCCCTGATGCATACAAAGAGGTATATTTAGAAGATAAGGACGTCAAGGAGGTGTATCAACAGTTGTAGAGTCAAAGTCATGCACCCGATGGTGACAACATCATTGACTACCATCTCCAGGATGGGTTACTCTACAAGCTGGATAGGCTATGTGTTCCTAAAGGTGAGCATTTGCAGTTGATTAGAGAGGCTCACACCTCCAAGGCTGTAGGGTACTTTGGTATAGGGAAGACCATGGCTAACCTGTAGAGGTATGCGTATTGGTCCGAGATGCAAGAACAAGTAGCTAGGTTCATAAGAGGATGCATGTTTTTTTGTACCAACAAGCCTAGTAATAGGAAACTAGGGTTGTATCATCCCTTACCTGTACCTACTCGTCCTTGGGAAAGAATTTTCATGGACTTTGTGGAGGTTTACCAACAACCAAGAAGGGACATGACTACCTGTTTGTGGTAGTTGATAGGTTTATCAAGATGTGCATTCTGATGCCATGTAAAAGGACCATCAACGAACAAGAAGCATCAAACTTGTTCTTTGGATAGGTCTGGGTGCACTTTGGGATACCAAGGAGAATAATTTCAGATTGGGATACAATATTTCTCAGTGCATTTTGGACTACATTACGAGAGAAGATGGACACAAAGTTGAAGATATCTACAACATTCCATCGACAAAGAGATGGGCAGAAAAAAGTATTCAACACGACTTTGGTGCATCTTCTGAGGGTTACAACAAGAATCATCTGAAGACCTGGGATGAAATCTAGTATATATACAACATTCTTATAACAGAGCGGTCAACACTTCTATAGGAAAGTCCCCATTTGAAACTTGTTTTGGATATTTTCCACCTTCACCTTTGGATATTGCATATGGGCAACAAGGAGGAGTGAAGGAGAAAATTACAGGAGATGCTTTGAGGGCTGAGAAATTTATAGAGAAGATCAAGAAGATCTATCTATAGGTAGAGGAAACAGTACAGAAGGTGCAGGTGAAGTATAAGACTAGACATGATCAGCACAGAATAGAGAAATCATTGAATGTAGGAGATAGAGTATGGCTACGGTTGAACAAGGAGAGTTGTAGGGGCTTGTTGATGCCTTGAAAATCGTTGTATCAAGATTGGGGGATAACCACCCGGTCCGGACCTTAATACAGCTCCTTTTCCGTTTGGAATGGTGGCTCCGACTGGGGATAATGGGACCAGTTTCCCAGCAATGAATAAACGGAATGAATGAATGATTGATTGACTAATCTAATGATAGGCGAATAACTTAATTTATCAGTGAAATAAAAATAATTACTACTAATCCCGGGAACTATTGTACTTTAAAGTGTAGCGCTTGATGATCTATGTTTATTAACAGGCATGTAGATGACTCCATCTAATAAACATGGAAATTTACTCATTCAAGGATTACTTTTCTTAAATAGTTAAACAAGGTGATTAATGCAATATTGCTACACTCATCATTTATATCATCAATACATATATGATCAAAAGAAAAGCATTACCATAAACATCGAATAGTGGAGGGAATAAAGAAATGTTGTTGAAACACATATATATATATATTCGATAATAGCAAAGGCGATCAAATAACAATTCATATAAAAAGAATGGATTGAGACATATATAATAGTACCATATGAGCTGCGAGTCACTCTCCAATATCAATCGCTATTTGAAATTCTTCCTCTAACGCATAAATACTTTCAAACAAAGACAGTAGTGCACATTTGCATAAAAGCTTCTTTGCGAAAATCAGAATGATTGGTCCAGTTTTATAAAAGAATATGCCTGAAGCATAGTAGTGCAACTTCAGGTTTTAAGTCAAGTACAAAACTTTACGACCCTTTCTAAAAACATGAAAGGGTCTATAAATACTAAATTAAGCTAACTATCTATGAAACTAAAATCCTACTTAATTGGTATCAATTGATTACGAATATCTCCTTCACAGCGATCTGGCAGTCGGCGGCATGAATCATCATGTAGGCTGTTTGCCTTTAAACTTGAGTTGACTTATCGCAAGCATTGGCTCCACTTCGGGCAGTCTGTTGAGGCGAGAGTTAAGCTGGGCGGCATAGGTGCCATCCTGAATATCGGGGATAATATACCCGATTGCATATGTAAGGCATTTGAGGGCGGCTCTTTGACTGTGTGGTTTTACCAAGAAGAACCAATAGGTGTCCCATGTTAAACTATTAATTCCAGCAATCAATCTCCCCTTTTCCTCTAGATCTGGATAACATGACTGCTCCAATGTTTTCATCACTGTCAATTTACCTGGAGTGCGTTGGGAAATCAAGTTTGACAAGTAGAGAGTATTATTAACCAATTCAACCAAATTACTTGTGGTTGATTTGCATCTTGAAATTGCCCTCTCTGCTTTCATTAACTGGGACTGCCATTCTGTAAACAATATTTCTTTATGTGACTCTAAAATTCTTGGTAAATTTGTCGTTTGTCCCTGATCAGTATCTTGCCAGTCAAGAAATTCAGTTAATGTTTCTTCAACTTGATCCAATTCTGTCCTAGCCTTTTTTGTTTTTTCACTTATTGATGCTGTTAATTCGCATAGTGGTTCCGCCTGGGCGATTTGTTGACATAGAAGCTTGATTTGGGCTATTAATGCCTTATTTACCTGTAATGCTTCTAATTTGAATTCGGTTATTTGTGGGACGCCCTTTGTCTTCTCAAGCTGTGCTGATAGTTGAGCAATCTGCTCATCTTTTGTCTTCAGCATTTGTTCATTTGCTACCCTCAGTTTTGGCAAGGCTTCAGACAACTCTTTCTGCTTCTGGATTGCACTGTGATCAATCCTTTGTTTATCTTCCCGCAATTGTTGAGTTAATTGATTATTTATTTGCTGTTGTGTTAACAATTACTGTTCTGCTTGCTCCGCTTTCTGCTGTGCTTCTGTTAGCTGTGCCTGCAATAAAAAGATTTCCTGGTATTTTGTTTTTAATAAAAGACTCACCTCTGATGCTTTGTCTATTGTTGCTGCCGAATAGGCTCCAGCATATTGTGATAGTTTTGTTAGGTCATCGGAGGGGTCAAATTCCTCCTTCCAAACCACATTGCCCGTGACCGTCTGTTCTGGGAAAAGGGAAGGTTGATCAGTCCTTCTTCTCTTGTTCTTTTGTTGTAACCGGAGGTTCCTTTGAATGTTGCTGTCCAGGCTCGCTTGGTCTTGTTGTTGGGGTTGTTGCTAACAGATCTAGAGGCAGAGTTTGTAACCTCTGTTCTCTAAGTTTGTTGAATTTAGTTAACCCTTCATCTTTGTATTGCATTATGGCCAGCGATCTAACTTGATACATTGATTCAGCTGAAGAGAACAGGTCGTCAAACTGATCTTCTACATGATCAAACTTTGTTAATTTGGCCTGTTCAAGTGCATTATAGGCGACTTTGTTGGGATCAAATCGCCTAATTGGGAGATTTGCTAGAGTTAATGATTTGATTTTTGTAGCTCCTTTTTCTGCATGTTTGAAATCATGCAAAGTGTAGACACCACATCTCAGAGGAAAGGAGGGCCAGACCTGCTTCTTATTTTTCTTGAGAGTCTGTGTAACTCCCTCGGCAATGATCTGATAGGCTATCTCCCTTGCCAGCAGTTTCTCAGGTATGTACAAAGGAAGGACATGAGGTTCGGCTTGGCTGCCGAAAATTCTTACATAAGTAAATTTCTCTTCTCTGAACCATCTTCCTATTGATGTTAAATCAATCCCTGCTTGGTAAGAAATTTTGGGAGCAGGTTTATTAAAAATAGAATAATGAATGGGTAACATGAAGCCGTTACAGACTTGGTACAAATGGTGCTTGTAGGAAGTCTTCCACAATTTCTGATGGTATATGTGAATAGGCGTGGGGTCTTGTGGAGTCCACCTCCAGCCGAGTACAGGAAACTCAGAATTAAAACACAGGGTATCTAGAATATAAGCATTGTAGTAGAATGGGGGAATAATCCTTTCTGAGACGGAAGTTTTAGTTCTAAAACTAAGAACTGCTTTCGCTAGCTTATCTGATAGTATGGTTGCCCAATCCATTATCTCGCTATTACATGCTGCTTCCATCAAGGGAACCATTTCTATAGTGAAATTAGCGGAATCGTGCAACCCCCACAATCTACACATCATTATCCCAGCATAACAATACGGAGAACATAGAGAATCCACAGAGTACTTACCGGAAGTTTCATGCTTGTGTTTCGCCAGATTTTGCCTCCATTCCCGAATGGGTTCGGATTCAGTTTCATTCTCATTTCGGAATTTCTCTAGAAATGCCTTGTTGTATTTCTTCTCTGGCTCAGGAAAATGATACATTTGCCTTAAATCATCAGCCTTGAATGAACCGAAGATTCTCCCATCTTTGGTGCTGAAAGTTCTGTCCGTAATTGGGATTTCCTCAATTGCCCACTTTACTACATCCGTATATGGGAGAATTTTCTCCCGAGCCGCTATTTGATGAAGGAAAGAGTTGGCCAAGTCTTTCAAAGTACCATCAGATTTTCTACTGGAACCCGCTGTAGCTTGTACTGCCGTCACCTTTGGTTCTTCGGCTTCGATCAAATTATAGTTACTTTGCCAAGTGGTCTTGGCGAGTCCTAAGCATGTAGTATCAGATATTAATCCTTTATTTTTATTTGCTGGATCAGCGACGGCTTGTCTTGTGGCTGGTGCAGTGGAAGCGACTGTGGTTTTCTTAGACTTCTTCCCCATTCTGCTTGAATCTATTACTTCGGAAGAATTCTGCATAGTAGTGGAAATAAGCGTAACACAGAGAATTGGTAGCGAAAACCAAATACGAGTGAGATATATTGATCAATGCGTGATGAGGGATTAACTTTAAAGTGGCCGCGGATACAATCTATGAGAAGATTTCAGACTTACTATTTCATTAAATGGCCGTTAAAACCTGCCAATCCTTTAAATGCCCATCATATCATTAATCGGCCGAATGATTTGTTTAAGCGTGCCTTGAATGTTTTGGCGGTTAAGCGTAGGTAAATCACTGTTTGAAAGATAAGGCTTTTAATACGAATTAATCGTAATATTCCCCTGCTTTTAACGGCTTTTTGAAGTTTGCTCTTTTGGCTTTATCGCAATTGGGTGTCGGGGAAAGCTTAAATCTTTATATTGACACCTTTTGAAATCCCCGATCGCCGATAGCGATATCGCATCGCATCGCATTGGGAGTATGGGCACTTTAAAAGGATGCATGGTATATCGCCGATCGCCGATATGAGATATCGCATCGCATCGAATTGAAAGACACTTTAAAAAGCATGCATAGTGTATCACTGATCGTCGATAGCAATATCGCATCACATTGGGTAGAAAGGCACTTTAATAATGGGAACTTATGATTGCCGATATCCGATAAGCTATTGCATGTTATCGCGTCGGAGCAAACCGATGGGTTTTTAAGTTATGCCTCCTTTGTCATTGCGATATGCGATCTTGCGATCGCTTTATCGCAATGATAAAAGATTGATTATTTATATTATAAGACCAAAATTGGTTTGTCAAAAAGGTTTTTTATAATGTTTTCATTTTGTTTTCGAACCTTTTTGAATAATACAAAGTTGATACCAATCAAAACTAAAAGGGACCCATTTCATATGATAGTTTTGTGAATAAAAATGATATGAAATGGGGGGTTGTTGTAGAGCACAACAATTGGCGATTCGCTGGAAGAAACAGTTATCTCTGAAAAGTATGGAAATACTTAAACTTTTTCAAAATAGAGTTCTAATCAAAGGGGAAAATTCTAATATAACTAGGTATATATGCATTCCGAGTAAAATGAAACTATCTTTGCTAATTTCCTCTCTTATTTAAAATTAGATACATTCTAAGTTTTAAATAGGCCTCTATTGGTTTATAATGATAAAACAGAAAACCTTTCCAAATCAGATTTTAAAGTTAACTTGTCTGTCATAGGTAGAGCCTCTGCTGCCAGCAAACGTTCATAGTTTTGACAGGGATACCTTTAAACCATATTATTGTCCATTATTCCATCCATTTAAGAGTGTGATTAACATAATGAATTCAAAACATGTTTTCATATTTTGTATTTCCTTTCCTATTTCTGTTATTGCTAAGATAAAAAGCCATTGTCCTGGTTTGGTGGCCAGCTGTTGACAATGCCATTCACTGGTAGTAATCTAATCGAACAAGCTGGCTCATGATGAGACCCCTTGTCTTATAATTCTAAGCCATTAACCTATTTTGGTATGCAGTATTAGTAATGTCGGTTAAACTATTTCCCGATGATCATGGTAAGCAGGCTTGTAATAAGACCTCTTATCTTTTATATCAAATATTTTTAGAATTACACTCTGAGTAACCATAAACTTTGGTGAATGGGATGGACAATTTTCTCCTTAAGAGTAAATGGATGACAGGGTAAGAGTTGAAGATGCTAAAATTGGATTAGTTTCTGTTTTGAGATTGATAACCTTTTTGTGACCAATTTGAAAACAGAAAATGATTTACAATACTTCTAAACTTTGAGAAGAGTTCACAAAAGTTGATGTTTTCGGAATGCAATTATACCTAGTTTCCTAGAAATTGTTCCTCTTATCTAAGACTTCTATTATTTTAAAAGTAAATATCATCACTACTTCTGTTGAGCAACTTTTAAGTACAGCAAAGGTCAATGGAATATACCTTACAACTTTATTTTCTAATGGTCCTACAAACTACAAAATTCTATTAAAAAGGAGAAGGGGTTACCTTCTCAATTGAAGAATTTCTTTAAGATAAGGCCATTAGCAAGGAGAGAATCTCTCAAACCTGATAAATCTTGTAATATGAAGGTCGAATGGCCTATCTTCTCACAGATCTGAAATGGACCAAGCCACATCTTCTGGAACTTGGTGTGTTTTCCCTTGTCTTCATGGGCTTTGTCCCATTTCAGAACTAAATCACCGACTTGAAATTGTTTTGAACCGGATGAGACTAAATAAAAGGATGACTTGATGATTTGCTGATGTTTTGCATGAATAACCTTGGCTTTTTCTCTTTCCTCTTCCAATTTTAGAATTTGGTCATGTCTAAATTGAATAGAAGAAGAAGGGCTTTCCTCAATAAACTGTACTAGGGCTAGAGAAGGAAGAACAAGATTTGTTGGTAGTACCGCTTCTTTTCCATATACAAGGTTGAACGGAGAAGATCCTATGGAAGCCTTCTGTGTTATCCTATCAGCCCATAGTGCGAATATTAAGGATTTCTGCCATGTTTTATGATTCTGTTCGATAGTTCGCTTAATAATTTTAATCAGATTTTTGTTTGTAGACTCTGCTAAACCATTACCCTGGGGATAGTAATTAGCAGAATATTTTAATTTAAATCCTCTTTTAATAGCGAAATCAAACATAGCATTGCCTGAAAAGTAAGATGCATTATCAAAAACAAGAGCATTTGGGACACCAAACCTAGTAATGATGAATTGATCTATGAATTCAATGATTTCCTCAGAAATTGTTGTCTTCAAAGGGATTGCTTCAACCCACTTAGTAAAATAATCAGTAGCAGTAAGGATATACTTATGCTGTTTGGAAGAATGTGGAGTAATCTCTCCAATGATGTCCAATCTCGATTGCTCAAATGGCTATTTAATGTTGACTGGTTGCAACGGGAAAACTGGTTTTCTTTGCCTTCCACTAGAAGTTTGACAATTTCGGCATTTCCTTACATATTCATAAGCATCTCTAAACAGAGTGGGCCAATAATATCCAGCATGAATGATTTTGTGGGCTGTTGTGTCAGCTCCAAAATGTCCTCCTGCTGGTCCATCATGTAATTCCTACAAAACCTTTTGTGCTTCAGGTTTTTCTAGGCATCTTAATAAGATTGAATCATAATTTTTCCTAAAAAGCACATCATCAATAATTGTGAAATTTTTTGCTTTTAATCTAATGGCCCTTTTGTTTTTGTAAGACAGGTTAGGAGGTGCATACCCATTTTTCAAATAAAATATTAAGTCAACATATTGTGATTCTGAATCAGTCATACTTATCTGGTTAATTTCTTCGGTTTGATCTGTATCACCTGATTCTGGAATGTTGGATGCTCCTGCCAATAACCTGCAAAAACCTTGGCCTCTAACAATCTTTGTTGGTTTAATTTCTAAATCATATTCTTGAAGTGCTGTAACCCAGTTTGCCCTTTTTTCACCTAGTTCTCTTTGGATTAATAGTTGCCTTACTATAGGGAAATGAACTATAACTTTTGTGTGGGCTTTTAAAAGGAAGGGTCTGTAATGTTTGACGGCTTTATATACAGCAAAGGCTTATTTTTCTACCTCGGAGTAATTCAATTCAGCACCCTAAAGATTTGAACTATAGAATGAAATGGGTGCTTCCAAATTGTGATCATTAAGCTGTGTGAGTACTGCTGCATAAGACAAATCAGATGCGATAGTATACAATGTGAAATGATTAGAAAAATTAGGAGTATTTAAGGCTGGGGCATTGATTATTGATTGTTTGATTAAATCAAACGCTTCCTTTTCTGCTGATCCCCACTTGAAGACTGAATTTTTCTTAATCATAGTTTGAAGTGGCAAAATGATTTCAGAAAAGTCTGGAACGAATCTTTTGACAAAATTGATTTGGCCTAAAAATGACTGCATGGATTTTTTATTATGAGGGAAAGGGATTTCATAGATTTCTTTGATCCTATTGGGATCAATATAAATGCCATCTTTAGACACAATAAAGCCTAAGAGCTTTCCTTGGTCAAGAGCGAAGAAGGATATTTTAGGGTTAAGTGAAATACCATATTTTTGCAGCGTTGAAAGATTTGATTTAAATCATGCAAATGATTGGACTTCTCCTTAGAAAATACAGTAATATCGTCTAGGTAGACGACTATTGTTCTGTTAATCAACCCTTTAAAAGCTATATCCATCGCTCTTTGGAACGTCGCTCCTGCATTAATAAGTCCGAAGGGCATTTTCTGATACGCATATATTCCCCATTTTGTTCTGAATATGGTTTTGAGTTGGTCATCAGGATGGACCAAAACTTGGTTATATCCTGAGAAACCATCTAGAAAGGACATTAACTCAGAGCGTGCTACTGATTGGAGTATCTGCTCCATAGTAGGTAATGGGAAATTATCTTTTAAGCTCGCTTTGTTCAAATTTCTGAAATCTATGCAAATCCTAATGTCGCCATTTTTCTTTCTGACTGGCACCATATTGGAGACCCAGTTTGAGTGCCGAACGGGAAAAATAATCTTAGCTTTCAGGAGTTTATTAAGTTCAGATTTTATTTGACTCTCTAAGTTCGGATGTATTTTTTTCAATTTCTGCTGAATTGGTTTCTGTTCGGGAAGCATTGGAATGGTATGCTGGATGATGGATGTATCATATGTCTTTAAATCATCATATTTCCAAGCAAAAACATGTTTATTCTTCCGTAACAGTTTAATGAATGCTTCCTTTTCTTCCAAGGAAAGTCCTAATCCTAAATTAATGTTTTGAGGAGTTTGCCCAGTGCCAAGGTTTATCAACTCAAACCTTAGGGTAGAACTTTGGAGCTTTGTATTAGTCACAGGTTTAAACCTGTCTTTAATATCATAAAGATCCTCAAGCTTCACCACAGGCTTAGGGATTGAATTCTCCTCGGGTTTACCTCTCATTTGATGGTCATGCTCGTTTTCCTCGATGACTTGATCATCATAGGACTTTTCGGAAGTTAAGAACTGTAAAATGTCTTCATCATGGTGTTGGGTGTGGAGCCTGATTATCGTCTATAGTACCGGCATATTGGACCCCAGTTCAAAATGGGGCGGCAACGCCGCCCGTAAAATAATCGCTGCCGCCCCCCCCTGGCGGGGGGTTTCAGGGGCAGCGCCCCCGAAGCTAAAAATAGCTGTAAAATTGCCTTGTAAAAGTATAGTAATTTCTAGTCAATCTGGGCCGTTCATTAGGCGGATGATCTGACGGTAGAACTTATGTTTAGTTTAGGGTTTTTTTCCCTAGAAGGCAACCCCTCTCTTTATATGAGGGCATTGTATTTGAGGCTGTGAGATAGATGTGTATTTGGTGAGCGAGAAACATAGAGGTGAGACTGTGAGAGAAAATAGAGGATATTACAGTGGTTTTGCTGTAGGTTGTATCTCTTCATTTTGCTGGATAATAGAAAGGAAGGACTGGCTGTTCGGGGTGGACGTAGCCCAAACTGGGTGAACCACGTATATCTGTGTCTTTCTTGTTTTTTGCGTTTTCTATGTTTATATTTCTGCAATATTTTATGTGTTCCATTGCTCCGTAATATATAATTTTCTAACATATGGTTGAATACTCTCCAATTAGTCACATTGTCAGGAATTGATGGCCTAAAAAGCAATTCTACTGAAAATCTATTCGGGCTATAGTCTTCGGAAGGTAGGAGATTGGAAGCAACATTGGCTAGCAGGTCAGCTGCCGAATTTTGAGACCTAGGAAGAGAAGAAATATTGAATGCCGAAAAGTGGGAGGTGAGTTCCTGTACCAGTGATTGATAATGTTTGATATGGGTGGAAAGACAATGAATTGTATTCCTTACCTGTTTGATAATAATTTCAGAATCTCCAAACACTTTTAAATATTGGACCTTTAGGCCAATAGATTTATATAGTCCTTGGACTACGACTTCGTATTCTACTGTGTTATTTTTTCATTCAAATTCTAACCTACAGGATAGCATTGTTTTTTCTCCTTGCGGGCTAATCAAAATACATCCTGCTCCTGAGCCCTCACTAGATTTGGAACCATTGAAATATAACGACCAAAATAAAGAAGTATTAACAATTTTATTTACAGTTTTCTCAGTATTATTGAAACATATTGACCTATTTGTTTGTGAATAATTTTCGATCTGAGATGTAAAATGGTTTACTGAGAAAGGGGATGGTTGGGTAGCGAAGTTGCCAAAGAATGACTCTGATGAATAATTCCCCAAAATGTTGTTATTAAATGCTATTGGTTGGTTTTCTTGTTCAAATTCAGTAACTGTATGGGTCATATGCTTTTCCCGATCGATTCTTATTTGATTTGGCTTACCCTTATAGGGAAGCCACATATGTGACCAATCAGTAGAAATATACCCATGTAGTTTTTCAGACCAATCCCTACTCAAGATCAAACCATAAAATTCAGGTATATTAACGATTAGGATATCAATCCTTTGTACTATTCTGGGATCAGCAGATAACCTGATAGTTACGGAGTTGATCTCTCCCAAAACATGTACTTTAGTCCTGTCCAACTGTACAATATGAATAGCAGACTTCTGGGGTTCAATGTTCAGTTTGGAACAAACTGAAGCTGGCACTATGTTAGAAGATGCCCCCGAGTCAATCAAGCAGTTGTGCAGGTTTCTATTGTAGATCTCATAGGTTAGAAGGAAAGGTGGAGTATGAGAGTTTGATCTATCTCCTATTAGGACTGCATTAGTAGCTTCAACCATACCAGAAGGTGGTTGACATGTATTGTTTGCAGCTTTAGCACTGGGAAGAGGTGAAGTAGGAACAGCGTTTAATTCTTTGAGAAGCAATTTTTGCTGATGTTTCAATTTACTAAGTTCAAACATGGTAATGTTTGCCTTGGTCTTTTTCATGTCATCAACAATATTGTAATCCATTGAATCAGACACTACCAGTGTCTTAGATGATGGGATTGTTGAGGTTGAAGGTTGGTTTTGTGGAATTGTTACTGGTGGCTTCTTCGGGGGTACCTTTTCCTTTGTTATAGCAGCACCTGCACTTCTTTTCTTCGAAGTTGTCTGAATGGGTTCGGAGGTACCTCTGCTCCTGGTAGTGACAGGAAATGCTTCTTCTTCATTTTCTGTATCGGATTTAGGTAATATAAAATCCCACATTCCATGACATTCAACAACTTCCTCTTCTTCATCAGTTGGTGTAGCTGTTTCTTCTTCTCCTTCTTCAAGATATGAATCTGCATTTGATATAACATTTGGTGGTTTTGATTCAGTTTTCTTATAATTTCTAAAGGGTCTTTTGGTTGAGGTTTCAGCTACTTGTTTTTTGATTTCAACCATTTCATTTGACATAGTCTTGAGGACCTTTTGAAGACCTTCCATGTCATATGGATCTTTAGGGGTTTTCTTCTTTGAATCATCTTTAAAAGAAACTTTTTTGGCTTTTTTGTCTTCCAGAGTAGCTTTCTTTTCTAGAGCATTAATACGTTTCTCCACAGCAAGTGCTTCTTTCATGTTTTCAGCTAAAGTAGGTTTTCCAGCCCTGTCTACAAAAATAGCTATATTGGTAGGTAGGGCAGTTATATACCATTCGCTTCGGATTTGCTCACTTGGTTTGGAGGCCGTTGGGATTTTATTCAAGAGTTTATTGAATCGCGTGTTAAATTCCTTAATTGGTTCCCTATGCTCTATCCTAAGATTGGAGAGATCATTTATTAGTGTAGCCAAAGACCTATCATCTCCATACTTAGTAAGAAACTGTTCTTGTCAAGTCATCCAACTGGTAATGGAACCAGAAGGTAAAGAAAAATACCAGGATCCTACTGATCCTTGCAAAGTATAAGGGAAAAGCCTAACAACAACATCTTGCTCTGTTACTCCCTTCAAGTTAACTGCCAACATGAAGTTATTAATATGTTCCTCAACTTGTGTTCCATCATCTTGGTTAAAATTGGGTAGCCATTTTTCTGGAGCATCAGGTAATGCATGCAATGGTGCAGGCATGTTGACTGCACCAGGCCTGGTCCATGGATCTGCCATTATAACAGCAGTAGTAGATGATACTACTGTTGAAATTCCAGATGTTTGGGAAGGAAATGATGTTGCGTAGTGAGCAGGTCGGGATGTTGAAGTTCCTAATCCCTGATGAACAATGATATGTAATGGGAGAGTGGATGGTTGACTTCGCACGGGGGAAGGTGAGATGGAGGATGTGGATGAAAGCTCTTCACTGTCAGATCCTTCAGTTTTTTTCTTCGCCTTTTTCCTTTTGGGTAAAGGGAACTCAGTGGGTTCAATACCGAGCTTTCTGCTCTGAAGTCTGGTGAGAGGGTGAGGTAAATCAAACTTCGAAGTCGCACTGCTTTGAGATACCTCAGATTTCTGTGGTGAAATGGAGAAGCTCTGAAGTTTGTGGATAAGAGACTAGACTTCAGGGGATTCAAGACTTAGTTGTTCTGGAGTATGATGGGTTTGAGCAGTGGTAGTTGATTCCTTTTCTTCTTGTTTGGATATTGGAGAACCAGCATGCAATTGGGAAGTACGAGGTGATGTGGAGGGAGAATTACTCTTAGAATGGCCTGCAGATTTGGGTTTGCTTTCCATTCATAGTTCAGGCCCTCCTTCTAGCGCCAAAAATGTTGATGCCCTGAAAATCGTTGTATCAACATTGGCAGATAACCACCTGGTCCGGACCTTAATACAGCTCCTTTTCCGTTTGGAATGGTGGCTCCGACTGGGGATAATGGGACCAGTTTCCCAGCAATGAATAAACGGAATGAATGAATGATTGATTGACTAATCTAATGATAGACGAATAACTTAATTTATCAGCGAAATAAAAAGAATTACTACTAATCCCGGGAACTATTGTACTTTAAAGTGTAGCGCTTGATGATCTATGTTTATTAACAGGCATG
Source organism: Pinus tabuliformis (assembly GCA_031772625.1). Lineage (NCBI taxonomy): Eukaryota > Viridiplantae > Streptophyta > Pinopsida > Pinales > Pinaceae > Pinus > Pinus tabuliformis. Next base: position 379,161,854 of record CM062808.1, on the reverse strand, counting down.
TAGATGACTCCATCTAATAAACATGGACATTTACTCATTCAAGGATTACTTTGCTTAAATAGTTAAACAAGGTGATTAACGCAATATTGCTACACTCATCATTTATATCATCAATACATATATTATCAAAAGAAAAGCATTACCATAAACATCCAATAGTGGAGGGAATAAAGAAATGCTGTTAAAACACATATATATATATTCAATAATAGCAAAGGCGATCAAATAACAATTCATATAAAAAGAATGGATTCAGACATAGATAATAGTACCATATGAGCTGCGAGTCACTCTCCAATATCAATCGCTATTTGAAATTCTTCCTCTAATGCAGAAATACTTTCAAACAAAGACAGTAGTGCACATTTGCATAAAAGCTTCTTTGCCAAAATCAGAATGATTGGTCTAGTTTTATAAAAGAATATTCCTGAAGCACAGTAGTGCAACTTCAGGTTTTAAGTCAAGTACAAAACTTTATGACCCTTTCTAAAAACATGAAAGGGTCTATAAATACTAAATTAAGCTAACTATCTATGAAACTGAAATCCTACTTAATTGGTATCAATTGATTACGAATATCTCCTTCACAGCGATCTGGCAGTCGGCGGCATGAATCATCATGTAGGCTGTTTGCCTTTAAACTTGAGCTGACTTATCGCAAGCATTGGCTCCACTTCGGGCGGTCTGTTGAGGCGAGAGTTAAGCTGGGCGGCATAGGTGGCATCCTGAATATCGGGGATAATATACCTGATTGCATCTGTAAGGCATTTGACGGTAGCTCTTTGACTGTGTGGTTTTACCAAGAAGAACCAATAGGTGTCCCATGTTAAACTATTAATTCCAGCAATTAATCTCCCCTTTTCCTCTAGATCTGGATAACATGACTACTCCAATGTTTTCATCACCGTCAATTTACCTGGAGTGCATTTGGAAATCATGTTTGACAAGTAGAGAGTATTATTAACCAATTCAACCAAATTACTTGTGGTTGATTTGCATCTTGAAATTGCCCTCTCTGCTTTCATTAACTGGGACTGCCATTCTGTAAACAATATTTCTTTATGTGACTATAAAATTCTTGGTAAATTTGCCGCTTGTCCCTGATCGGTATCTTGCCAGTCAAGAAATTCAGTTAATGTTTCTTCAGCTTGATCCAATTCTGTTCTAGCCTTTTTTGTTTTTTCACTTATTGATGCTGTCAATTCGCATAGTGGTTCCGCCTGGGCGATTTGTTGACATAGAAGCTTGATTTGGGCTATCAATGCCTTATTTACCTATAATGCTTCTAATTTGAATTCAGTTATTTGTGGGAAGGCCTTTGTCTTCTCAAGCTGTGCTGATAGTTGAGCAATCTGCTCATCTTTTGTCTTCAACATTTGTTCATTTGCTGCCCTCAGTTGTGCCAAGGCTTCAGACAACTCTTTCTGCTTCTGGATTGCGCTGTGATCAATCCTTTGTTTCTCTTCCCGCAATTTTTGAGTTAATTGATTATTTATTTGTTGTTGTGTTAACAATTGCTGTTCTGCTTGCTCCGCTTTCTGCTGTGCTTCTGTTAGTTGTGCCTGCAATAAAAAGATTTCCTGGTCTTTTGTTTTTAATAAAAGACTCACCTCTAATGCTTTGTCTATTGTTGCTGCCGAATAGGCTCCAGCATATTGTGATAGTTTTGTTAGGTCATCAGAGGGGTCAAATTCCTCCTTCCAAACCACATTGCCCGTGATCGTCTGTTCTGGGAAAAGGGAAGGTTGATCAGTCCTTCTTCTCTTGTTATTTTGTTGTAACCGGAGGTTCCTTTGAATGTTGTTGTTCAGGCTCGCTTGGTCTTTTTGCTGGGGTTGTTGCTAACAGATCTAGAGGCAGAGTTTGCAACCTTTGTTCTCTAAGTCTATTGAATTCAGTTAACCCTTCATCTTTGTATTGCATTATGGCCAGCGATCTAACCTGATACATTGATTCAGCTGAAGAGAACAGGTCATCAAACTGATCTTCTACATGATCAAACTTTGTTAATTTGGCTTGTTCAAGTGCATTATAGGCGACTTTGTTGGGATCAAATCGCCTACTTGGGGGAGTTGCTAGAGTTAATGATTTGATTTTTGTAGCTTCTTTTTCTGCATGTTTGAAATCATGCAAAGTGTAGACACCACATCTCAGAGGAAAGGAGGGCCAGACCTGCTTCTTATTTTTCTTGAGAGTCTGTGTAACTCCCTCGGCAATGATCTGATAGGCTATCTCCCTTGCCAGCAGTTTGTTAGGTATGTACAAAGGAAGGACATGAGGTTCGGCTTGGCTGCCGAAAATTCTTACATAACTAAATTTCTCTTCTCCAAACCATCTTCCTATTGACAATCCCTGCTTGGTAAGAAATTTTGGGAGCAGGTTTATTAAAAATAGAATAATGAATGGGTAACATGAAGCTGTTACAGACTTGGTACAAATGGTGCTTGTAGGAAGTCTTCCACAATTTCTGATGGTATATGTGAATAGGCGTGGGGTCTTGTGGAGTCCACCTCCAGCCGAGTACAGGAAACTCAGAACTAAAACAAAGGGTATCTAGAATATATGCACTGTAGTAGAATGGGGGAATAATCCTTTCTGAGACGGAAGTTTTAGTTCTAAAACTAAGAACTGCTTTCGCTAGCTTATCTGATAGTATGGTTGCCCAATCCATTATCTCGCTATTACATGCCGCTTCCATCAAGGGAACCATTTCTATAGTGAAATTAGCGGAATCGTGCAACCCCCACAATCTACACATCATTATCCTAGCATAACAATATGGAGAACATAGAGAATCCACAGAGTACTTACCGGAAGTTTCATGCTTGTGTTTCTCCGGATTTTTCCTCCATTCCCGAATGGGTTCGGATTCAGTTTTTTTCTCATTTCGGAATTTCTCCAGAAATGCCTTGTTGTATTTCTTCTCTGGCTCAGGCAAATGATACATTTGCCTTAAATCATCAGCCTTGAATGAACCGAAGATTCTCCCATCTTTGGTGCAGAAAGTTCTGTCTGTAATTGGGATTTCCTCAATTGCCCACTTTACTACATCCGTATATGGGAGAATTTTCTCCCGAGCCGCTATCCGATGAAGGAAAGAGTCGGCCAAGTCTTTCAAAGTACCATCAGATTTTCTACTAGAACCCGCTGTAGCTTGTACTGCCATCACCTTTGGTTCTTCGGCTTCGATCAAATTATAGGTACTTTGCCAAGTGGTCTTGGCGAGTCCTAAGCATGTAGTATCAGATATTAATCCTTTCTTTTTATTTGCTGGATCAGTGACGGCTTGTCCTGTGGCTGGTGCAGTGGAAGCGACTGTGGTTTTCTTAGACTTCTTCCCCATTCTGCTTGAATCTATTACTTCGGAAGAATTCTGCACAGTAGTGGAAATAAGCGTAACACAGAGAATTGGTAGCGAAAACCAAATACGAGTGAGATGTATTGATCAATGCGTGATGAGGGATTAACTTTAAAGTGGCTGCTGATGCAATCTATGAGAAGATTTTAGACTTACTATTTCATTAAATGGCCGTTAAAACCTGCCAATCCTTTAAATGCCCATCATATCATTAATCGGCCAAATGATTTGTTTAAGCGTGCCTTGAATGTTTTGGCGGTTGAGCGTAGGTAAATCACTGTTTGAAAGATAAGGCTTTTAATACGAATTAATCGTAATATTCCTCTGCTTTTAACGGCTTTTTGAAGTTTGCGCTTTTGGCTTTATCGCGATCGGGTGTCGGGGAAAGCTTAAATCTTTATATTGACACCTTTTGAAATCCCCGATCGCCGATAGCGATATCGCATCGCATCGCATTGGGAGTATGAGCACTTTAAAAGGATGCATGGTATATCGCCAATCGCCGATATGCGATATCGCATCGCATCGAATCGAAAGACACTTTAAAAAGCATGCATAGTGTATCACTAATCGCCGATAGCAATATGGCATCGCATTGGGTCGGAAGGCACTTTAATTATGGGAACTTATGATTGCCGATATCCGATAAGCTATTGCATGTTTTCGCGTCGGAGCAAACCGATGGGTTTTTAAGTTATGCCTCCTTTGTCATTGTGATATGCGATCTTGCGATCGCTTTATCGCAATGATAAAAGATTGATTATTTATATTATAAGACCAAAATTGGTTTGTCAAAAAGGTTTTTTATAATGTTTTCGAACCTTTTTGAATAATACAAAGTTGATACCAATCAAAACTAAAAGGGACCCATTTCATATGATAGTTCTGTGAATAAAAATGATATGAAATGGGGGGTTTTTGTAGAGCACAACAGGGCCTAGTAAGAAAATCAAGGCTCTAAGGTATGGTCCCTTTGAGATACTGGAAAAGGTGGGTGATAATGCCTATCGACTCATTTTACCACCATATATGCACATCTACTTAGTTGTAAATGTAGAGAATTTGAAACTCTCTAAGCCTTCCATGCTAGATCAGGAGGAGGAACAAGTCATACCTTCTATGGAGGATTTGGCACTAGATGCTCAGATAGGTTTGGCAAAAGATACAATTTTGCAGAAGAGGTCCAAAACTACAAGATAAGGGAAACAAGACCTTTTGGCAAACTAGGTTAAAGGGACAACTTCCAGCCCAAGGTAAATGGTACACCAGAGAGAAGGTGGAGGAAAAATTTCCTCACCTCATTCAATAAAATATTATTGGGACCCAAAGCCTCCCAAAATGGGGAGGTGTGATATGAATTGGATCATTATACTTTTCATCTATCTCGATGCATTTGCAATGAAAGAAGTGGAGGAATCATCTCACGGGACCATTTTTACTAGCGGGACCTATCACCCAATTTAGTGAAACGGGGTCTGAAACCCTCCAGGAGCATTTTGAGGCATCAAACTACGTTTTTTGGGGGTAAAAATTTGTCACTTAAGTCCCAAAGGTTTTCATTCTATTCTACGCATAGAGAGCTTTCCAACTGTTAGCCTCCTGCTGCAGCAGGTTAATCATCTTTCATGATCGACATTTTTCATGCCAAATATGTCGTGCTATGCATGCTGCAATGCTCCATATTTGCTACGGATGGCCAAAAAAGTATCCTTAGGATTGTGCTAGTCTAAGGGCTAGTGCTGTGTTCCAATTTTGATAAGCAATTCATTTTTCGGTATGAGGCAGGTTTTTTCAGTTGGAGGTACTCAGGCTGGAGTTCACTAACATCTCTCTTTTTCTCATCACCCTTATTATATAACTCCCTATTAGTTTTTCCCTTCCCCTATTAAAATCATGTATATAAATCCCCCTATGTAAATACCCCTCCCTGGAATTATAGCCATAATTCTACCAAGTCCGGGAAATCTCAGTCCATCTGGGACTGTTTTTAGCCCATCCGCGTCATTGAGGAACTGGTTAGATAGTAACCTCTCCCTTAACCCTAAAGACCCCCAAAAAACCCATGATTTCACCTTTCCCCGTGAAAAATTTCACCCCATCGCTGTAAAAACCCACATTCCGCCCCTAACCCAAAGTTCCTGTGCATAAATATTAACCCGCACCTTTATTTAACCCCGCAAACCCATTTTCCTAAGTTTATAACCCATCCGCCGTGCATATTAAATTCGGAATATTCCTACGAATATTCCCGCCCGTTAACCCCCTATCCCGGCGCGTCCGCCGCCAGCCGTCCGATCCACAGCCTTGCAGATCTACGGCTGGCGGGCATCCTCATCCCCGACGCGCCCGACCTTTAACGTCCGAGAGTTCAGCGGTTTTGCCGCCGTACTCCCGCCACGCGTCAGGCGCCGGGCTGTGGCGGAGCCCCTCCCTCCGAAACCGCCATCCCCCATAAGCGGTGCGACACATACTGCTTACCACCCCGCCCGGTGACATCACCAGCCCACGTCACCCCTTGCACAGTCATGCCCACGTCACCCCCTGCCCAGTCACCCGATGAGTCACCTGCCTGCGTGGCCTCCTGCCACGTCACTGCCACGTGTCCCCACCACCGTACCTGCCACGTCATCGACCGTACATGATGACGTCATGCTGATGTCATCCTGCCGCGTCGCCATGCTGACGTCACCCGCCGTACAATGCTGACATCATGCTGATGTCATCAGCACTTTTTTGGGCGCAGAGGCGCAAAAATCGCACTTCGGAGCCCCGGAATCGAATTCTGAGGCAGTTTTTGATGAGCGATTTGCTTCTCGCTCATCGCAAGATTTTTTAGGCCAAAATGGAGAATCTTCAGGGAATCTTTAAGGAATCTTCCCTCCATGCAGCCCTAGGAAGCCCGAAAAGACGCAGAAATGATCCGTTTTCTTCACAGAGCATATCAAAAGGATCAGAAGACAATTCCAGATGATACAGAGGCCAAACAACGGCCATTTACTGGTGATTAGACCCGCATCACATCAGATCCGCAGTTCAGATTTTGTCAGAGAGTATCAGTGGAAGAAAAGACGCCAGAGAGAATTAGTCATGATTTTTTAGGGGCTCGAGGGACCTAAATATTGATGAGGCCCCCACAAAGTCAAATCGATAAGAATCAACCCATCCTTGCCTTCAAATCACCGTCAAGGCATTCAAAGCACCAGGACAACAAGGAAGCAGAGACCCATGCTCATTTATTGCAGAAATCACTGCAGCAAGCCACCAAGGATAGCATCATTTATTCAGTTTTGATACATCGGCCCTGAGCACGGCACGAGATATTTTTTGTATTTATTTTAGGATAGGATTAGGTCAAGTAGTCATTTTTTATGACCTAATTAGGTCAAGATGTAATAAAGGAACTCTGTAGAGACTTTTGCCCTATATATACCACCCTCTGTATAGTTTTAAGGGTTGGTCAATTGATAATTTTCACTAGAGACTCGCTATGTATACCTGAACTTTTCTGTAATCAAAGATTGCTTAAAGCTTGGAGATCGAACTGTCTGTTGTTGATGAATGTGTTGAAGAGTTCAAGATGGAATTCCTGCGCTGTGTCCTGAAGCAATAAGTGCCTCTTATCTCTGTTTATGTGTTTGCCATTATCTAAATAGCAAGAAGAAAGAATAGCCTAGAATTAGTTTAAATACTCTCTATGCTCAATTCCTGCTGTTTCTTGATGTTTTCTTCTGAATGAATTGGTTATGAACATTGAATTCCTTCTGGCTCATGTTTGCCCCAGTTCACCTGTGCTGGCCAATTACCTAGGGATTCTTAACTGCCCCTAGGTAGCGCCCTGTTACTTTCTCTGCTAATCTGTTGGAGAGATTCTTAACTGCCTCTCTTTCTTTAGCGTTTAGTTCATCCATTAAATCTGAAAATTGCTTCAACCTCAGTTATCTTGCTCCATGTTCCCTCACTGTCATTAAGGAAACACACTAGCAGTTCCCCTCCTCGACTCCACGCCCAATGGTTTGAAACATTCAGACTATGCTCAGCCTCTCTACCTGAAAGTGTCAGTTTTCCCACCAAAACTCAATCAAAACCCCTATGCATCATATCTAGCCTAAAATCACCCCCTTCAACAAAGCTAAATCATAAAGAGAAAGCCCTCTCTGACTGCAGGCAGGCTAGGGCCTGCATTCCAAAGTTGGTTTGTGGTTACCTCGGCCGTATCCCTTTAGGAGTCAAAAGGGACAACCTGAGTGATAACATAATGGCGACTCCGCTGGGGAGATAAATCATGCGTTTATTAGTGTAAATCCTCAATTTTGACCAGTTCGCCTCGTTTTCTAGAGAAAGTGTTCCTTTTCTTCAGGGTTTTTCACGTTCAACTCTAATCTGTGACGGTGGACAGAGATCAGGCACTTCAAGGTTACATCATCCACCTGGCGACTCCACATCATCCTCATAATAAAGACTCTGCTGGAGAAATGAACTTGAAGGAATTATATAAGCAGATCAGGCTCTTGATTTGGATGATTATCCAAGAAACCATGTTCTTTCTCTTGCACCAAATTTTGCTGTGCATATTGTACTTTAAAAGCGATTTTATGTCAGATTTTTGTGTTTTTCCTTTGGAAAAGATTGTTGAAAAGCCTCCTTGCACATCAGAGCAGCAGCTTTCAAATGTTGTTGAAGATCATCATACAGCCAAGGAGGAACCAAAAATAGAGCCCAGTCTTCTAGTTCTTGTACATACTCCCGTGCCTCGTAAAGTTCCTGAAAGATATAAGCCGCTCATTTTGCCTCCTGTGCTTGGTCCCCTGCCGGCAAATCATCCTGAATATCTCCCTAGATTTGATGGAGAGAATGGCACTACTGCCCAGAAACATATCCAGGCTTTTGAAGATTATCTTAATACATTTGAAGTGGAAGATGAAGATGTCAGTCTTAGACTATTTGCCCTTTAGGAGTTGGTTTAAAGCGTTGCCTGAGGTGAGCATCTCTAAGTTTCAGCAGTGTGCCAAGCTTTTCCTTGATAGATGGATGATCAGAGGTAATTTCTTCTTGCTCATCGAAGAATACAATCATTTAGAAAGGCACCCAAATGAATCTGTTCAGCAGTTTTCAGACAGATTCAATCAAGTTTATCAAGCCATGCCTCTAAATATAAGACCTCCCCTTGATTTAGCTCTATTGCAATATCCTAGAGAATTTGACACAGAAATGGAATTCTGTCTGAGAGAAAGATGCCTGTCCACTTTGAAACAGATGCAGGACATAGTTGTGGACGTAGAGGCAAATCTAAAAAGGAGGGAAGAACAGCGCAAAGCAGAGCAAGAAGAGAGATTTCATAGCGTGTTACAAAAGACAAAGGAAATGATGTAGCTGATCACAATGAAAGTGGAAAGTTCAGAGCACCAGAACAGATCTGTTTCACAATAGGAAAGTAGTGACATTCACGAACAAACTTGCCACAAAACAGATGACATATTCATCCAGCCATACATGATGGAGCAGTCTCCTGATATACTGTGTGAATATAATAGCTTCTCTTCTTTCAACTGTCTGCCCAAGTACGATCTGTATGATGATGATTATGAGCCTAACAACCAAATCAGCCTTGCAGAGGAATCATATCCTATTTTGGTAGGAAGCAGTGTTCAGGTTCAGCTACCTGAACCCAATGATCAGCGTGCCCGCCTCAGCTATGAAGAAAAGGAGGAAAACGCAGAGTGTGTTCATTTCAGTGAAGGAACTTTACCCTTTTGTTTTGAATCTTTTCAATTTATCAAGGATAACTATCATGCTATGTATGATCAAGTGTCACCACGTGCTGCTATTGACCGTCTGGAGGTTAATCAAGATATTGTTCCAAAGGTATCGCCTCTAGTTTTGCAGCCCCAAAGAGCCATTGAATATCAGATTGAGGAGGACCCTGAAGCAGCAGTATATGACCAAATGATCCAAGTGGATCCCCTGCCTCTTTGTTTTCAGCCATCTGAGTTATTCAAAGAAGAAGAAGACCAACAGCCTGCTCAGATCAGTCAAGTCCTATTCAAGCCAGATTGTAATAAATTGCAGACACTGTTAGAAAATTATATATTACGGAGCAATGGAACACATAAAATATTTCAGAAATATAAACACAGAAAACGCACAAAACAAGAGAGACACAGATATACATGGTTCACCCAGTTTGGGCTACGTCCACCCCGAACAGCCAGTCCTTCCTTTTATTATCCAGCAAAATGAAGAGACACAACCTACAGCAAATCCGCTGTAATATCCTCTGTTTTCTCTCACAGTCTCACCTCTTTGTTTCTCGCTCACAGAATACACATCTATCTCACAGCCTCAAATACAATACCCTCATACAAAGAGAGGGGTTGCCTTCTAGGGCAAAAAACCCTAAACTAAACATAAGTTATACCGTCAGATCATCCGCCTAATGAACGGCCCAGATTGACTAGAAATTACTATACTTTTACGAGGCAATTTTACAGTTTTTTTTAGCTTCAGGGGCACTGCCCCCGAAACCCCCCGCCAGGGGGGGGCTCCCAAACGTCGCAGCTGCCCCCCCCTGGACCCCCCCTGCAGCGAATATTTTACGGGCGACGTTGCCGCCCCCATTTCGAACTGGGGTCCTATGTGGCGATACCTTTGAATATAGAAGATAATCAGGCTCCACACCCAACAATCTCCCACTTGGAGACGGATTGTAGCAACTCCACCGCTACTCCATTTGCTGGACAATGACTCCTCTTTGGACCTGGTTGTTTCTCATCTTCATCGTCATCCTTGAAGACCAACTGAAACTGAGCATATTCTCAGTTTCTCCCTGGTTACAACTTTTGTTAGCATATTTGCAGGATTCTGGCTAGTGTGTATCTTTTCCAGCTTCAACTCTCCATCTTCCAACACTGATCGTATGAAATGGTACTTGAGTTGTATGTGTTTAGTCCTGGAATGAAATGCTGAGTTCTTTGCAAGATGAATGGCACTTTGGCTATCACTGTATAATGTGCCCATATCATGCTCCTTACCTAATTCACCCATAAACCTTTGTAACCAAATCATTTCTTTACTAGCCTCTGTAGCAGCAACATACTCTGCTTCTGTTGTTGAAAGTGCAACAACACTTTGGATTTTTGAAACCCAACTGACAGCTGTTCCTCCAACAGTAAATACATATCCTGTAGTGCTCCTCTTGTTATCTCTGTCACCTGCCATATCTGCATCAACATATCCTTGTAGGGAGATGTTTGAACCACCAAAGCATAATGCTTGATTTGTGGTACCTTTCAAATATCTGAGAATCCATTTCACTTCCATCCAATGTTCCTTTCCTGGATTGTTCATGTACCTGCTTACAACTCCCACTGCATGTGCAATATCAAGCCTTGTGCAGACCATTGCATACATTAAGCTTCCAACTACTGATGCATATGGAACTTTAGACATATAATCCATGTCTTCTTGGGTCTTCAGGCACATTTCCTTGCTAAGTTTGAAATGGCTAGAAAAAGGTGTACTAACTGGTTTTGCATTGTGCATGTTAAATTTTTTTAACACTTTTTGTATGTACTCATTCTGAGACAATGTTAATTTACGATTTTTCCTGTCTCTAGTTATTCTCATACCAAGGATTTGTTTCGCAGCTCCCAAATCCTTCATTGCAAATGAATTTGCCAATTTTCTTTTAAGCACATTTATTTCCTGCATGTTAGATCCTGCAACAAGCATGTCATCTACATACAGTAACAATATAATATAGCTGCCATCATTTTGCTTTTTCAAATAAACACAATGATCAGAGTGACATCTAGTATAACCTTGTTCAGACATAAACTTGTCAAATTTTAGATACCACTGCCTTGGAGCCTGTTTTAAGCCATACAAGCTCTTCTTCAACCTGCACACTAGTTTCTCCTTCCCTTTCACCTCATATCCTTGTGGCTGCCGCATATATATCTCTTCCTCCAAATCCCCATGGAGAAAGCTTGTCTTTACATCTAACTGCTCAAGATGCAAATCTTCAGCTGCTACAAGACTTAAAATAGTTCTGATTGAAGTCATTTTAACAACAGGAGAAAATATTTCATCAAAATCAATACCTTTCTTCTGTGCAAACCCCTTCACCACAAGTCTAGCTTTATACCTCTGTTTTCCTCCATCTTCTTCCTTCAGCCTGTAAACCCATTTATTCTTCAATGTAGTTTTTCCTACAGGCAGCCTGACTAAATCCCAAGTCTGTTTATGCATTAAGGAGTCCATCTCTTCTTCCATGGCTACCTCCCACTTCTTCCCGCTTTCAACCTGTATTTCTTCTTCATAACATTCGGGTTCACCGGAATCAGTCAACAATAAATAATATAATGAAGGAGAGTATCGTTCATGGGGTCTACCTATCCTGGTAGATCTTCTAACACCACTTTCAGGTGTTTGGGGTGCCTGTTGCTGTTGTGGTGGTTGCTGTTGTTGTGGTTGTTGATTATTATTATTTTCAGGCACCTTTACTTTTTCAGTGATTTCATCAAGGACTGCGTATTCCTTGTTTTCCTTTTCCTGTTTCTTTTCCTGCAACTGATTCTTATACAAGACCTTTTCATTGAATATTACATCTCTGCTCCTAATGATTTTGTGATTTTCGTAATCATATAAGCGATAACCAAAATCATTAACACCATATCCAATAAAGGTACATTTCTTTGACTTTGCCTCAAGCCTTGTTCTATTTTCTTTATCAATATGGACAAAGGCCTCACAACCAAAAGGCTTTAAAATAGAGTAGTTTACCTTTTTACCTGTCCATGCTTCCTCTGGAACACCACCATCCAAGGAACTTGAAGGCCCTCTGTTTATTAGATAAACAACAGTATCTACAGCATCTGCCCAAAACTGTAAAGGCAATCCTGCATGCAATCTCATGCACCTTGCACGCTCCATGATTGTTCTGTTCATCCTTTCTGACACACCATTTTCTTGTGGTGTTCTTGGAACTGTCTTCTCTCTGCGAATTCCATGCTCTGAACAGTACCTATCAAACTCTTTGCTACAATATTCACCTCCATTGTCTGATCTAAGACACTTCAATTTCTTTCCTGTCTCAATCTCAACCAAAGATTTCCATTTCTTGAAAGTATCAAATACATCAGATTTATTCTTAATACAATAAATCCAAGTTTTTCTAGTTGCATCATCAATAAAAGTAACATAATAACGAGAGCCACCGAGAGATGATACCTGAGCAGGTCCCCATACGTCTGTATGCACAAGCTCTAATTTTTCGTTCTTCTTTTCTTTCCCAACTCTGAGAAATCTGACTCTCTTCTGTTTTCCATAGATGCAGTTCTCACAGAAGTCCAAATCAACATTCTTCAAACCCGGCAACAAATTCCTTGAGTGAAGAATCTTCATCCCCTTTTCACTCATGTGTCCGAGCCTATGATGCCATAATGCTGCATCTGCTCCTCTGGAAGTTAAAGCATTAACAGAGTTAGAAATACCATTGCATAAATACAATGTACCAACCTTTTCGCCTTTTGCTATTACCAGGGCTCCTTTAGTGACCTTCCAAGCTTTATCTGTGAAATTTGTCACACAACCTTGACCGCCTAACTGCCCTGTTGAAATCAGATTTTTCTTTAGATCTGGAACATGCCTTACCTCCTTTAATAGCCATTGGTTTCCATTCTGCTGTTTTACAAGAACCTTACCCATTCCAATGATTTTACAGGGTTTATCATCACCTAGACGAACTTGTCCAAAATCTCCTTGAACATAGTCATGAAAGTATTTCTTATCACGTGTGGCATGGAATGAAGCCCCTGAATCTACCACCCAGGAATCAGTAATATTTTCGAAAGAAAGAATCAAAGCATCTTGTAACACCTCACCTGTCACATTTGCTTCATGATTGTTTTCTTGCTGTGTATCTCCTTCTTTTCCCTTCCGAGATCTACAGTCTTTCTTTAGGTGTCCTTTCTTTCCACATTTCCAGCACACTATCCCCGATCTGGACTTGGATCTGCCTTTCCTTGATTTACTGCGATATCCTGAGCTCTTTCCTCTTTCCATTTTTCTTCCTCTAGACTCTGCACTCAAAGCATTTCCCGATGTCTCACCGGAGCTTTTCCGTCGCATTTCCTCGCTAAGGATAGCACCGACAACATCATCAAACTTTAAAGTACTAGATCCAGAAACGGAGTTACTAATGGCCATTACCAAACCATTCCAACTTTTTGGTAATGAGCACAAGAATAACAGAGCTCTAACTTCATCATCAAAGTTTACCCCTACAGAACTTAACTGACTTGTAACTGTATTAAAATCATTTAAATGGTTTGCAACAGATCCACCTTCCGACATATTCATATTAAATCACCTTTTCATAAGAAATACCTTGTTTGAGGCCGAGGGTTTTTCATATAGTTTCGACAACGTCTGCATCAAACCCTCTGTCGTGGTTTCCTTCGAAATGTTGAAGGCGACTGACGCAGCAAGGCACAACCGTATTGTTCCGAGTGCCTTTCTATCGAGAAGGTTCCATTCTTCGTCTTTCATACCCGTCGGCATCTTTGTTTTTCCGCCCAATGGTAGGTATAGATCTTTCTGATACAGATAATCTTCCATCTGCATCTTCCATAGCGAGAATTTTTGGCCGTTAAATTTCTCGACCCTAAACTTACCATCTTCTGCCATTTCTCCCACTCGAACCAAGAACCCTTCTTTCCTGCAAGTTTATCAGCCAAATAGACCTTCGGCTCTGATATCAGTTGTTAGAAAATTATATATTACGGAGCAATGGAACACATAAAATATTTCAGAAATATAAACACAGAAAACGCACAAAACAAGAGAGACACAGATATACGTGGTTCACCCAGTTTGGGCTACGTCCACCCCGAACAGCCAGTCCTTCCTTTTATTATCCAGCAAAATGAAGAGACACAACCTACAGTAAATCCGCTGTAATATCCTCTGTTTTCTCTCACAGTCTCACCTCTCTATTTCTCGCTCACAGAATACACATCTATCTCATAGCCTCAAATACAATACCCTCATACAAAGAGAGGGGTTTCCTTCTAGGGCAAAAAACCCTAAACTAAACATAAGTTATACCGTCAGATCATCCGCCTAATGAACGGCCCAGATTGACTAGAAATTACTATACTTTTACAAGGAAATTTTACAGCTGTTTTTAGCTTCGGGGGCGCTGCCCCCGAAACCCCCCGCCAGGGGGGGCTCCCAAAGGTCGCAGGCCCCCCCCCCTGAACCCCCTCTGCAGCGAATATTTTACGGGCGGCGTTGCTGCCCCCATTTCGAACTGGGGTCCTATGTGGCGATACCTTTGAATATAGAAGATAATCAGGCTCCACACCCAACAGACACCTCTGCAAGTTCTGAATGACCTATCTGCTGGCAGGTAGAATGATGAAAGAGATCAATGCACGTCGCCATCAACAGGCTGCAAGGCTCAGTATCGAGTTGTCAATGATCTCCCGACTCCAAGGCATGGTAGTGATCCTGAACCTTTGTACAATCCTTTAATTCAGCCAAAAAATTGTATATATATGTTGCAGGATAGTTTTGTGCAGTATTTAAACACTGCAAAGGAGGTCAGTAGCTTCCTGATCTTCTCAAAGATTGACAAAGCCATAACAAATTGCAAAATCTCAGTTGGTGTCACTAGCAAGCACAAGCAGCAAAGCCCACTCATGTTATTATTACTTAAGTGGCTGCATTGGCTATTTCACTTCACCTAACAGCAAAGTAAGTGCTGGTTAGGGTAGGTAGGTAGGTAGGATCAATAAGGCAGCCAGCCAAGAGAAATTTGCAGAACACAGCAACAATTGAATACAAGGCAATCTGACCTGTTGTTCTTGGCTTTTCACAAGGAAAAGCCATCCCCAAGTGGAGCCACTGTTAGCCTCCTGCTGCAGCAGGTTAATCATCTTTCATGATCGACATTTTTCATGCCAAATATGTCGTGCTATGCATGCTGCAATGCTCCATATTTGCTATGGATGGCCAAAAAAGTATCCATAGGATTGTGCTAGTCTAAGGGCCACTGCTGTGTTCCAATTTTGATAAGCAATTCATTTTTCGGTCCAAGGCAGGTTTTTTCAGTTGTAGGTACTCAGGCTGGAGTTCACTAACATCTCTCTTTTTCTCATCGCCCTTATTATATAACTCCCTATTAGTTTTTCCCTTCCCCTATTAAAATCATGTATATAAATCCCCCTATGTAAATACCCCTCCTTGGCATTATAGCCAAAATTCTACCAAGTCCGGGAAATCTCAGTCCATCTGGGACTGTTTTTAGCCCATCCACGTCATTGAGGACATCTGGTCAGCTAGTAACCTCTCCCTTAACCCCAAAGACCCCCAAAAAACCCATGATTTCACTTTTCCCCGTGAAAAATTTCACCCCACCGCTGTAAAAACCCACATTCCGCCCCTAACCCAAAGTTCCTGTGCATAAATATTAACCCGCGCCTTTATTTAACCCCGTAAACCCATTTTCCTAAGTTTATAACCCATCCACCGCGCATATTAAATTCGAAATATTCCTGCAAATATTCCCGCCCGTTAACCCCCTATCCCGTCGTGTCCGCCGCCAGCCGTCCGATCCACAGCCCCGCAGATCTACGACTGGCGGGCATCCTCATCCCCGACGCGCCCGGCCTTTAACGTCCAGGAGTTCGGCGGTTTTGCCGCCGTACTCCCGCCACGCGTCAGGCGCCGGGCTGTGGCAGAGCCCCTCCCTCCGAAACCGCCATCCCCCATAAGCGATGCGCCACATACCGCTTACCACCCCGCCCGGTGACGTCACCAGCCCACATCACCCCCTGCACAGTCATGCCCACGTCACCCCCTTGCCCAGTCACCCGATGAGTCACCTACCTGCGTGGCCTCCTGCCACATCACTGCCACGTGTCCCCGCCACCATACCTGCCACGTCATCGATCGTACATGATGACTTCATGCTGACGTCATCCTCCCGCGTCGCCATGCTGACGTCACCCGCTGTACAATTCTGACGTCATCGGCACTTTTTTGGGCACAGAGGCGCAAAAATCACACTTCGGAAACCCGGAATCGAATTCTGAGGCAGTTTTTTATGAGCGATTTGCGCCTAGGCCGAAATGGAGAATCTTCAAGGAATATTTAAGGAATCTTCGCTCCATGTAGCCCCAGGAAGCCCGAAAAGGTGCAGAAATGATCCGTTTTCTTCACAGAGCATATCAAAAGGATCAGAAGACAATTCCAGATGATACAGAGGCCGAACAGCGACCATTTACTGGTGATTAGACCCGCAACACATCAGATCCGCAATCCAGATTTTGTCAGAGAGTATCAGTGGAAGAAAAGACACCAGAGAGAATCAGTCATGATTTTTTAGGGGCTCGAGGCACCTGAATATTGATGAAGCCCCCAGAAAGTCAAATCGATAAGCATCAGCCCATCCTTGCCTTCAAATCACCGTCAAGGCATTCAAAGCACCAGGACAGCAAGGAAGCAGAGACCCATGCTCATTTATTGCAGAAATCACTACAGCAAGCCACCAAGGACAACATCATTTATTCAGTTTTGATACATCGGCCTTGAGCACGGCCCGAGATATTTTTTGTATTTATTTTAGGATAGGATTAGGTTAAGTAGTCATTTTTTATGACCTAATTAGGTCAAGATGTAATAAAGGAACTCTGCAGAGACTTTTGCCCTATATATACCACCCTCTGTATAGTTTTAAGGGTTGGTCAATTGATAATTTTCACTAGAGACTCGCTGTGTATACCTGAACTTTTCTGTAATCAAATATTGCTTAAAGCTTGGAGAGCGAACTGTCTGTTGTTGATGAATGTGTTGAAGAGTTGAAGATGGAATTCCTGCGTTGCGGCCTGAAGCAATAAGTGCCTATTATCTCTGTTTATGTGTTTGCCATTATCTAAATAGCAGGAAGAAAGAATAGCCTAGAATTAGTTTAAATACTCTCTATGCTCAATTCCTGTTGTTTCTTGATGTTTTATTCTGAATGAATTGGTTATGAACATTGAATTCCTTCTGGCTCA
Organism: Pinus tabuliformis; assembly: GCA_031772625.1. Lineage (NCBI taxonomy): Eukaryota > Viridiplantae > Streptophyta > Pinopsida > Pinales > Pinaceae > Pinus > Pinus tabuliformis. Next base: position 379,144,436 of record CM062808.1, on the reverse strand, counting down.
TGTTTTCCCCAGTTCACCTGTGCTGGCCAATTACCTAGGGATTCTTAACTACCCCTAGGTAGCGCCCTGTTACTTTCTCTGTTAATCTGTTGGAGAGATTCTTAACTGCCTCTCTTTCTTTAGCGTTCAGTTCATCCATTAAACCTGCAAATTGCTTCAACCTCAGTTATCTTGCTCCATGTTCCCTCACTGTCATTAAGGAAACACACCAGCAGTTCCCCTCCTCGACTCCACGCCCAATGGTTTGAAACATTCAGACTATGCTCAGCCTCTCTACCTGAAAGTGTCAGTTTTCCCACCAAAACTCAATCAAAACCCCTGTGCATCATATCTAGCCTAAAATCACCCCCTTCAACAAAGCTAAATCATAAAGAGAGAGCCCTCTCTGACTGCAGGCAGGCTAGGGCCTGCAGTCCAAAGTTGGTTTGTGGTTACCTCGGCCGTATCCCTTTAGGAGTCTAAAGGGACAACCTGAGTGATAACACCAACGATGCATAAATTATGCCAATCAGACTTTGTAAGCAAAAGTTATGGCACTCAGAAGTTGACCTTCTTGTTTTCACACCTATAGTTTGGGAGGATACCATGTCAACCCCCATTATTCACAAAAAAGGGGCTAGCCACGTGCTTGTTATGTTAGAGAGATGCTAGAAGAGTCTATTTTGTAACTCTAGTTAAGGGTTCATGTAGTCAAACTTAATCATTAGCAGGCTATTGAGATGTGTTATAACTGGGCCACTAGGAGGAAGATGCATTCCATTCTTTCGAGAGAATTTTGTTCCATAGTTGAGAAAAGATAGGCAGGAGAGGTAGAATGTAGAGCACACAGAGAGGATTTGTGTACTATAGTAGCCCATGGGCCATAAACCTTACTTCTTTGTATCTGCAACCATATTTCCACACAGAGAAAGAGAGTGAAGCGACCTCACCTTCCAGTTGGGTTTTCTCCTGAAAGGGTTTCCCAGAGAGAATATCTTGTGTATTATGTGTGTGTGAGATTATTTTTTCATTCTCTACTTTTATACTTGATTTAATTTTACATGCATGCACTAATTACAATTAATTTTATAGATCTAGAAAATAAATAAAACTATAATAATGTAGAATATTGTATTTTTAATATAATATTATCAGATTCGTTGTGATGAACTGTCCAATGGAATATCAATGAAAGTTTACGGATTAGGTCCACACACGCATGAATGAACTCACTCAAGAATATCCTTTGCTCGACTGTCTCTGTTGTGAAAGGAAGTCTTGGTGTATTTTCCCAAAGTACACCCCTTGCATGTATCAAATTTCTCAAGCGTACCTTTGGGAACACCGATAGAGATTTGTTGCAATATCTTCAAAGCCCCATAATGCAAGTGGCCCAATCTCCTGTGCCACAACTCACCAACATCTTGGCTCTTCACCCTTTCTACTTTATTGCTCAAAGCAACGCACTCTTCTACCTCCATCTTATAGAGATTCTTTACTTGAATCCTTATCTTCTTTACTTGACATGTGGCTATGTGTCGAAGGAATGCCTTTCCTTTCGAGAAGATCACATCATAGCCTCTATCCTCCAACATGTCAATGGATAACATGTTCTTCTTTAGCCTGGTCACATACATAACATTCTTTAATGTGAGTGGAGCCCCATGCTCCCTCTGAAAAGTAATCGTGCCCAATCCCGTGACACTGTAGTTCTCATCGTCGCCCATCTCAATATACATCTGGAGATCTTTCTCCTCCAGGTCACTAAATAACTCTTTATTGCTAGTCATGTGGAATGAAGCTAAATTGTCTATTTATCATACACTTCACTTCATTGATGACACCATGCATGCAATGAGGGAAAATTCCAATTCGAATTGAGAAGCCAAAACCTCACCCACTGCTCCTCCTCAGGACTTCTTCTTGGACTTCTTGAGTGGACAATTTGTAGCAAAATGGCGCTGCTCATGACAATGAAAGCACTTAACTTTTGTAATTTCTTTCTTCTTACCTCCATGATAAGAATCTGATTTGTAATGGAAATCTTTCCCTTTCCCCTTCGTCACCTTAATTGCTCAGGCATAGCTCTCTTCATCACCAGTCTCTGATGAAGAGCCATCCCTGGTGTTCCTCCTAATCTGCTCCTGCATCAAATCCGACCACATTTGTTCCCAATCTGGTAGCTTCTCCCAACCATTGACAGAGTCCTGATAACTATTCTAACACTTTGGGAGTCCTAGAAGAGCAAGAATCACCATATCATCCTCAGGAACCATGAATCCAACACTTCCAAGTTCATCACGAAACTGAGTGAACTTGGTCAAGTATTTTGGAATTGTCTCACCTTTATCCATTTTTATTTTTCAAAGTTTGTCCTTTAGTGCCAATTTCCTTTGGTTGCCAATGTTCTAATACAATTTGGTCAATGTTTTGCACATAGCATATGACGTTTCCTTTCCATGGAGACTCAAGAAAATGTGGTCTCGAACTCCCTGAAGGATTATCTGCCTTGCCTTAGCTGCACACTTCTTCCATTCGGCCAAATTATGTGCATATGATGTTGTTGACTTAGTAATTTCTGGATTAATGATTCCTTCAAGCCATTATCCTCTAGCACATCCTCCATTCTATCCCTCCAGGTTATAAAATTCGAGCCACAAACCATAGAACGCCATATGCCGATCCTAAAGTATGTATTGAAAATTCGAATTTGACCTGTAACCCAAAACTCAAAACTTCAAAACCTCCTTTAGTATACTTTCCTCAGCTCCGATACCATGTAGAAAATCTTGTATATTCACAAGCTCATGCAATTTGCTATAGCACAGGAAAAGAATCTACTTCTACTTTCAACCAGGGGAAGCCAATAGATCGATGAAAACAATATGAGAAAGAAGAAGATAAATTAATGGCACATAACATATGATGTATCTGGGGAAAGCCGCTGTTCAAAACCCCACTATGTATATTTCATATATTAGAAATATGAGTGAAGATACAAAACTTGTTCTCACTAGAACAATTCAGCACAAGTATGCTCAACTCTCTCAACTCACAAGCTAGCTCTTAGCCAACACTTAGCCAATTCTATAGCTCTCCAAGCCCCTAATCTCTTATGTAATTCCTAGGATGAATAGCCCATATTTAAAGGGAATTCATTCTTCCAAAACTGTGTAATCCAAACATAGGATCAATATATGATGCATGCATGATATTTACACTCCAGTAAATAATACAATTGATAGTACATTGTCCGTGCACTCTAGTCTCAACTAGGTATTTCTCATAATTGACATGCATGAGTTTTTGATGAGGGAATATTTAGTTAACTAGGGAATATTCTAGAGCCATGACTTGTTCCCCCAAAGTACTAACTCTATCTCTGATAACTTATGGGAGAAGCCAGGGTGAAAATTCGTTTTCTTGTACAATGAGGGTGTATATATAATAAATGGGGTGATCCTTCACCTCCCTCTTGACTCATGGAATACCATCATTATTTTTTAACTTATCATAACTTTTCTACTTCCTACATGACTTTTCACATTACATAGATGACTCTTGAACTTCCAGTTTACATTACATTTCTCTAATATTGAATTACATATTCCCCAAAATGACGTGGCACATGGTGAATCATGATATGACATGACATGAAACCGATGACATAGACTGCACGATGACATGGCAATGTCAAACGATTATTTTCTTCTGCTTTCTTCGTGTCTCCTTGAAAAGATGGTGTGTGTTCTTCTTCTTCCTACTACTTATGACTTGAACATAGGGATTCTTCCATGTGTTTTTTATCTTTCATTATCTGTTATAGTCTTGTGTTCCTTCGTCTTCTTTCTTGATGACCATCTTATCTCCTCATCTCCTTAGGTGTCATCTAACATTTCCTCCTTCTCCATCTCCTTATTCATCATCTTTCCATAGAATAATAGCGTATTTGCATCTACAATCCACTCATGACAAGACGACCTTAGTTTGATAAACACCTAGTCTAAGATGTTGCATGATGATCTACCAAATAAGATGAAATTGGGTGGTAGGCTAAGGTAGAGGCTCAATGATTGCAAAATTTTACAACTCAGGTAGTCATGGGTGAGGCTTGATCCTGGAGAGTGTGCAATCTGCAATTCAAGCTAGACTAGGTAGGTAGATTGCATAGTTTTGGGACTTAGTGAGTTGGGTTGAGGAGTTTTTCACTATATCGTCCAACTTCACAGTTCTGGGAGGCAAAGAAGGCCTGGTGATTTTTCAATTGGAGAGTTCATGAGATAAAGGGTGGGGCTTGAGCTTAGATACTACGCAATGTGCATTTGGGGCTAGGATGGATGGATGCATTGCATAATTTTAAAGGCCAAGTTATAGGCTTGAGCACTGAAATTGTGCAGTGCAGATTCCTAGGAGGTAGTAACTAGATATTATTTAGTGTTAAGGGGTAAGGTTGCAGCTTGAGGGCTAGAACTACGCAATCCGCAGTTGAGGAAGGTCAGATGAGGCTAAGTTGTTGGGAAATTTTTGGAATTTGGCTAAGTGTGGGATCAATGAAACTGATGTGAACAGTGATATGAATTTACAATGATCACACACTTTGAACACTTTACAACATAACAACACAGATCATTCAGGACATGTGAACAATGCACTTCCCTAAGTGTGACAACTTTGCGGCGACTTTTGACAAGTGTGACACTGAAGATACACTTTGTAACACACATGATGGAACTTGTGAAACAATGCTTAAAACTTTGGGAATGAGTGCGATGAATGTTTACATGGTTATATCAACTCATTTACACAAATATAACCTCTTAAAACTTCAAAAAAAAAGTATCTTTGTGTGACAACTAGCATGCAAAAAGATGACATTTACTATATGAAGGATAAAGGGGGAATGGCACTTGTGATACGCGAGTCACAGTGAAAGAGACACATACCATAGTGAAGATAACATGAAAACAACAATAATTAAAGTGAAATAAAGCAAAAGTGATAGTCAAAATCATGACAACAACACTCGCAAAAGAGAAGGTGCGCAAAAGCAACAGTTTGGGAAACTCACGAAAATGGAAGTACAAACGTAGCCAAAAGTGAGGGACTATCAATAATAGTGCACGCTAACTGTCGACATGGGTTGAACATTGCACTAAGACTGTCATGATGGACTGCACTATTCTTTTCAAGCTCACATAAAATACAGCATTCATGAACTCGTTGAAAATTGAGCATGTGTCAGAAAATGACCTCGATCGATCAAGAAGTGACCATGGAATGATCGATCAGAAGATCCATAGTAGGTTCCAAAATTAAATTGTAGGTAAAATTTTGGAGGGTGTTTGTTGTAATGACAACACTTGGCGACACACTGGTAGAACTCTGACTTCTCTGGTCAACTATTCTATTTAGGGTCTTGGTTCTTTAGGTAGTATTGATTCATTGTACGGATCACTTTTGCCTCCCCACTTACGTCGTGAATAAACATGGTCCCCTTGGTGCCTTCTCATTTAAACAAAAACATAATATCAATGATCACACAATGTTTCAAATCAGGATAGGGTAATGAAGTTCATGAGCTTTAGATTTTCAGAGTATAATGTTTCATCTCTGGTGTTGCACCACTACCAAGAGGCCTAGTAAGTACCATAGTAGAGTCACTACAAGAACACAAAAATTTCCCCGCTACGAGTGAGCCTAGATAGTAGCCCGATGGAGTTTCTTGCTTCACCTCTCTATGTAGGAACCATTTCTCTTCTTTCTCCTTTATTTACATATTTAGAGAGGAATGTGCATAGGCACTTATTCATTTTATGGGCAGAAGATGGATCCCGACTTATTGAGAGTAGGAGAGGTTGTTCCTTTAGAGAAGCATATAAAGGCCTCTGATTTAGGTTTGCTCATTTCAATTTTCCCCTTGTCCTTCTCTAATTGATTTGATAAGCCTCACAACATCGAAACATAAAAATCCATGTGTAGGCATGAGGATTCTAGAATAAACATGGAGATCATGGTTTTACATGAGGAATTCCTGACGCAAGAATCATATTTTCCATCAAAACAGCATTGACCAAAAGGTGCAAACAAGCCATGGAAGAATGATAGAGAGTTAGTCAAATGTTTCAGTGTTATAAAGTCCTTCTCTGTTTTTCCACCATGTGTTTTGAGCCCAAATAGTACACCTTTCATGCAAAGTTTTTGTCGAAAGAACAAAAGGAAAAGACATGACACAATGAGAAAGAAAAACCAAAGAAAAATCAAAAGGGAGGTTAAACCAAACATGATGCAAGTCCAAAGTAAGAGAAAAGAAATACTAAGAAGAACAAGTGGAGGATGAGTGCAAGACAAGGAAAACTAGAATGCAACTAGTCCTACTCCTAACCTAAACAATTGGAAGGTTAGGATAATGTATAATGAAATTTCCAATGAAGCCACCATAGTTGTTCCCGACCTTCATCCAAAAAGATAAGAACAATTAAAACATATATAAAGTAATGTGCAACATAAAAGATAAGAACTTGAATAACTTGCACAAAAATGCGAAGGTCTTTCCTATCAGCAAAAAAATAATCCATAGCCGCTACTTCTAACCAGTTTACATTCTTATCTTGTCGATCAGAACCATCATTCAACAAACATCAAAAGCTTCTTATGAATGTGTCCTGATCTACACCGAACTCCTTAGCAAGCATGAGGAAAGATCAAGACTTTTTATTTGCGATAGAGATTGCTAGGTAAGATTGTTCTAACCATTCAATGATTGGATCATAAAATTAATGATAATCCTCTTGAAAACCCCGAAATATTTGAAAAGATGAATTTTCAATTAGAGGCACGAGATTAGAATGATAATCTTGTGAGAAGAAATAGATCTTATCAGATTCAGTAGGCATCCAAAGATAGTGAGGACTTGACATAAGCATCAGCGAATATGGAAATTCCTCAACTATTTGACAAGTACCAGAATAATGCAATGTTAAACCATAAATATTGAAGGGTGTAAAACAATTGTCATTGGACGTCTTGATGGGAAAATAGAAAATTAAATGATAGTCATCAGAGATAGAATCATGATTAGATGGGATAATTAAAGCATTAGATTCCTAGTTTGTAATTAAAAAATATAGATAAATTTGAACAGCGCTACGAATTCTATGAGGAATAGAACCAACTTCCTCGCATGCAGGGAGAGGGAGAGGGATTATGTGAGAAAAACTAGATATAACTTAGTCAAGAGGGCTTACCAAAGTTGTGAGATCCTGACATAACCATCAACGGAAGTTGAAGTGCCTCAACATCTTGACATGTCCCAAAACTTTCAAGGATCGTAAAATTGCATCTTGAAGATTGAACTACTTCATGCATTGTATGAGGTTAGCTACTACAAATGGTTTCAATAAGACCACTGCTCACCAGATGGAAAATTTCTTTGTCATTAACTTGACCAGATTTTACAACTTCAACAACCAGATTACTCAAGTTGGAAGATTCATCTGATCACAAATTTGATGATGTATGAATCAGAGAATCATGAGCAAGATGGTTTGGAGAGTTCTCTTCATGCAAGAGAAGAGATGATGAGGGATGGGAATAGCACTCAATGATTTTAATTTTTCCATTTTCATCATGGATAATCTCACCACCTTGTGTCAATTGAGAAGTTAACTCATTAGATGAAGAACTTGAAGAGCATGGAGTGTCTCCATCAAAAGTAGATTTATCACAAATGGTAGAGCATAAGGGATAGTGAGATAAAGAGGAAGTTTCAATAAGAAAATCTTCTTTGATTGAATCATACTCTAGATCTAAAGTAAAGTCTTCATAAGAAACTGAAATATCAGGTGACCTAGGAATTCGTGATAACATACATCAACAGAGTCATCATCATCGGAGTGATTGTTTCTCAAGGATATAGATTGATTGAAAGAATTTAATGCATTTGATTCACTTCCAAGATTAATATACTGAAACCATCCAAGAATGGAAGCACATCATCCTCACATGGATGATTTTGATAAAGAAAAGAAAGGTTGAAATCATCTTCACCTTCCTACTCTTCTACCTATGTATTGTGACTCCCATGTATCTGATTGCAATTTGAACCAACAAATGAAAAATCAAGAGTGTGAAAAACTAGCTGGTGAAGTAAATTGAATGGGAAAATCATGATACGAAGAGTCATGTCATGTAGATGATAGAGGATAACATAAATCTAGATCAGATTTGAGACTAGAGTTATGAATAATAGCACCAGCTTGTGGAATGGAGTCAGACTTCACCGTGAGCTTCATGAGCCATTCTGGGATTTCCTCCATTGAATCTAAGTCATGAAAGGCAGAAGAAGAATGAGAAAATGGATTAGGAATCTGATTAGAATATTTCCCAACTTTATGATCATCGCAAGGAGGAACCTTCATTCCTCCTCTGAAATTAGAAGTGTCTCATGGTTTACAGGAATTGGGGAAGCAGAAACATCAGGTGGTTTGGATTCACCATGCAAAGACATATGAACCAAACACTTGAAATTTCGTTTAAAGAAATACCAATCCGTATTTGTTTTCAGGAAATTCATAAAAAAGGTGAAGGAAACGATCAGAGACATCCTTAATTGATTTATTAAGATTCATTATTAGTTGATTAATTGTTTTAAGAACATATTGGTAATCATACCTATCAAATTATTTATGAATCTCCTTCACAAGTTGGTCGAATGAATGGCTCGAAGCAGCAGATAATGTATGATACCATCTCTTAACTCAACCTTCAAATCTGAGGGTGAGAAATATAGCCATAACATCCTTGCAATGTATTCCATTATAAAATAAAAGATGGACAACTTGAAATAGATGTTTACAAAGAGTCAAATCACCCTCGCCATAAAACTGAAATTTTGACAGGTATGAAAAACTTGCACATGGATGGTAAGATTAAGCTCTTTAGAAAAATATCCTGGGTTTGAGATTTGGGGAAGATCCATTTTGGATAAGAGATTCAAAGAAAACTCAATAGGCACAACCTTTTGTCTGGCCCTCCTTCTAGCGCCATTTTTTGATAGGTTTTGGAAATCTATCAACCAAGGGGATCTCCTCAATGTGAAGTCCCAATTAGACCTCACACCATTTGGAATAGGAGTCCCATCTGGAAGATCGACCCCGTTGCCATATGTTCTTATAGATTTTCCTTGGCTTTAGCTATAAGCAAGAGAGAAAAGCATGTATGTCCATTTGTGAAAATCAAGTAATTGTGCCTAGTGAGCGTTAAGTTGTATGTGTGTCAAGGTTCATCTAATGCAGAGGGAAAAGAAAGTGAGCCTCTAAGAGAGAGGTAGTAGTACCACCCTAGTAGAGACACACATGAATATGTAATATTTGTCTAACATCCAACGGAATAGTCTACAAGGATGTGATGGGCATTGCAACCATTACAACACATTCTCAATATGATAAGCACTAAAATAAACGAAATATTTCAACTACTTTAATACAGGTGAAAGAAAAAATGAATCATAAACATTCACAAAACAATATTACAAATATTCATGATCCATGCCTGAAAATTTACTGGCCATTAAGCTTCAAGTATTAAGTAAAAGTCCCAAGATAGATGTATACAATGAACATCAGTAGCTCCAATAGTGGAGCAATGGTGCCATGACTTGCTCCCCAAAGTACTAACTCTATCTCTCTGATGCCTTATGGGAGAAGCCAAGGTGAAAATTGATATCCTTGTACAATGAAGGTGTATATATAACAAATGGGGTGATCCTTCACCTCCCTTATCACTCTTGGCCTACCCTCATGACTGTTTGACTTCTGATGATTTTTTGACTTCCTACATGACTTTTCACAATACATAGATGACTCTTGGACTTCCACTTTACATTATATTTATCCAATATTGAATTACATATTCCAAAAAATGATGTGTCACTTGGTGACTCATGACATGACACTGATGACATGGCAATGTCAAGCCATTATTTGTTGTTTCTTTCTTTATGTCTTCTTGAAAATATGGTGCATGTTCTTCTTCTTGCTCATCCTTATGAATTGAAGATAAAGATTCTTCCATGTGCTTTTGATCTTTCATCTTCTATTATAGTCTAGTGTTCTTTCGTCTTCTTTCTTAATTATCATATGATCTCATCAGCTCTTTAGGTGTCTTCTTGCTTAATGATTATCTTATCTCATCAGCTTCTTATGTGTCTTCTTTCTTAATGATCATCTTATATCATCAGCTCCTTATGTGTCTTCTAGCATATACTCCTTCTCCATTTTCGTCTTCATCATACTTCCATAGCATAACAGAGTACTTGCATCTACAATACACCCATGATAAGATGACATTAGTTCGATAAACCCCTAGTCTAAGATGTTGCATGATGATCCACCAACTAAGCTAGAACCAGGTGGTAGGCTAAGGGAGAGGCTTAGTAGTTGTGCAATTTCATATCTCAAGTAGTCAGGGGTGAAGCTTGAGCCTTGAGACTATGTAGTGTGTAGTTCAGGATGGACTAGGCAGACAGATTGCACATTTTTGGGACTCAGTGAACTGACATGAGGGGTTTTGTACAATTTCAACCAACTATGCAATTCGAGGAGGCAAAATAGACCTGGTTATTTCATAATTGCATAGTTCAGGATCTTAAGGGTTGGGCTTGAGCTTAAAGACTACGCAATGCATAGTTGAGGCTGGGTTGGAGGGTTGAATTGCACAATTTTGGAGGCCAAGGTCTGGTCTTAAGCACTGGAACTATGCAGTGCATAGTCTTGGGAGGAAGGAACTATGCATTATGCATTTTCAAGAGTAGGGTTATAGATTTAGGGATGGAACTACACAATGTGCAATTGAGGAAGGTCGGATGAGGCCAAGTTGCTTGGAAATTTCTGGAATTTGACTAAGTGTGGGATCAATGAAAATGATGTGAACAATGATATGAATTGAATTTGATCACATACATAGAATAATTGACAACACACCAACATAGATCATCAAGGACACATGAAAAACATACTTCCATTAGTGCGACAACTTACGACAAGTGAAACACTAAAGATACACTTTGTGACGACCATTTCGACACTTGTGCGACAATGCTTAAAACTTTGCGAATGAGTGCGATGATTTTTTACATGGTTAGATCAACTCATTTACACAAATATAACCCCTTGAAACCACCAAAACAAGGTTATAAAAATTGTGTGATAGCTAACATGGTAAAATATGCCATTTACTATATGAAGAGAAAAGGGGGATCGACACTTGTGATACGTGAGTGACAATGAAAGTGACACATGTTATACCAACGATAACATGAAAATGACAGTAATTGAAGTGAAATCAAGAAAAAGTGATAGTCTAAAACATGAAAATGACACTCGTGAAATAAAAGGTGTGCAAAAGCGACAGTTTGGAAAAATCTCCAAAATGGAAGTACAAACGTAGCCAAAAGTGAGGGACTATCAATAATAGTTTGAACTAATTGTCGACATGGTTTGAAGATTGCACAGATATTGTATTGATGTACTGAGCTATTCTTGTTGAAACTTGCATAAAATACTATTTTCATGAACTCATTGCAAACTGAGCATGTGTGAGTAAGTGACTTCGATCAATCAAGAAGTGACCATGGAATGACCGATCGCAAGATCCACAATAAACTCCAAAATTAAAGTGTAGGTAAAATTTTGGAGGGTTTTTGTCACAGAAATAACATAGTGTTACTCATTTGACCCAAAATCCAAGGTATTTTATGAAGATGGGATTGCAATAATGTCTTTTCTCAGAGTCTTTAAATCCCAAAACTAATGCCACCATTACGTTTAACTTGGTGAGAGATTTTTAGCAATATAATTTTTACCTCAATAATGTTCTTTATATATATTTATGCCCCTTAAAAATGTATCCCATTAAAGAGGCCACATCAACAAGAGGTATCTATGTGGTGCCCATGTGGCCCCACCTGGCCCATGTTGTGCAACACCACCACTATGTGGGGTCCACAGGGCACAGGTGCAATCGTGTATCGAGTTCCTCAACATATCAACATGTTTGTGGTTTGGATGATGGTCAAAGGATATATCATCCCATCACCATTAGACCCATCATCATCAAGCCTATCAAAGCTGAGCCTATCGTACATATGCTTAACTCTTCCAAGTCTTAATGACGAAATGGTCAACATCCCAATGGACTCCACCTTGTACACATCATGTTAGGTGAAATCCTTTCAACCTCGATACATCTCCTCTTAACTCTTCTGATAGACCAGTAACCCAATGGCCCTACATGGCACCCATGTCAAATCAATTGGTAATATCATTTTTTTCCCTCGTGTTGCATTCCTGGTATGATCTTTCCTTGAGCTAGTATTACCTAAGACCACATTCTTGGGTATCAGGATCACAATCCCTAAGATTTCCTCTCTATGATACCACATATTTCACTAAATTTTGATGCGGCGAGGAAATGTTATGATACCTTTTCCAAAACTTATTGGTTTTTGATCTTTTAAGAAGGGAACTCATATAGAGTTCAATGTGTTTAATTTTTATATTTATTGCCAAAATTTTGACTTGAAATACTATGGTATGAACTCTATTTAATATAATAAATTTTACTTAGTTTTCATCTTTCTATAAAAATATAATTAACATTTTACTTAGAACGCATGTTTGAGGCTAGTGTTAGGATCTAGTTATCTCACTTTCTATCCTTGCAAGGCACATTTTCTAACAGAACATAGTACCTGAGCCATAGAATCATGATTAGGATACCCAAACCCCATTTGAAGTTAGAAACCTGTCTGGTGTTTGGATAGCCACTCGAGAGACTATGTGACAATTTGTGTCATGCGTGAAAGATTCTATTGTTGGAATCCTAACATATCTGTCCCCACTGATGGATACATGTTACAATTAATATGTGTGTGTGTGTGTGTTTGTGTGCTTATAATATACTTTCATACCATATCATATTATTTCTCTTATGCATGAGAGGTAAACCTCGTAAATGAATTTGTAAGCTAACTATTTACTAAAAATAAATGAAGGCTAAGAAGGTGGTGACTAAAAGGAAGCTAAGCCAGAAAGGTTGTAAAAAGGTCCAACATCCATATCATATAAATTAAAAAATATAGTGAAATAATTTTTTAAAATTTACCATAAGTACTCAAATATGTTGTTTCATGCTCCCCATTTTTTTTATATAAACTCCCATTAATTAATTATATTGATAATTTTAAGATGACACATTTGAATTAGTGAACCCAAAAATCATATATTCTGATACCAATGCTATGCACCAACACCCAAAGAGAATTAAAATTGAAACTGAAATAAACCCATGCCTTGTAGCCCCAAGGGTTAGCTCAATCAGTCAAGTCGGAGCCTCGCCAATGGGAGGTCACAGGGTCGAAACCCAAAATCTCTTGGGGTCAGGTCAATAAATAGGCCGAGGGGTGTGACCCCCTTCGGGTCGGGTCCACCCTAGCGTTGTTCGATCCTGGACGTAGCGGACCCACTGACCATGGGTATCCGTGAACCAGTAGTGAGAAAAAAAAAAAAAACCCATGCCTTGAAACTTAGATGGAATAATGAAAGATAATAGTAGGGAAATTTCATCTCACAATATAAGAAACATAAAAAATGATATGATATCTACAATTAGTCAATGTTGGTGTATATAGGAGACAAAGGGTACAATTACAATTGAAGGGTCTAGCCAATCAATAAGGATAACAAATTAATAATAATAAATATTCAATAACTCAATATATATGGATTAGCACATTACTATTGGGGCCATGTCATTGGAGGATTCATGGAGTACTAGGTACCTAACTCACAACATATATGAGATTCTAACTCTAGACATGCCAATAGCTCAAGCCATCAAAGAAATATATTGTTTTTTGATATATGTCTCAATGGTGAATCCTAACATATGGGCCATGATGAAGATTATAAAGTTAGGTCCAGTAAGAGAATGGGAGCTTTCTCTCCTACTTGTTTGGAAAATCCTTGTAGATTAGTGAGTCTTGTTGCCTTAACAAACTCATTCAAGGAATCTAGGGTCATTTTCAGGTGGCTCTTCATTATGCAATGCAGCACAAATACATATATTAAGCGCTCTAGGGAACCCTATACTCGGAAAATTATTTCTCTTCATTTTTATAATGTGAAAGAGAAAACAATCGTAAAACATAAGTAATTATTTTGGGGAGGTGTACAAACGGTTGAGGCTTTTGTAGAATTTGGGTCTCGATTGTGAATTAGACAAGGGGTGAAATGTTATTAAGATGGTCAAAGAAATGTTAAAAGAAGGATATAACTCTATATGAAAATGATTTCATCAACAAACTAAAATGAACATTTGGGTTAATATGAATGTTTTTAATTCTAATACCTTGAAATATTCCATGAAAATGTTGAAAACTACTAGGGATAAGTACACGCCCATAATGATTCCCTTAGATTGTTCATAGAAAACACCTTTGAAGGAGAAGAAGGTTAAGGTGAGGTAGATGTTCATTAGGTAAATGGTTTTAGGGCTAACCAATTTGAAATGAACACGATAGTTGTAGGGACTATATTTTTTATGAATAATGAAACAACATGAAATGCTACCATAATGTCATGTTCATCATGGTGCAAATGACATGTTGTTTGAACAAAACAACAAGAGTCTTTAATAAAATGAGTATTACTCACAAAATGTCAAATATTGTCAAAAAAGAAGTGAGAAAAGGTCATACGTTTGGTTAGCTCCAGTGCAAACTATAGGTCTAATAACAATGAATTTGTCATAAATATTTAGCACCCATAATTTCTCATTTTTTTACGGTTATGAGGGACAATTCATCTTTTAAGATATGGATCCAAAGAAGAGAATATATTGGCTTTAGTAACTAAGTTGGAAATAGTGGTGATTGGACTTTTGGAGAGTGTTTTATGTGAGGAAGATAAAACAAAGTCTAGGATTTTTGAATTGTAATTAGAATAATTCATAAACTCCTAGGAGACTTGAATCCAATTTTTTCATCCTCCACAAAAAAATCCATCATTTCCATCATGATTACGAAAGTATAACTATGAAATAGAACAATATTTTGTCTAAAATGTATAACATGATTATTAAATTGGTAGTTTCTTATCAAATTAGTAAATACGAAGATTTTGTTATGCACACACACACACATTCTCTCTCTCTCTCTCTCTCTCTCACACACACACACACATATTCTCTCTCTCTCTCTCTCACACACACACACAATATGTAATATATATAAGAAATATACATGTTTTATTCCTCGAGGGACTTGTAGACAACAAGGGTTGAATCCATTACAAATATACTTATTTTGAGCTCAAATATATCACATGTGAAAATTGGGCCCAAATGATGCCAATGACAACACTTCTTCAAATAGCTAAGTTACATTGAGTGTGTGTGTGAGAGAGAGAGAGAGAGAGAGTATTTTAATATCAAGTTATATATATATATATATATATATATATATATATATATATATATATATATATATATTAAAAAAACATTTTTTTATATGAAATGAAATAATTATTATTTCTTATTTTATTTATTATAATTACATTATTTAATTATAATTATAATTTATTTGTAAGTTCTAAATTTATTATAAATATATTGAAAAAATTGGCATTATTAATCAGTTTAATCTTGGGTGGTTGGGAGAAATGTTTTCATACCCCCAATTGGCTTCGATTCTTGCATGTGACATCTCGAGATCAAATTGAGTAATTTTTTCCAATGGATTTGAGCCTTGTTTTCTTTGTAGTTCTTCAAGCACCAAAACATGTAGTTATTCATATGGAATATAAAGATATTTCTCATAGAAGAAAAGCATAATGAACGAAAAATACACTATAACGCAAACTTTTCATTATTTTTTTAACTTTCAGCGCTTAACTCTACACTAACCTAACTTATTTGATAGGTGTCATTAATAAGATAATATATATTAAGTGTAACATCCTAAAATTCATCAAATGTTTGAGTGGAAGCGCATAAGTCTCGGTTCACTACCAATACCCTATAATTTTTTGCAAACCCTAATGTAATTATGTTACTTAGGTATTAACCCTAACTTTTAGTCCACTAAAAAACATGTATAATCAATGAGAAATTAGTGTAGTGCTTGAACCATTGACATTTATGTAGTAATTCCCCCATTGTGGGTACATAAACCCAAATTCTGTCAGAAAGTGTATAAGACCAAGGGAGGAGACAAGATAAATAGCCAAGCCATTAAAATCTTGGCATGTCGGCACTCAGTTCAACATGCTCCTTTCAATGGTTAACTTCAGGAGATTTTACCCTACAAGTTGTTTCACTCCCAGGAACATAATGAAAATGATTCATAATAGCTCATCAGAGAGCCATAATGGTTCATTTTTGGCTAAGGTCATGCATGATAAGTTTGTTATCAGGTTGAGTTGTCATCCCTCGTCATGCCATCCTATAACTTTGTCAATGTTAGAAGCTCAATAGTTGTCCAAAGCAGCAATGAGTATGGTGGTAATTATAGGTAGAAGCAATGCATTTTATGATAACTCTCTCCTCTTAGTTGAAAATTGATCCATTCGCAAGCTTGCTCTGCTATCTCAGCAATTGAATACCCTCGTTGCAGTGGGAATCATGCCCAAACCCTCTAGGTCTCAATTCATAGGGTGGTCATGGTTCTTGCAGTGTCCTCCCGACCTCACATTCTTTATCTCACCGTCCAACCATCTTTTTGGTTTCTTAATTTCTTCGTGGGTTCTAAATTAGAGTAAATCATAGGAAATGAAGCACATGGACATCTGATACATTAGTGCACCCATGGCTCTAGGCTCTTGGGTGAGCGCTACATGAATTTACCTTCATACCTACCACAGATCCAGTTTTTTCAATGACTCTGCTCCAAGATTGGTAATTTAGCCAATTTTGACATATAATAGTTTATTCCAACACTGGGCACAATTTCATCATTTCCTACAGAAAATAGGGTACATGGCTATATTTCCTTTTGTTTGGGTAAGGAAATTTGGGCCTCCACCTGTGTGGAAAACTTTGAAGAGTTTAATTGTTAATTCAAATGTGTCATCCCCTCTCGCAGAGGTTTGGAAATTTGAGCCTCCCTTTGTTTCGTCTACTTTGGAATACTCCACCATGGATTCAATGGAACTAATGGTAGGATCAATTGTAGACTCTGAAACTCAGAAGTGACACTCACCTCCTCATGTTGGGGATGGATATTGGAAGATCGATCTCAGTAGGAAGGAGCACCAAGCTTATCAGCTCTTTTTAGTTTCTCATCCTACAAAAATTATCATAGTTAACTAAGGCCTTTGTTATGTAAAATATTACTCATGTCAATGCCTTCTCAATTTTGTCAAACTCAGGAAGAACCATCCAATGAAAGCTCTCCTTTTTTAAAACAACATTTTTGTAGCCAAGATCTCCATTATTAGTATTTCTTTTTAGATAGGCTAGCTAAGGAAAACTTGTGTAATATCAATAACCTCTATATGTGTTATTGAGTCGGTTTCCCAATAGGGTGACCCATAACACCAGGAAAAACACATTGTATATTTTTGGCACCATAATATAAAGTTGTACCTTTACACAAAACAAAATATTTATGCAATAATTATGGTTTTCACCCAACAATTCAGACTTATATACATTAATTATAATTAGTAATTGGAAAGCACATAACCTATTTAGAAAAATATTTTTGCTCAGTCTAGACATAATTGAAAAAACCTTAGCAGTGTAGGTTAATATGCATGTAACCACTTTCTAGGATATTAATGATGTCCTTGTCCATTCCAAGCATAATTAGGTGTATATATATATATAAATTTATCAATAATTGTAGTACACACTTTTTGCGTGCACATTATGCCATGCAATACCCAACATACCATAATCAAATTAGCCATTATTCATCCATTCATTCTAATAAAATATTCAAAGAAGAATAAAATATGCATAAATACCAAACCCCAACTATGGTTTATAGAAATACACCATATAATTATAAAAAATGGCACATAAATACAGTGCATAGTGGAATACATATCGTAATGCCAACCCCTAAACAGAGTTTTGAAGAAAACATGACACATGGACATATTTTAGTATGCATGGCACAATACCACTTATCTATAACTAAAATGCAATTGGCTACGAGCTCTCCACATAACACCTAGCTATAGACTGTGTGATTCATCAATCTCAACCATGGATCACCCCCTATATGGGGTTGAAACTCTATCAACAACAATATAAACCAAAAAATAGAAATATATGAATGGCCAAGGTACTGACCCAATACCCATTGCTCCAACTGCAGGCTTAAGCTTCCCCTAAAACCTACACCCAAGTGGAAAACCCCTTCTTTGTTCCCTGTCATTCCCTTCGTAGTGCCCACCTTCTAGGACTCCTTATGGCTAGCCAACAATGGTCTCATCTCTAGGTTTCCAATAACTCAAGCTACTTCTAAGGCTTCAAGCACCCTTATAGGCCATAAACCAAACTATATCCCAGTCAATCCCATTACTGAAGCATAGGGCTCACCAATTGGTCACATAAACATAAACAACTTCCAACTAGTTCCAGAACCCAAGTACAAAGCTCACCATTTGGTTGCCAAAACAGAGTTCACTAGAACTCTAGTTGGTTCTAAATTCCAAGCATAAGACTCACCAGTTTAAAATCTTCAGTTAGTTATAGAACCTAAGAACAAGGCTCACCAACTGGTTCATAACCATCCATGAATGAATGCTCTAATAATTGCTTTGAATCAATGAATGAACCCATTACAAGAAACATACACTTTTTATAACTGCATGATTCTTTGTGCCATGTGGCGCCCTCTAAGACTACATGGGCCCTAGGTGTCCTTTTCCCACAATACCTGTCACATTACCCTATTGCCTTTTCCACCTTGGATTTTCTCACCCCCCACATACTCTTTACCATTGAGTGGGCTTCGCAACTATATTTTATTATTATTATTATTATTATTATATGTATAAAAGTTACGCTGTATTTAAAATATTGGCTCTCTAGCCACTTAGCCATAATTCCATTTATACCTAGGAACGATGACCCCAAAAAATATCTAACACACACACACACACACACACACACACACACACACACACACACACACACACACACATATATATATATATGGGCATGTAGGCCTCACAATATAACTTAGCTCACCAACCTATGTCATATATATATGGCTCACCAACCTAAATATCACAGTCTTTAGACCCATTACATAGGCACTATAGCCTTCTGCACATATAATTGCAAGATTATTACACTAATTATTCAAGGGAGGAACTAGGGATGTTATGTTAATCTTCACCAGGTAACATTCAATATGGGTTTATTATTTTAATGCTTTCCTTGGGAGACTCATTTTGGACCCCATATTTTCTCTAATATCAAATATTTTATAAGCTACGAGGATTGTTCCCACTATTTTGTCTACAAATATTGATAATGGTGGTGAGATTCCACCAATTAATGGGATTATGGTTTATGTTACACCAATTAATAGTATTCAATAGTATTCAATATATTTAAAATTTGTATTGAAGATATGGTTCCTAAGATCATCATGTATTTCACTTAGGCCAAACAAAGAAGCATTTCATGTTGCTTCCCTCCTACAAGAATATATAAATTCCCAAAGATAAGATTGATATATAGAATGCATCACTTTACCTTCTTGACAACACTTGTGGTATGTAATAGCCCTGGTGAAAAGTTCATGTAATAAAAGTTAATAAAGGAAAAGAAGACCATGGTTAAGGGACACTTATTCCAAGCTGAATGCTGGGAAAATGTATCCTTGTGGGCATCACTGGATGTGTGTTTTGGCTAAGGAAATTGGCAAAGGCTAAGGAAGAGGCATTAAAAGGCAAAAAGGAATTGTTGGCACATTTATTTATGAAAATAAAGGAAATTAGAAAAAAGTAAGGTGAAAGGTCACAGGTTGCATGTGAGGAGGAAATTGAAGGAAAGTAATGGAAAATGAAGAAATTAGAGACCTCACGCATAAAAAGGATTCTGAAGATCAGTTCACGACTTTTGTGAGTTCAAGTTTGGAGCTCTCTCATTATTCTCTCTCTCACTCTCTTGGTCACTTAGAGTTTTCTTGGTGCACTCTAGCTGAAGCAAGGAAAGGAAAGGAAGGCAAGCAAGGATTAAGGAAAGGAAAGCAGGATCAAGAAACTTCCGCAGAAATACATGCAAGTAACCTTTTGCATGTGTGATTTCCTAGCTATTTTGGACATGCATGGATTTGCATGTTGGTGTATGGTTCTCTTGTTGTCGGTGGCATGGTTTTGTTAGGTTATGACAGTGGTTTTCAGCTTAGCCTAGCCTTTTTCCAGATGCCATGGTATGTTGGGATGTTATTTTTGGTTTTTGAGCTTTGGTTTGCTGGATGGATTTTGGAATCCTGGGCAGAGGTGGTCTCAAGGTTCATTCCCAAATGCCTAGGAATACCTTCACTAGTTTTGGAGGGATACACGGTAAAACCTGAGGGAGTAGTCTTGGTTTAGGGCCTAGTGATCCAAGTTTGGAGTAAAGCCTAAGGGACAAGGAGACAGAAAAATCCTCAAGGATAGTGATGGATCTAGATGGCATTCCAAGTTTTGTTCGGTTGTGATCGGAGCACTAGTTTTGGTGTGATCATGCCTTGGTGAGGGTGGAGGTGGTTTAACCTTTGGATTCCCTTGATTTTTCTTGGATTGGTTGTTCTATGAGATCCCACATTCATGCTTTGAATATGGCACGAGGGTGACTAGTTGAAAGAGAGATTTGGTTCAACCATGTCTATGGTCGGGTGGTACATGGAAGTATTGAACCTGGTCGAATTTGCCTATAATTAATAAAAGTTAAGTTCTCTTACTTTTTCACTGATTTATATGTGGATTTAGTGGTTGTCATATCTCTGAAATTTACATGGTTTAATGTTGGTTATAAGCATGGTTGTGTGACTGGTTTAAGTCATGGTTAGTTCATGTCGTGGTTCATGTATTTACTTGTAACCATTAAATGTATGGATGCAAGACCTAATTGATGATCTAGTAGTTCAATGGAGAAGGAGGTGATTCTTCTGATGATGTTTCATAAGGTGTTTCAATCATTTATGCTCTGTCTTGTATCCTATTACTGTAGTATGGAAGGAAGTATTGTACCACCATTCAAATAGAGGTAACCACTTTATCCATTGTGTTTGTTTATCAGATACAAAGCAACAGAGATATCCTTCCAAACATTTGTTCACTATCTCATTTTTCCTATCAGATTGAGGATGATAAGATGATCTATGAGCTAATTGAGTACCAAGACAAGAAAATAATTTTCTCTAAAAAAATCTAGCAAAAGTGGGATCTCTATCACTTACAATAATCTTTGGGTTTCCATGTAGCTTTTGAATTGTTTCCATAAATGCAGTAGCAATTGTACTTGCTTTAAAAGGATGAGAGACAAAATTGTGCATACTTGGTAAGTCTATCAACTACCACCATGATGACACTCTTTCCTTCAAACTTGGGTAAACCTGTGATAAAATCCATTGATACCTCCTCCTAACGCTGACTTGGAATGGCTAAAGGTTGTAACAAACTAGAGGTATTAATTGTCTAAACTTTATTTTGTTGGAAAACCAAACATTTTCCCACAAATTTCTGAGTATCAGATTTAAGGCCAATGCAAAAAAAATCCTTCTTGACCCTATGGTAATTTTTTAAAAATCTCGAGTGCCCTCCTAAGGGGGAAGTCTGCAATTCTAAAAGAATATTTTGGTTGAGTTGGGAATTCTTACAAAGATATAAGAAATCTTTGTACCATAATGAATCATTTTTCCAAATAAAATGTATCACATGTACTCGGATCTTGTTGCAACTTTTGAATAAGCTTCCATGCCTCTTCGTCATTCTTCCATTCATCGCTTGCTTCATTTATCCAATAAGGTTGGATAATATAAATGGCACAAATCAATGCTTCCACATGCTCATCCTTTCTTGAGAGTGCATCTGCAACAACATTTTGCTTTACTTTTTTGTAGACGATTTCAAATTCATAACCCAACATCTTTATGACCCATTTTTGTTTCTCTTCTGATGGTAATATTTTTTTCAAGAAGTATTTAAAACTATATTGACTACTTTTTTTTTTTTTTTTTTCTTTTTTTTACCTTGAAGTGTCTTCCCATTAGGTAAGATTGTCATTTATTTAGTTCATGTAGTATTGCCAACATTTCCTTCTCATAAATAGGTTTGTGTAAATACTTTCCTTTGATTGGCAATGGGTCTTTCTTCTTGCATTAAAATAGCACTAATTCCATTTCCTCAAGCATAACATTCCACAATAAATGTTTTTGTGAAGTCTGGCATAGCTAAGTCTAGTGGTTGGCATGTTTCATCTTTAAGATGTTCAAATGCCTTAGTTGGTTCCAAAGTATAAGAAAATGCATCTTTCTTTAGTAATGTTGTTAGAGATGCTTATATTCTCCCATAATTCTTAACAAACTTGGGATAATACCCTGTTAGTCTGAGAAATCCCTGAAGATTATTATGGTTGTGGGGAGTTTCCAATCCTTAATTTCTTTACTTTTTTTTAGGGTCTACCTTAACACCCTCATGAGATATAATATGACCCAAATATTCCACCTCCAGTACTCCAAATAAACATTTGGAGGTTTTTGCATAGAATTGTTTCTCCTCCAATAGTTTGAGAACCCTATCAACTTGTTGAACATGATCCTTCCAAGACTTGTTTTATATTAGTATATCATCAAAAAATACTAACACAAATTTTCTAAGGAAGGGATTGAAAATGGAATTCATTAAACCTTGAAATGTGGAAGGTGCATTAGTAAGGCCAAAAGACATGACCAAAAATTCATAATGACCCTCATGAGTGCTGAATGTTTTTTTGGAATGTCTTCAGTCTTCATTCTAATTTGATGATATCCTGAATGAATGTCCATCTTGGTCAAGTAAATTTCTCCATGTAATGTATATATTCCTTGTAGATTCAAAACTACTCATGTAATTTACTAAAACATAAAACTTTAATCTACTCAACTCTTCTACAGAAACAAATTAATGATCGAGAAATCACAACATCAACATGAGACAAGATTCAACACACATACACAAAGATTTATCTAGGGGAAAGAAACTGCTCAAAACCCTTCCTATATGTATTGCATTAATCAGAAAATAGAGAAGAAATATAATGATTTCTCAAGCCTAAGTAACCTCTACTCTAGTATAATCTATCTCACTACCTCACAGACTGACTATGGCCAATACTTCACCAATTTTCCTTCCTTCCAACTTCCTATTTCCTTGTGTTTTTCCTCGTGAAAGTAGGCCCCTATTTAATAGGAATTTTCCCCCATTGGATTGTGCAGTTCCTTTAGGGACTTGCTATGGCTGCATGCACCACATCTACAACTCTGATCAGTCTACAACTGATATTACACTTCCCTTGAACTCATGAATAGGTAACTCCAATTCTCTGCATGCATGAGCTAATTTAGGTTGATTGACTAGTTAACTGGTTGAATACTAAGTTGTGACTTACTACACACCCCAATACTAGACCCTCCACTAGTTGCTCCAATAGTTCAAACTAGTTTAACTTCCCATAACTCAATTAAATGATTTAAATTGTTACAACTAAAATTAACTCAACCTAGGCTCTTAAAATTTAGGAATCACTCCACACAATTGAAGTTCATGCCCCTAACTCGAATTAACTAAGCTAACTAAGTGATAACAGCCATGTCACCTCAGTTAACTCATTCAAGATTCCTGTTAATGTGGAATTTCAAATTTTCTCAATTATTATTAAGGCAAAATCAAAATTAAGAATTTCTTCTTGCATTTTCAACACCCCCTCTCAACAAGAAAGGGATTCACATCTACCCTGATCCATCACCTTTGGAATGTACTACATGCAACACTTATCTCTATTATTGTTGCTACTGCAACATCTACAGCTAAGAAGGATCCAAAAAATAAAAATAATCATTAAATCAATTTGCAACTATCTACTAGGAAAATTGTGCTATTGTTGACTTTGTTATTAAGCCCCATGCTCTGCTTCCAACACCCCTCTACACTCCCCAATATTGGATTCAAATTGATCCTCCTACTACTGAATATTGTGGGCCCCCGTTGTAAGGGTAATGGTCCATGAGACAAAAACACCTCAATGGACCCTGCCCAAATTTCTGAAACTCTTGGACTATGGATTCACATTGCCTTACCTAATACCTAGAGGTATGGATACATGTGCTATTGCTTCCCACATAGCTCAAAATTCCCCCCTACTATAGGTCTATGCTTGAGTGGATGTCTCCACTATGTCTCCTCTTTGATTTTCCATTTGTGGCTGCTCCACGACTCCTTGAGGCTACTCCTGAGGCTCTGTTTTGAGAGGTAAATTATTCTCCCCCTCAACCACCAATTCTCTAACCTTTGATTTTCTCCTCAAGGTTTTGCATGAATCTTAAACCTTAAGTGCATATAGGTTCTTTAATCTAGCACTGATTTGATTCACCTGCCCCATGGATATGTGTCTCAGAAAGGCTTTACCTTTACTAAAGATCACATCATAACCACGGTCTTCCAACACTACTACAGATATGAGATTCTTCTTCGGAACTGACACAAAGATCACATATTTGATTCAAAGAGGGGATCTTAACTCCATATTAAAGGTTACAGTACCAACCCTAGTAGCATTGTACCTTCCGTCGTCTCCAAACTCAATGTTCTTCTTGGGTCCTTCTCCTCCAAGTCAGTCAAAAATTCTATATTCCTCGTCATGTGCAACAAGGCACCATTATCTAGATACCACAAACTCCCGATCATGTTGTTGACCATGCATGCAATGAGAGTGAAATAAAGCTCATACTATGAAGCCAAAGCTTCACCCGTTGTTTCTTCTATAGACTCCTTCTTTCTTGCCTTCTTATGTGGGTACTTCATCGTATTGTGCATGAATTCATGACTGTGAAAGCACTAGATTTTGGAAAAGTCTTTCTTATTTCCCTCTTGGCTTGAATCAACCTCACCATGGGACTTCTTCCCCTTGGCCTTCATTCCATTTTCGACTAATGAAAATTCCTTTTCCACTTCTTTGGATGAGGTCCCATCTCTGTTATTTTGCCTTATCTCTTCTTGTACCAAATCAGACCATAGGTGTTCCCACTTTGGTAGCTTCTCCCTCCCATTTACCGAATCTTGGTATTTGTGCCAACTCTTAGGAAGACCTAGAAGTGCTAGGATTACCAAATCATCCTATGCTATAGTAACATGAACTTGACCAAGTTCATCACGATACCGTGTGAACCTACTCAGGTACTGTGGAATGGTGTCATTATTTTCCATATCGATCTTGTTTGTCAATTTAATTGTCTTGAATTGTTACATGAATTATCGACCAAGATCAGTAAATTGACGAAGTGTAAGTGCACTATATGTGCTAGAAGCCTTAAATTATTAAAATTTAAATGCATATGATTGAATTCATTATTGAGATTAATCCTATGAAAGATGAGCACATTCTTATGAAAATGATTTCTAAGCAATAAAACTCAAAAAGAAAACAATCAAACTCTTAATATATACAATCAATCTCACACTTGAAAAAAAAATAATAAGACTCAAATCATGAAAATCTTCAAATTCTATTTCAGATCTATCACTCTGCTTTGTAATAAAATTGAACAAATCAAAACCTTTCTTGAAAATAATCACATTCGCTTGAATTTATAAATCAACTATGAATACAAACTGTAAATAAAACCTTTGTTTTATAAAACTAAATCCTATTCTAAGTACAAAATCTTATTAATTTCACTACTACTAGATTCAATCTATATGCCAAAGTTATCATTCAAATCCTGTTACGAAATCTAAGATCCTTACAAAGAAAACATTCTAACAGATCCATCTACTTAATAAAAAGCAACTAATGAACTAATTTAAGTGGAAATTTTAATGAACAAAATAACAAATAAATTGAAAAACCTAACTACTTGAGGGGTCCCTCCACAAGTATATGGTTGCGAATCAAAATAAACACTCAGCCATGCATTTGAAATAAAATGTCTTCTTATAGATTAAAAACAGAGTCCTGTAATCCACTATACGCTTATAAAAATTACCACCCCTTTCAATCTGCTACAGAGTCTTTTATAAAGCCCGTATCATAAATGTTCAGAGCTTAAACTTCGATAACATAATACTAAAATTAAACATAAGAGATATTATCATGAGATCTGCTCATGATTTGCTATTTGACAAAGCAAATCGTGAGGCACAAATATCATTTCTCCCTCACCTGATTTAACTAACAGAGTTGACTTTCCCTTTGACTTCGTGAATGGAAGCTTCTTCTGCTGATCTAGTTCGTGTAGATAGGAGGAAATCCTTGAACACATATTTATCCATCTTCCCATATATTTCTCACTCCAGCTGGCACTCCAGAACCTAGCAAACCATGAGCTTAGCTACAAAATCACCCTGTTTCGGTAGTTGAAACAAATATTAGATTAACAATAAGGAACATTGTGAATTTATGAAAGACAAGAAAAATATATATCTGTCATGCCATTATTCTTGTTATATGATTCCCATGGAGTGATTATGGTGGTCAAAATCAAGTGAAATAAGTGAAAAAGTTGCCATAAAGGAAACAACTATAAGGCCCAAAGCTTGTCCTTGAGTGCTAGCTTCCTATGGTCATTATTTCTCTGAAACAAATTTGTCAAGGCTTGCCACATTGCATATGGAGTCTCCTTCCCATGGAGATTTCATACAATATGATCTCAAACTCCCTCCAATATGATCCTCCTTGCCTTTGCTACACACTTCTTCTATTCTGCTAGATATTGAGCATCAAATGTTGGAGGCTTCGGGATATCATTATCTATGAATTCCTTCAGCCCATTATCTTCCAAAAATGCCTCTATCTTGTCCCTCTAGGAAACATAATTCGAGCTACCCTCAAGGTCATACTTGAGTCTCATTCCATAGAAATCCACCCTGATATCTCTAAAGAATTGATCTTTTAAATTTGATCCATCTGCAACGAAAACTTAGAATTCTCTTTTCTATTGTGATTCCTACTCTGATACCATGTAAAAATTCCTTGTAGATTCAAAACTGCTCGTGTAATTTACTAAAACATAAAACTTGAATCTACTCTACTCATCTGCGGAAAGCAATTAATAATCGAGAAATCACAACATCAACATGAGAGAATATTCAACACACATACACAGATATTTATCTAGGGGAAGAAACTTCTCAAAACCCCTTCCTATATGTATTGCATTAATTAGAAAATTGAGAAGAAATACAATGCTTTCTCAAGCCTGAGTAACCTCTGCTCTAGTATAATCTATCTCACCACCTCACAAACTGACTATGGCCAATACTTAACCAATTTTCCTTCTTGTCAAGCTCTTATTTCCTATCATTGTTCCTTGATGAATTATGCCCCTATTTAATAGGAATTTTCCTTTGGATTTCATAGTTCCTTTAGGGTCTTCCTCATACTACATGCACCACCTTTATAACTCTGATTAGTCTACAATTGCTAGTACACTGCCCTTGAACTCCTGTCTCAACTGGGTAACTTGAATTCTCTACATGCATGAGCTAATTTAGGTTGATTGATCAGTTAACTGGTTACTCATTGAGTTTTGATTGACTAAACACCCCACTACTAGACCCTCCACTAGTTCCTCCAACATTTGGAACTAGTTTAACTCACCATAACTCAATTTAACTTATTTAAATTGTTACAATTGAAATTAACCCAACCTAGGCTCCTAAAATTTAGGAATCACTACACACAACTGAATTCATGTCCCTAACTCAAACTAACTAAGCTAACTAAGTGATAAAAACCATGTTACCTCAGTTAACTCATTCAAGCTGCCTCTTGATGTGGAATTTTGAATTTTCTCAATTTTGACTAAGGAAAAATGAAAATTAAGAATTTAATTTTTCAACACGAAATTCATCCAACAAGTCATCAATTACAAGAATGGGAAATTTATCTTTAATAGTGAGCTTATTGAGCTCACTATAATCTTGAAACATGCACCATGATCCATATTTCTTATGCACCAATACTAGTAGAGCAGAGAAACAACTTTGACTAGGTTGAATTATACCGGCAACCATACGTTCAATTTCACTCTTTTGGGCATAGGGATATCTGTAAGGCCTGGTGTTTGGAGGAAAACTTCCTGGAATCAAATGTATAGCATGATCATGATCATGAATATGTGAGAGGCCTCTGGGACTCTCAAATACCTTGGTATGATTGTCCAAGATTTTTTGGAGATCTGGAGAAATAGATGATCTCAATATTTGAACCTCTAGTAAGCATAATTGTGTAATTACAACCTATTGTTATTTATTTATAAGTTGTGCCATTCCATTAGAGATGATTATCTTTCTTGTTTTCCCTGTGATGCCCCTTAATTCAACTTCCTTTCCTTCCCAAAAAAAAATTCAGGAAAAGTTCTTGAAAATTAAAAGCTATCGTCCCCAAAGATTATAACCATTGGACTCCTAGTACAACATCAGCACCACACATTGAAATGGGAAGCATTGGACTATTAAATACATATTCCCCCATCGTTAGCTTGATATTATGGCACTTTCTAGAGAAATTTATAGTTCCTCCATTTGCAACCATCACTTGACACGCTAGTGCTAGATATAGGAAGCATTTCAATTCCTTGGCTATCTTACAGTGAATAAAATTATGGGATTAGTCCTCATATTTTGATGTTCCTTGTTCCTTTTCTTCCTCCCCTTCACAATCTATGTAAAATAATTTCTTCTTAACACACTTATGACCTTAAGTATTTTCTATCACAATTTTAACAAAGCTCTTTTTCTCTTTTTTCCTCCAATTATTTTGGTGTCAACCTTGTATGTTGTGGAAGGCTAGGAGCAGCAAAACTTCCATCTTTATAGTTGTGACTGGTAGACTTCCTTGTTGCAATAATTTTTATTTCAACTTTCCTTTCCACCCTGAATTCCTTCTCAAATGAATTAAGTTCCCAACGGCAAACCTCATGTTGGATGTTATCCTTTAAAGTCCCTATGAAAACATCAATCCTATGCTCCTATGGAATATCAGTTACCCTAATATTAATTTTTTGGAAGTTCTCAATGTGCTCCACCATTGAACCCTTTTGTTTTAGATTTATCAATTGGTTAAAGAAGGTATTTCTCTTTGTATCCTTATAATGTGTTATCATTTTTGCCATAAAAATTGACCAAGAGACAAGTGGTTTATGAGAACAAATCCATTGATATCATACAAACTGATTGGGTTCTAAGTAGGGAAAATTTTAAGAAGCCCTCTAAATTTATAAATATAATAAATGGGCGAATCTCCATGGTATATAGGAAAAATGGAAGGCGATTTTATCAATAATATAATATGTATATATAATTTTTTGGTGAATCTCTCACCAGACATGGCGAATATTTTACTCAATTATAAAATCTTGTAAGATCTTGGTATTACCATGGGTTATCATAAACCTGGAGCTTAAAAATTACTATTAGTAATTTATAAAAATTAATAAAATTAATAGTTGATTTTTATTTTATTTTTTATTTTAACCAAGCTAAAATGTTTAACATACATTAAATTACAACATCCATTTTTACACTTGAGCCCAAGAGGGATCAAATATTTTTTCACTCTATGCTAGTTTACATATCATGATATTTGATACCTCTCGGGGGTTAGTAGATCCAGAGTAAAGATGGATCTATGCTGGTTTAATTCCCCCATTTAAATAGGCTACATTCTATGTGAATACCATGTGCCATTTTGGTGAATACCATGGGTCAATACCATGTGCCATTTTTATTTTTATTAATACTAATATTAGGGTTAATAATGTTTTTTGGCATGGTATTAATAACAATCTAGTCCATGGTATTTGTCCCATAGTATTTTGCCCATAGGTTTCACCTAAATATAACGCATTTTTTGAGTGTTCTTAAATATAAGATGACTTATGGAGTAAATATAAAAAAATGTTTTATTTGTTTACCATACCTCTCGTTTATTTATATTTTTATTAATTTACCATACCTCTTTTACAAATATGGTATTTGGCCCATAGGATTCACTTAAATAAAACCTCTTTCTTGAGCCTTGATAAATAGAATGAGGGTTATGGAATAAATATAAAAAGAGGTTTTATTTATTTACCATACATCTAGTTTATTTATATTTTTATTTATTTACCATACCTTTTGAGTAAGTATAAAAAGACGTTTTATTTATTTACCATACTTCCAGTTTACTTATATTTTTATTTGTTTACACCCTTGCATGTATATAAGGTGACTTATGGAGTAAATATAAAAAATATTTTATTTATTTACCATACCTCTCATTTATTTATATTTTTATTAATTTACCATACCTCTTTTATAAATATGGTATTTGGCCCATAGGATTCACTTAAATAAAACCTATTCTTGAAAATGGGCGAATGGATTCACTTAAATAAAATCTATTCTTGAAAATGGGCGAATGGAAGGTTGTAACTCCTAATTTCAAGGGCTAAATTTACCTTTTTTACCCTCTCCCTTAAAATAAGGTGGGCTATTTGAGGTGATTTGTAAAAATGTACTATGATACAAAATATTCGCCCACTAAAAATTTAAAACCCCTTAATTCCCCCAAAGGGCGAACATTCGCCCCTAAAATTTTCTATGGTTCTAAGTATAAATATGAAATTCATACCTTTTATGTGTGTTACACATAATATAGATCAACAAATTGCTCCATCTATAATATCCATGCTACCGGATCTTTTCATCAAACTTCCTCATATTGATCTTTGGAATGTGGTGGGTCTTAAACCCAAAATTGGAGTCTCTAAAATCATAATTCATATTCCTTTTTTCCTCATCATGATTTTCATGGCTTAACTTGTCACCACTGGGAAGCCTTTCTTGTAGCAACATTTTCAACCCTTCCATCTTGATATTCATCATTGCGTCCACGTCTATTTTTAAACCATCCTTCAAGATTTTTATTTTTTTTCTTTTAAACCATCCATGTCCCCTTTTAAGCCATCCATATCCCATTTTAGTTCATCTTTGCTTACTCTTTGTGAAAGAAACATTTGTTTCAATTGGTCCCATAATTTTGATATATCATGTCGCAATTCTTCCTCTTCATGTGTCATAGTAGAGCTTTCTGTGGGCTTAATGGGTGTAGAATTATTTTTTTGGGGAGGAATTTTAGAACCAAATGCTAATATCTATGTTTCAATATGCCCTTTGAATCACTTCAAACTGATTTTTCAAAAAAAATCTATGCAAAATTTTAAAAAATACACACCTTTTTCTTGCATTTTAGGAGCTCGATATTGAAATTGTTGTATCTCTGTAATTTTAGATCTCCAAGGTATGAAATTTCATGCTACAATAGCTCTATGAGTCTTATTTCCAACCCCACAAGTCAAACCGATATTTGATTCTTTAGGAAAGGTTTATGCCCAATCTCCAATGATGACTTGATTATAGAGTGGTTTAGTAGAGAGAACTTTCAAACCAATCTCACACAATGCATCTCCTCCCACAAATTTCTTAGCAAATCTACAAAACCATTTGACTGAAGCCAAAAACATTTAAACCGAAAAGGGTAGTTTAATGGGGCTTCTTTCATATCAATTTCCAATCTAATTAGCTAATGATCTGAACCCATACATGGAAAATTTGAGGCTTCAATAAATATATCTTTTTGTAGGACTCTGTTTGATAACAAATATTGATCTAAATGACATGTTATTTGGTTCTTTCCTCCTTGAAAATTGTTCCAGGTAAACTACCCATTTTTAGTTTGAATGTCAACAAGGCGTAAGTTTTCCAACATTTTGTCAAAATCCACAAATGTTTGGTCTAACCAAGGAATACCACCTTTTTTCTCCTCTAAAAATCTTATTATGTTAAAATCACCTCCTAAAATCCATAACGAATTTCCTACCATTTGTTTCATGTCCTACAATTTCTGCAAAAGAAACCTCTTTTCCCTCGTACTTAAAGGTCCATAAATTGCTGAGAGGAAGAAAAAGTCCTTTGTTCCAACATACCTTAATTTACCTATAATAATTATAGCTAAAGCCAATTAGCCTTGGAATAACACCACTTGTGGGTTCCATCATACTTCTAATCCTCCTATTTTCCTCCCTTGCATTGATAGACATGTGCTTGCTCTCTTTCCAACAAAAACTTGTTGTTTGGTTCATTTTATCCCCTCATAGTTTTGTTTCTTTTATTATAACAATCGTTGGGTTTTCCTTCCTGATATGATCCCTAAGATATTTATGTTTTCCCTTGCTATTGAGTCCCCTTATGTTCCAGGAAAGTACTTTCATTATGAAAGGTTAGGTATGGCCAGTGACTTCACTAGTAGAGTTGTGGCTTGGTCTGTGATGTGATAATTCACTCTAGTGTTTTTCCTTCTTTTTTTGGTCTATTTATCTTCTTCTTAGTTTCCTTATTAAGGTCCTTTAATATAATTTATTGCCCCTTATCTTTGAAATCTTGGAAATATTGAGTTATTGGGTCCCCTATTGCGATCCATCTCTTAATTTTCCACTTGAGATAAGGAGTCGAATAGCTCTCCCTTTCCTCTTTAGACAAGTCACCTAGACCTTGTTGTTCCCAATCATTAATCATTATAACTAATATCTTCTCTTCTTCTGAGAGCTCTGATGTCTTTTGTGCCATTAGAGGAGCTACTTCCTCAAAACCTAGTAGTGAAAATAAATCAAAACCCCCTTGTATGTTTTCCTCCTTTTCCACCTTATGTTTCAAAACCATATTTTCTTGATTTTATTTTGTTAGGACAATATCCATCTAGATCACCTCCACGTTTTGGGATTTCTCTTCCATAACCTCCAGTACTAAGAAGGAATTCTTCTCCTCCAATCCCTTTGTGTTATATGATGTATGATTCCTCTAGTTACATCTCTGAGTTAAGACCTTTATGAAGCCATCATTATCCATATGACCTCTAATAGCTTGTTCCTTCTTTTTCATTGGAAATTCTTTTATCAGGTGACCATGTTCATGATAGAGCCTACATCTAAATAGGACATGCTCATAATCTAGAGGTTGTTTCCTGATCTCACCATGATAGTCAAACTCTATGGAGTCTAGTAATGGTTGTGATATATTCATATACATGCATAGCCTAGCACATGACATGTTCTTCCCTCTTTTGGTGACCTCTAAGACCTTAACAAAGTGTCCCAATGCTTGACCTATGCCTTCGAGAATCTCTGGTATGCAAAATTCAACTAGTAAGGAATATAATATAACCTGTATCGGTGATGTTTTAAATTGCTCCTTAGCTGGGTTGAAATAGGCTTCCTATTGCCTAATATAAATGCCTGCATTGTTGAGGAAATAGGCCCCCCTTCAAAGATTTGAGACATGTCTACAAGATTGGAAAAAATAATTGTGAAAAAACATTTTGAACCCAACCTTAAATCCACATCTCCCTTTGTTTCCTAGTTGATTTGTATCCATTGCTCCAATTCCTTCTCTGTTGGCTAGATTCTTATAAACTTACAAATAAAATCATGATCTCTCATTTTTTTCTATGGTCATGTATACGTCTTGAAGGAATGGTAAATCTAGGTTTTTGAGGAGATTTGGGAATACATTGACCTCGAAACCCCATTTTCCACTTATGACCCAAAATAGGAGTCGGAGAATAACCTAAAGCACTCCCTTTTATTCCCAATTTTCCTTCTCCTTGAAATGGCCCTACCAACTAGAGAATTTTCGAAGGAGGTGTGACCCCCTCCTACCTTTAAATTCATGTTTTGAGAATCCCTACACCACAATATCAGAGTGTGAATTGTATTGATCCTCAAATGGAGGAAAGAGAAAACCCCAAACTCGCTACCAAGCTTTAGAAGTTTCAAAATTTAGTTTTGTAACTATGAAGTTTCTGCATTGCCATTCTAGTAGCACCATTCATTTCTTATAAATTCCAAGTTGCTTGACAACTTACTCATTTACGCATATATTTTCATAATCATTTGCATGATGATAACAACATTAATATTGTTAAATAATAAATCCATACAGGTGAGTACAATTTTAAATAGAGGAGGAATGACCTGTTATAGAGTTTTATGAACATTAATATTACATAGATACATCTTCTATTTTCAAATTAGAGCTCTCTCTCTCTCTCTCTCTCTCTCTCTCTCTCTCTCTCTCTCTCTCTCTATATATATATATATATATATATATATATATATAGATTCATTTTATAAAATATATATATATATATATATATATATATATATATATATATATATATATATATATATATATATATAATGCATCACTCACTGTGGACTTATATTTTCCATAATCATTTGCACGATGATAACAACATTAAAATTGCATAGCTACATATTCTTTTTACAAATAAGAGCTGATAAATTTAAATAGAATTGATTTTTCTTCTTTTTTTTTAAATTAGAAATACCTTCTCTACCATTCATACATTTACATGGAAGTTTGGGTTGAGGAAATAATTTTCTAAGCCAATTTTAACCCTTCATTTACTATATTCCTTGTCAAAATTAATTATTATTTTTAAAATCTTTAACATGTTTAAAAGAGTGAGTAAATGTAGTTAAATTCCTTATTATTTTTTATTTTTTTTAGTTTTAACTATAGTAAATTTGATGATCTCGTATCACATCAATTTTTTCATAAAAACCTTTACTTTTGGCTTAAGAACCTTATCACTTCCTACTCCTATCTTGTCTTATATATTCCAAACAAAGTTATATTTGCATTTGTTTTCAAACCTTGTCTCTTATTTATAAATGAATAACTAAGGGAATTGAATAGTGACTTATATGTGTATGGATTGCATAAGATCATATTGTATATATATATATAAGACTTAGTCTCCTGACTTAAGGTCAAAGTATTTTGACTACGGCTGTATTTCAGGCATGGACATCAAATTCAACTTCATTTGTCTCCTACCATCATTAAGCAAACTCCAAGAGAGCATTTTTCAAGTTCCCAGGCGAAATTGGAAAAAATAGAGAAAGCATTGCGTGTTTTCCAAAGGGAGGGCACATTTTCTTATGGCATTGTGCACTTTCTTACGGCATTGCGCACCTGCCAAAGGGAGGGCACAGTTGTTTCTGGCATTGCGCACCTACCAAAGAGAGGGCTTGTTTTCTTGTGGCGCTGCTCACTTTCCCAGAAAAGCCAAAAACGCTTCCAGACTTTGCCAAATTGCCTCCAAATCTTCAGCAACATTGTCTTCAACCTCCAGCAAGTGAGTGACAGTTAAATATATCATTCTTCTTCCTCCTACAGTCATTCCTTATGGTATTTTGAAAGTTTCATTAAAGATTTTGTGTTTTACTCATTTCAAACCCTAGTATCTCCCTCAAATCACCATTGCATTCTCAATTCCCAAATTGCATTTCCCTACCCCTTCAGACCCTTCCCTCATTACAATTCCCTTTCCCTAAACCTTTTATCCCAATACCCTAAGCCCTATGTGCTACAACTACCTAGGCTCCCAACCCCCAACCTGTAAATAATTTCCCCATCCTATATTACTACTCTCTATCCCCTCCCCCATTTCATAAATCCCTAGCACCATCTCCCTCAATTTCCATTTCCCATTCCTTATTCCTAAAAACCACATACCACCAAAATCATACCTCCCTAGGGCTTTAACATTAAGACATTGTGGTAGAAGAAGAAAATAGACCATATAATGAGGGAGAAGAAACAGAGGTGAAGAGACCACACAAAGGGGGGGGAATACTCAACCAACGGATATCATGGAACTCTTGGCATCTCCTATGATTGTGACATGTTTCAAAAAAGTTGGCTGTTATGAATTCTGTGAGAAAATTAAAAAATTCCAAGACCATGCCATGTTCACCAGACTTTTCATATCTAACCTCCATGACAACCAAGTTACCCTAGCTGGTGTCACTTTTACAATATCCACTGCCATTATATAATCTTCCACTGGGATCCAAAATTTTGGGGAGAAATGGTTCAAGCAAAGTGAATTGGAGGAAAATTACAATGAGTCTTTCAGAAAACCAAGGTACAAGAATGAGAAAAAGAGGTTTTTCCCTTTTTCTTACCTCCTGGACAAATATGCCCCAATGATGAAGATTATCATGAAATACTTTTCATGTGAAGGTAGATTTTCTAGACTTTATGCCTATCGCATCTGACTCTTAATGCATTTCACTAGGGTAAAGATGTTCAACATACGCTACTACCTTTTCTAGAGAATTGATAAGATGGCATTTATTGTCCAAAAGAGAGAGTCTAAACATCAAATGAGAAGTCTTTTCCATCATTCTCTCATCAAAATCATAGTCCTCTGTCATCTCAAAGAACTGAACATTACATGGAGTACCTTCATAGCTAATCAAATATTCATTGATCCATCTATTCAGAATGTTCAAAATGTGCCTTCATCATCTCATCCTTCCACATCCATTCCTCCATCTTGGCCCACAGATCATGCATCATCATCAAATTAGTCTCCTTCACCATCACCAGTTCATGAGAACATTAAGTCACCTAGCAGAGATGAAATTGGTGAGCCGGAGCAAACTAAGCAGGTTGAGGTCATCAAGCCTAAAAGGGCAGATTTGGGCATGCTGGCACATACTTATTAGAGAGGTCATAGGCATGTGTTTTCCCCACAAATTATGGGAGGGGCCCTGCCTTCTTCACCAACAAAGAAGGTATACAAAGGCAAATAAAAGATGACGGAAGTAGAGGTTCAGGCAAAGATCAAACATGAGGAGGTGGACCTTCATGCAGTAGAGCAGGATTTTGACCTAGATGAGCATGATGACAATGAGAAAACTAGAATTTTCATCAAGGAAAAATATGCACTCATCAAGGAGCTATAGACCAAATTAGATAGGTCCAAATATATTATTTCATATTATGAACAAGAAAACCAACAACTTCAAGCCAAACATGATGACATGGAGATTCAACTCATTAAGGAAAAAAGAGAAGAAATGAAAGCTAAAGCATTGCTTGATGAAGCATATGATAGGTATGGTGAACCAGAACAAGAACCAAAAAGCAGACCTAGGACTAGAGGGATGAAAAGAGCTCTAGAACTAGAAAGACAAAAGGAGGTTGATCTTGCAAATCAACTCACATGGAATGAACAGTTTTCCATCATGATTAATGAGAACTGGGAGCATTGGCTTGACAAGGTAAACCAACATTTATAGAAGCTCCTAGATAATGACAATCAAGAAAATGGCATTAAGAGAAAGATGGAAAAACATTATGCCAAACGAGAAAGAAATGCAAGGGCAAAGCTCAAGGCAGCAAACGCAAAGATTGAAGCCCTAACTCACCAAGGAAAGAAAAAGAAACTTGATATACTTGCAGAGGCTTCACTCCAAGCCTAGCAACACTAGCATTAGCCACTTCACCAATTTTGAAGCATTTTGGCTCATTTTTTGCAAGTTATGTCTTTTTCTGTGTGTTCCTGGACAATGTTATATCAACAAAATGGTCAGCAATGCCCTTGGCGCTGTGCACTTTTTGAGCAAATGAAGACCACCAGTGGATGCCAAATGCCCAATATATCTAATAAAATCACTTTTCCAGCCCTAGTTCACAAATTTAGTAGGTAAAACGGGTAAAAAATAAGCAAAAAATCATGTTTCTGCCTCAATTTTGGCCTAGGCACTGCGCATGGAGAAGTCTTGGGAGAATGAAGTTTTGAGGGTTTAAATCAGCTTCATTTTGCAAACTGGAGGCATATTCAGAAAGTAGACTTAAAGGGATTTCCAATAATCCATCTTGAGCTTAATTTGGACTCCTACAACTCAGTCAAAATCATCCTGCAATAAGGAGGGTGCACTTGACACTCTGAGGGTGCACTTGGTAGAAAAATGGCGCACTTGACCATTTGCTGATATTTTTGAATTTTTACTCTAATTTTGACGTTAATCTAAAAAAATAATGTTTTCACCTATGTAATTAAGGATGGTAAATGTAATAATGATGTGGATAAGTTACCTAGGGGTATATTCATCAAGAAAAAGTTATCATCAAGTCAAATGAATCAGTTTCAATGTAATTAGGGAGGAGTCACTTAGAGCTCCATATACTCTAGGTATCGGTTTAGATTTTTGTGGATCTCTTCCTCAACTCAAGGATTCGACCCTTGAGGATGAGAGAAGGTTGTTTTGATGTCTATATCATTCCATTATTCACTCTTGGAAGAGGTTGGATTTAGTTGGATGTTGTAGTATTGATCAGAGACACTATTGTATCAGAATTTGGCTAGTTTTAATAAATGAGTTGTAGTTATTTCCTTGGGATACTTGTGGTATGAAAATTTAACATTTTTTCTTCTATTGTATCATATGTTTCAATGTGTTTTTTATTCCAACAATTATTTCATGTCTATTTTGTGATAGTTTTCAATTTGATGAACAAAACTCATGAGTTTCCATGCTTTGTTTTGGGGAAACTTTCACAGTCTGTAATCATTTCTTCAGTTTAGGAAGAATTCATGTGTTTCATGCTCTTCCAAGCTCCTCATCAGTCTAATCCATTCCACACAAATACCCTTAAAGTTTTAGGTTTTTTTCCTACCCTTCCCCTTTTAATGTCTGCAATCATATATTATTTTCCCTAACCTAGCCTCTTTGACCTAATATCCTCATCCAAAAATAACCCAATAAAATCAAATAAAAACAACCCTTTGCACTTTATACCTAGCCTAAAACTCTAATCCATCTATCCCTCTTGGTTGTGATTATTGGGAGAGAGCCCTCTCCGGCCTGGTAGGACTAGCTACCAAGTCAAAAAATTGGTTTGTGGTTACCTTAGCTAGACTCTTCCTCAGCCTTGGGGATCTAGAGGAGTGATAACACATCACAACCTAGAAAGCAAGTAAGCTAGGAATCTAAATTGATGGTTAAACCAACAACACATCTCAGTAATATTCATACATACTTATACAGAAAGATTCTATGCATGCATGCATAAGCAAATAGATACATATATCATTAGAGTAAACAAGATAGCTGAAATACAATAAAAACATATGCATGAAATGTGTTGGCTCGATTATATTAAGAAGTGAAAGTTCCAATCATATGGTACAACCATGACCAATCACTAGTCCCGATGGCGGAATGTTATAGTCACTACCACCTGCTCCTCCAAAAAGATATACTACCTCTGCACTATGGAGAAGCCAAGGCTTGTTACATTACTCTTCGAGCTTTCTCTAAGATACTCCTATTGGAAGCTTGGCTGACCAAAAGCCTCTACAATGAGTTATGAGGTAATATATATCGAAAAGGGTGGGATGACCCTTGACATCCCCCCTTGTCACTGTTCACCTACCCTCACGACTCTTCAACTACTCTGATTGTTACATTCAGCTATCAACACTTGAACTTCCACTTTACAAGATGTTACATCCAATCTGCACATGTACCCATGTGAGACAAAATAGGCTTCAGCAAGCCATGCAATACACCACTAATACTTGGAAAATTGTGGTAAGACCAACTCTTCGACATCCTTGCAATGATCGACAGTGGCAAACTAATGCCAATCTTGGTCATCCATAATGGTGTATGTGCACTCAACGGTGACATCCTACTGAAAGTGAACTCTTGCCTTTGTTGCATCCAAGTACAATAATATGGCTCCTCTGTCCAACTCATTTGATAACATGTGCAACATTGTCTTGAGTGAAGCTGTACCAGCAACATACTGATGCATAGTGTCTATGTTGATCTCCAAGTGTGTGTTGGTGACCATGGACATAAACTTGTCAAAATACATGTTCAGCTCCAGTTAGACTTGCTTCTTGTCTTTGCCTTGGTAAGTGTACCAAATGGGTGGGATTGCATGTGTGTGCACAATGACATCCATGCTTCTAAATGCCCTTGCATTTGATCGATAGCACGACTCACCCTGTCTGCTCCATGCCAGCTGTCGGATGGGTCCATCACCTATATGGGCATAGTTTCATTAGTTTGTGTGTGTTGCACCTCCTGTTGTGCCTGTTCCCACTGCAACTCCTTCTATTTTCTGTGCAGCTCTTGTTCTCCCTTGAGTTGCCCATCAAAACCTGTAACTCCTTCTATGTTTCTCCCTCTGCCTTCGCGTGATCCTCTCATCGCATCGTTTCCTCATAGCCTCAATCTCCAATGTTTCTTTCATAACAAGTGGATTTGCTTGAGCTTGCAGCTTTGTTCTGCCTCTCCGATGTTAACAACCTTCCTCTTGCATTTGTCGCATGCATGTGTGCTACCTTCCGCTACTGCTGATGGTGTTGCTCATTGCGATTCCATTGAAATTTCATCTTTATATACTTGTCCATGAACAACTTGATGTCTTCATAGATAGGCAAGTTCATAGACACTTGATCCACTGCATCCCTAGTTGTCCTCTGAACAGTGTCTTCGACTCTGCTCTCCTGGAAGCCATTGTACTTGTGCTGTTGAGAGGCAAACAGACACCTGTGAACCCTAGAGACATAGCAACACTCATGACAAGAAATCTGTCAGTCAAAAACCAAAACAAGCTGAAATATTGACATGCAACATAATTGTGTGATTGTCTGTGAAGATTGTGCAATTTTCACTAGGAGACTGGGAGACCGACTGCCAAAATTACGAAAGGCATTGTCTGAGCTATCAAGAGGCTGACTGACTATTGGAAATGTGCAATGAATAGTCCAGCCTGGTTTGCTACGAACTGAAACTGCATAATGCACAATTTCGATCAGCAGTGACATGCAAGCCAGCAAACTGCATTTTGCAATTTCTGGGGCTAGAAAGGCACTGCCTCCCATAATTGTGCAATGTAAGCTTGGAGTTTAGTGTTGGTATAGACTTTTTGCAATTTTTGGAGGGAAGGTAGAGCCTTCACTTATAGAACTCACAATGCTAGCCATGTAAGGGAAGGTCCGGGCTAAGGCAGCCCAGACCCGCCGACGGGCAACTGAAAACATGAGAAGTTTGAATGCATGGTGAAACTAAGTGTAAACAAGAGTGAATGATCATACATGTAAAAAGTAAGTGCAGGATTCAGAAAATGGGAAAACAAGCACGTGTGTGAAATGGGTCATCGCAACGATAATTGTCGGTGCAACAAAATGTCATGCATGCGATAGCAGTGGAATGCGAATGAAAACTGAAACGGTGCTTCTACAAGCTAACATACATTAAGATGACAACAATCTCTCATTGAAATCAAGCATACAACACTCACAAAAAGAAAAACACAAAAAGCGATAGAAACGCAGTGCAAGACATGAGAGGCAGGCTTACCTTAAAACAGCTAAGCTGAAAGTGCCAAAGTTCCTA
Source organism: Pinus tabuliformis (assembly GCA_031772625.1). Lineage (NCBI taxonomy): Eukaryota > Viridiplantae > Streptophyta > Pinopsida > Pinales > Pinaceae > Pinus > Pinus tabuliformis. The sequence continues at coordinate 379,102,927 of CM062808.1, read as the reverse complement.
GATGCAATGTGGGATGTCAGAGCTACAAGGTTGATGTGAGGAATGAGCTTTGCAGCATCCGGTTCATAAGTTTTTATAATATCAAGGTTATGACGTGCATGCCGAAAATCTAGGAAAAAGTGACACTTGGCGAGAGGCTTCTAAAATTAGATTTTCATGTAACCTCCAGCAGATAAAAATAGATCCCTAGATCTAGGGATGCCTTTTGCATGATGCCTTTCACTATTTCAGGAAGAACATCCCATGCATGCAAATTAGTTTTGCTTGGTCCTGGAGGGAATCGGTCAACCTCAAGGCACGTGCAATAGCCTGCTTGACTGAGAGAGGGATTTGTGCAATTTCTGAGGGGAACTCGGTTGGTTGTCCCAGAGGGATTGTGTAATTTTTGGGAGGAGGAAGTGACTGCTGCCTAGAATTGCACAATTTTTGGGAGGAGCTGGTTGGTTGTCCCAGAGGGATTACATAATTTCTGGGAGGAGCAGGTGACTACTACCTAGAATTGTGCAATTTCTGGGTTGAGTTGCAGTGTTTGTCAGATTGCGATGTTTTTCCAAGGAAGCCTGTCTGACTACTCTATGAAATTTTGGAGCTCAACAATCTGCCCAACTGATTTTTGCAATTTCTTGGCTGAGCTACAATGCTAGGCCAGATTACACAATATTACCAAGGAAGACGGTCTGACTGCATTGCACAATTTCTGAGCCCAGTAGGTTTCCTAGCAGATTTGCACAATTTCTGGAGGGAAGGTTGGTTCCCCTCCAGAATTGTGCAATTTTCTAAGGGAGCTACTCAGCCAGCAACTAGCCCAAGTCCAGAGTGGCAGCCTATGAGGGGAGTGAAGTAAACTAACATGCATAGGCTAGCAAGCTGTTGAAAAACCAATGAAGCCTATGTACTTGACAGTGCAAGGCTTGTTGCTAGGATGGTTGGTAGGGAGGCTCTAAAACAAAGTGGGGAACTTTTGGAGGGTGGTTGTAGCTGCTAAAACACTTGGCAACAAACTGGTAGAACTCCAGCTCTTTGAATGGACCTTGTTCATGAAAAGAAAGTCTAACACCTTTGGAAGTATTGTTCCACTCTCTATTCGTCTTGGTTTCCACACTTTCTTGATTGTAAGATGTATATCTGCCAAGTTCTTGGTCGATCAGCGCACATTCCAAGCCAAGTCAACACAGTTGTTTCGATTGGGGATGAGGGGTATATTGGTGCACAAGCTTTATGGCCGTCAAAGTTTTAGTTTCATCTCTCTTGTTTCTCTGCTTCCAGTAGGCCTGGACAATACCCCGACAGAGTCACGCAAGAACACAGGCATCGCTTCACTACCAGTGAGTCGGGTCAGTACCTTAGAAAAATTACTTGTATCACCTATTTGCATAGGAAGCCTTTGTCTTATTTCACCTTATTCATTTTTTCATTTTCCAAAATTTTCACATTTTCATTTTTTTCATTTTTCATTTTTTGTAACTATGCATAGCACTTATTCATTCTAGAGGCGGAAGAGGGATCTCAACTTATTGAGAGCAGAAGATGTTGTTCCTTCAGAGAAGTAGTTTATATATACCTATGATGTGCTTGTTAAATTTTCCCCCTCACCTTACTCTACTTGATTGAGATGACAAGGATTACCCAAAAAAACCAACTAGAGTAGGTGACACTAATTAGCACGTAAGCATTGTGTTTTCACCAAGGTTCACCTCAAACAATACATATTTTCGATCAACATATCATGGACTAAAGATAATAAGTTCTTCATACAAAGGCAAGATGACAGATAATGAATTATTGATAACTGCACAAGTCCTCTTGTACTTTACCCAACTTGTTTCAAGAGTCATGCACGGTCTCATGCGAAACTAACCTATGAATGTAAACAAGCAAAAGCAACAAGACAAAGCAAAAGTAGAAGTAAATGCGTAAGAAAAGCGAGTAAGCAAACAAGCAGGAAAAAAACAAACATGCAAAGTAAGAGGCAAGCATGCATGCAAGAAAACAAACAAAAAGCAAACACTACTCCTACTCCTAAGCTAACGGTGCAGGGGTCTTCTCGCATGAAGTGATACTTCCAATGCATCCATCGGCACATTTTTTGACCCATGTTGGTGAAGGCATGGTTCACAAACAAGACAATTGGGCGAACCAGTGAACAAGAAAGACATAAAAATGAAGACAAACGCACTCTGAGTTTAAAAGTGTCCACAGAACATAAGTGGGTGAAATGCATGACATGAACTCTATGGACTTTCCATGGTGCTATGCTACACTGTGTGTAGATGTCAAGTGTATGCATTCTCTTTACTATGACTTGCAAGAAAACATGAGAAAGGTGGACCACTTACATGCGCAAGTGTGTTTGTTGTGTAATATTCCTCCAATGCAAGAACGATGGCGTCGTGTAGTTTAAGCGGAGGAAGTGAAATCTGGGTGTTTAGTTGATCTTCAATGAAAAGTAGAGAGTGATGAGGAGCCTTGTGTGTTTCAACAATTTCCTGATTAGAGGTGAAGCCAACCTTAGGACGGCGAGGACCTGACATAACCAATAGCTCGGGCTGAAGTGCCTCAACAGTTTGTGGGGTTTCGACTTCATTGACAGATAGATCATTGTATACCAATGTCTTAGACAAATTAACAATGATTGAATCAATGTCGTGATCGGATGAAGAAGTAGAGAGATCACTACAACTAAGATCAAAAAATTCAAGATGTTTGCCGACATCCGCGTGATTTGATAAATCATGCAGAGGGGTAGATGAGAAGAAAGGATGTTCACCCTTTGTGTTTTCGTAAATGACAGATGACAGATTGGATGGATTTTCAGAGGAAGATGTGTCCTCTCTGTAATGTAATGACATACTAATATCCTACATGTCCTGTGAACGATCAGAAGTAGAAACATCTGGAAATGAATTTTCACAGAGGAAATCAATAGTGGTAGAATCACAAGAGATGTTAGGATAGAGTGGGTGAGGTGAAAATGGAAGGGAGTCATCCTTCACTGTGGGTTCATCTTTAGATTCCCACACATACTCACCATGAATGATGGCACAGGTTGGTTGCACAACACCAACTTCATCAATAGTTTGTTCCTTATTCACAACTAGTGTGGACTTTGGGACGAAAGGGCACAAGATAGTACAATATGGAGGATCAATAGAACACGGGGATGGAGGTTGAGGGAACGAAACCACGTGACAACTAACAGGCTTGCAAGCGAAATCTATGCAAATATCAAGAGCAGGTGGGGTGGGAGGATGTGATAGTTCACCAAATGTGTGTGCATGATCTCCCACATCACTCTACAGTGGTGGAGTTGTTTGATGCGGTGAAGGCAGACAATCATTTGTGACAGGAACTATGCCTGCCTGTGATTACGCATCTCCATCACCGAAGTGTGCTGAGCGGGGCTCAGATGATTTCAAGAATTGTGGATTTTTGATATGTAAAGAAGATACTCAAATATTCCGTCGATAAATTCCCAATCAATTTCATCTTCGGGAAATCGATATGCAATATTACAAAAGTGTGTGTGAAACTGTTCAATGGATTTATCGGGTGCTTTTCGTAATTCTATAATTTCTTTGTTGAGTGATTTACGGTTAAAGTGATTGATAGCATGGTTTATCTATGCGACTAGGTGAGAAAGAGAATGAATATATTTTTTCAGGCAGTGTGGCACACTAATGCATTGGGTGCCCTTGAAGCGCATAGACAAACAATGCACAAGTCATGTATTCTTCAAATATTCCATGTCTTTCGCATGAGCCTACAATGCCAACTGTGTGCCTAACTAAGGCTACGTAGCCTCCACCATCATATGCTTTATGTGACAAGTTATCCTAGAGCTCTTTCAATATTTTGAAGTCGTTTCCATAATACATACACTCGGGAAGACGAACTTTGTAGTTGGTCATGATAGATATGAAAAGATTCAAAACAGATTGTGAGGACTCAACTTGTCATCTGGCCCTCCTTCTAGCACTAGAAATTTTGACGGTGTTGGACCTGCCAACATGTCAGGGGATCTCCTCGGTAAGAAGTCCCAACTAAACCTCATACTGTTTGGTGTAGGAGTCCCAGCAGTGGGTCATACAATATCGCCTTGACAACGGTTTCATGCAAAGGAAAGTAAGATGTCCCTACTGGTAGAAAGGGTGTGACATGCGCAAAAATCCAAGGAAGTTGTATGCACGATTCTAACACATGAAGAGTGAGGTGAGTGTGCCACTTGGAAACTTGTGGAAGCACGCGGCTTGAAAGGGAACACACGAGTGAAGATGCATCACAAACTAGAAAGCAAGTAAGCTAGCAATCCAAAGTGATGGTTAAACCAATAACACATCTGAGTAAGATTCATACATACTTGTATAGAAAGATTCCATACATGCATGCATAAGAAAACAGATACATATATCATTAGAGTAAACAAGATAGCTGAAATACAATAACAACATAAGAATGAAATGGGTTGGCTCTATTATATCAAGAAGTGAAAGTTCCAATCATACCGTACAACCATGACCAACCACTAGTCCTGATAGTGGAATGTTACAGTCACTGCCACCTGCTCCTCCAAAAAGATATACTAGCTCTGCACTATGGAGAAGCCAAGGCTCGTTACAATACTCTCCAAGCTTTCTCTAAGATATTCCTATCGGAAGCTTGGCTGACCAAAAGCCTCTAAAATGAGTTATCAGGTAATATATATCGAAATGGGTGGGATTACCCTTGACATTCACCTTTGTGATTGTTCACCTACCCTCATGACTTTTCAACTACTCTGATTGTAACATTCAGCTATCGACACTTGAACTTCTACTTTAGAAGATGTTACATCCAATCTACACATGTACCCATGTGAGACAAAATAGGATTCAACAAGTCATGCAAGGAATCACTGATACTCAAATAGTTGTGGTAAGACCAACTCTTTGATATCCTTGAGATAATCGATGGTGGAGAACTGATGCGAAGCTTGGTCATCCGTGATGGTGTATGTGCGCTCAATGGTGACATCCTGGTGAAAGTGAACTCTTACCTCCGTTTCATCCAGGTACACTGATATGGCTCCTCTGTCCAACTCATTTGATAACATGCGCATCATTGTATTGAGTACAACTAGACCAAAAGCATACTGATGCATAGTGTCTATGTTGATCTCCAAGTGTGTGCTGGTGACCATGCTCATCAACTTGTCAAAATACATGTTCAGCTCCAGTCAAATTTTCTTCTTGTCTTCGCCTCAGTGAGTGTGCCAAATGGGTGGGATTGCATGCATGCGCACAATGACATACATGCTCCTAAATACCCTTGCATGCAATCGATAGCACCACTCACCTTATCTGTGCCATGCCAATTGTTGGATTGGTCCGTAAACTGTATGGCCATAGTTTCATCAGTTTGTGAATGTTGTGCCTCCTATTGTGACTGTTCCCACTGCAATTCCTTTTGTTGTCTGTGTAGCTCTTATTCTTCCTTGAGTTGCTGCTTCAGGACCTATAACTCCTTCTCTATTTCTCTCTCTGCCTGCCTATGATCCTCTCGTCATGTCATCACCTCATAGCCTCAATCTCCAAAGCTGTTTTCATCACAAGTGGATCTACTTGAGCTTGCAGCTTTGTTCCGCCTATGTGTTGTTAACAACCTTCCTCTTGCATTTGTTGCATGCAGGTGTGCTACCTTCCGCTGCTATTGATGGTGCTGCTCACTGTGATGTCGCTGCCATTTCATCTTGATATCCTTGTCCATGAACAACTTGATGTCTTCATAGATAGGAAAGTTCATAGACACTTCATCGACTGCATCCCCAGTTGTACTCTGAACAGTTCCTTCGACACTGCTCTCCTGGAAGCCATTGTACCTTTGTTGCTGAGAGGTAGAGGAACACGTGTGATACCTACATACACAAAAACACTCATGACAAGAAATATGTCAGTCGAAAACCAAAACAAGCTGAAAGACTGACATGCAACATACATGTCTGACTGTTTGTGAAGATTGTGCAATTTTCACCGGAAGGCTAGGAGACCAACTGCAAAAACTGTGCAAGGCACAGTCCGCGTTGTCAGGAGGTTGAATGATTGCTAGAAATGCACAATGCACAGTCCATCCTGGCCTGCTGAGGACTGAAACTAGGCAATGCGCAATTTCAGTCAGCAGTGACATACAAACTAGCAAACTGCATTTCGCAATTTCTAGGGCCAGCAAGGCACCGCCTCCTAGAATTGCCCAATGCAAGCATGGAGATCAGTGTTGGGCTAGACTTGTATAATTTCTGGAGGGAAGACAGAGCCTTCGCTTCCCAAAATGCGCAATGCTAGCCGGGCTAAGGCAGCCCAGACCCACCAACGGGTGACTGAAAACATGAGAAGTTTGAATACATGGTGAAACTGAGTGTAAACAAGAGTGAATGATCATACATGCAAACAGTAAGTGTTGGATTCAGAGAACATGAAAACATACATGTGTGTGAAATGGGTCATTGCAATTATGACTGTTGGTGCAAATGCAATGTCATGCATGCAACAGCAATGAGATGCGAACAAAAACTGAAACGATGCTTCTAAAAGCTAACATACATTAAAATGACAATGAGTGCTCATTGAAATCAAGCAGACAACACTCACACAAAACGAAACACAAAAAGCGACATAAATGCAGTGCAAGGCATGAAAAGCAGACTTACCCTGAAACAGCTAAGCTGAAAGTGCCGACAATTCCTAGGTGCAATATGGGATGTCAAAGCTGCTAGGTCAATGTCAGGAATGAGCTCTGCAGTGTCTGGTTCATGAGTTTTGATAATATCTAGGTTATGATGCGCATGCCACAAAACTAGGAAAAAATGACACTTGGCGAGAGGTTTCTAAAATGAGCTTTTCATATAACCTCCAGCAGTTAAAAATACATCCCTAAATCTAGGGATGCCTTTGCATGCTGCCCTTTTCTATTTCAGGAAGAGAATCCCATGCATACAAATAAGTTTTGCTCGGTCGTGGAGGGAACCGATCAACCTGAAGGCACATGCAATAGCCTGCTTGACTGTGAGAGGGATTTGCACAATTTCTGAGAGGAACTGGGCTGGTTGTCTGAGAGGGATTGCATAATTTTTGGGAGGAGCCGGTGACTGTTGCCTAGAATTGCGCAAATTCTAGGAGGATATGGTTTGTTGCCTCATAGAGATTGCCTAATTTTAGGAGCAACAGGTGACTACTACCCAAAATTGCGCAATTTCTAGGCTGAGCTGCAGTGATAGGCTAGATTGTGCAATTTTCCCAAGGAATATCATTTGACTACATTGTGCAATTTCTAAGCCCAACGGATTTGCGCAATTTCTGGAGGGAATGTTGGTTCCTGTCCATAATTGCATAATTTTCTAAGGGAGCTGCTTAGCTAGCAACTAGCCCAAGTCTAAAGTGGCAGCCTATGAGAGGAGTGAAGAAAACTAACATGCACAGACTGACAAGTTGCTGAAAAACCAATGAAGCCTATGTACTTCACAGTGAAAGACATGCTGCTAAGACGGTTTGTAGGGAGGCTCCAAAATGAAGCTAAGGAAAAATTTTGGAGGGTGGTTGTATTCATTACAACAAGTTCCAAGTGGCATGTCAATGAGCTTCTATTAACCACCTTGACTATACGAACTCGAATGTTGCTGAAGTCACTTACTCAATTTTCCAAATGGAATCTCCATGGTGTTTTTTATTAGACTTATGGTAATGGTTGTGGTTAGTTGGCTTATTAAGTAGCTTAGTTGTGTGGCAGCTTTAATTGTATGCACAACTTATGCAGACTATTGTGACTTAATGATAGACTCATTGATTGACTTGCAAAGGTTTCAGATAGTTATTCTATTTCATAACTACTCCTGGGATAAGTTGAAATCTATTCATAAGACGCCGTTCACATAGAAATGAATAGGATGTTGGAAGATCCCAAAAACAAGCAACTATCCTGAACCAGTCACAATCAAAGATGCTCCGATTTTCAAACATTCATAGAATATGTGCACCAGTTGGTTTGAGAAATGCAAAGTTTTTGATTTAGAAGTTCAAAAAACTATCCACAATTCGTAAGTCTGAGGAGTAAAAATAAAATAGGAGGATTGAGTCAAAAATAAGTTTGATTTATGTCTGAAACAATTTTATGTGTTTATCTTTGAGGAAGATAGCCAAGATAAGTCGAAGTATGGCTTGGTTGTTTTTGGTTTTTGTAAACTCTATATAAACAAAAGTGCCCAAAGAACAAACGCATATGTGTTATCATTTTGTTCTTGAAATTAATCAATATTATGCTTGGGTGATCCGTGGGGTTCTACATCTTCATGTGCATTGCACTTTGGTATTTTTTTTATGGGTTTTTTTTCCTATCGAATTGCACTGAGTAGTCAACGATTCAAGACACTGATAAATCCTTGAGCTGGGCCCACTCGAGGCACGGTCAAGTGCCAAATATTTTTCAGTATTTCGATTGGCTAGTTAGTTTGTTTTATTCGCTAGATTGGATTGTCACATTCACTTATTGCTTTTGCTTTATGCATTGAATAGTCTGTCGTATTCATTTTCTATTGGTTTTTTGTATTCGCAGCGTGTTTCATTTCTGTGACCAATCTAATAAGTTATATGAGAATCACTAATGATTTTTATTTATGATTTATGATTGTGTATCTCAGCTTATGTGTGATTACATGAAATGCGAACAACGTGATGAATATCTCTTTTTGTTTTAGTATATATGTTTATTGATTTGAAATATTTGATTTTGAAGAGTCCTAATATATTAATTACTATGGAATTGGAAATTAAAACATCTTTAAAATACTTTTCTAACCTATAAACTACTTTGAGCTTACCTTTTAAGAATTTTTGGGCAACTGTGGATCCATTAAGTCTAAGTTTAAGAAGTAAGATCTTTTTGAGTAAAACAACAAACTCCATGCACTTAGAGTAAGTCATTTAATAATCGAAAAGTCTTGTCCCCCGTGTATATTGCATTGAGCCCTCATAAGTCTCTGTTTTCGTAAAAAGATGGATTGATTCAATGGACTTTTAGGATATGGCAAAAATTGACCCAATCTGTTTGTTTTGTTTCACTAATGTAAAAAGATTTTACATTTGCTAACCCAGTTTACAATTAAAGGATAGTGTATAATTTACAATATTAAAACATCAATAAAAACACTTGTCAAAATTTTACAATATTCGTAAATGAATGCAATTTCAAAGCCATTCTAATGAGGAATAATGTGCTAATAAATTAAAATATCATATGGAATTTTCAAATTTTTATTTTAAATACATAAGGAGACAAGTGTTGTAGGTTAGTTTAGCCTTTCCTGGTTGATCCAATCTGTAACATTCATGTCAATGGATTAATTTGATCTATTTACTGAAAAATAGTCCCAATCTCCCATCCAATTTTAGTTCCAATGCTGAACTGACAACCTAAATAGAAGGGAAATTATTCGATAGAACAAAAAGGGGAAGGCACAAATTAATTGATTAAATGGAATGATTTAATTTTCATGACGGAAGAAGAGGAGAGAAAAGGGGAAACGAAAACAAAAACAACACAAAACTTTCTTGATAATTACAAATCCCTTTTAGAAGCTACACTTATGGAAAAATGACATAAAAAATCATAGTCTACCTTGGTTAATGCTAAATTAATAGTGGTAAATAAGCAAATTGAATCTTCTAATCTTTCTTTGGCACGAACTAATAAATTGAGATGTAAGTGGATAAATTAATTGCTTACTCAGGAACCACCAAATTAATTGGGTAGTAACCACTAATAAGACTAAACATCTAGAATTTTAGTCCTACATAAGCGATGAGGAATAGACATTTAGAATTCTAGTCCCACGTAACTGCTGAGGAAACCATAAATAGTGGTATGAAGTAACTCCTAGTATGTTATTTACGTGCATATGAACTATTTTGAAGGATTTTATTTTTGTATGCTCTTAAGAATTAAAATCCACTACACAAATGTTTAAAAGCATGTATAAATATTGCAACCATATGTATAAATTATGGCATAAAATTTTGAGAAGATTATCTATATGGCATTATATTTTACATTAAAACATTAAAATATAATCTAAAAAAATATTTAAACGAAAACAAAATAAATATTTCATTAGTCAATAATAAACTTCTAATTGTCAATAGGGAAATTGTTTGCTAAAAATCTTACTTTGGTTGGGACTAATAACCTACATACTACACTCTCATGTTCTACGTTTAATAATTTAATAGCCAATCCGAAATTTGTAATAAGGATCCATTGGTAAATCTGATTTATCTAGGTCAAATTTAAGCGCATAACTTAGGTAAATCTGATTTATCTAGGTCAAATTTTAGCGGCATAACTTAGGGTGTTGTGGAAGATATGGAGTCGCCGGGGTTTAAGGAATGAAAAGATGAAGCGGGGGAGATGTCCGGGTTGTATTTAGTTGTTAAGAAATTTCATTAATTTGTAGATTCTCTCAACAACTTGAGTTATATCATTGTTTTATACCAAAATTCCACAAATTATATCATTGTTCTATACTAAATTATATCATTGTTGAATTATACTATTGTTCTGTGTCAAATTATTTCACCAAATTTCAATCAAAATTATCCAAGCATATAATAATTAGACAAAACCACACTAATAATTTCCAAAAATCTCAATTAAATAACTACGTTTTATTGAGCTAAACATCTTTATTGCTTATTAATAGCGAAATAATTTTTTTTCATTTTTTTATTTTATTTTTTTGAACTAAGAGACTTGTTCTACAACTTAGTATGATGTGTAATGATATCTATCTCATAAAAGTTAAAATTTTATTCATACTAGCCAAAAAAAATCTAAAAATTAAAAATTAAATATTATACAAAATATTTAAATAATATCCACTAATAAAAAAAAATTACACGTAAAGAAATTAAATTCATCTAAACTCATATTAAATTGGTATTTAAAATAAATCTATATTAAATAAATAAAAATTTATCTATCAAAATACATTTCTATAAAATTCAATTTATTAAACCAGAACAAAGCATTGAACAACAATAAAGGTCAAAGAAATTTGTTGAAATTTTACATATCAACATACATGTCTATAAAATTCAATTCATTGTAAACCTGCCCAAAGCATTGACCAACAATAAGTGTCAAAGAAATGTTGAAATTTGTTTCTGAACGGCCTAAGAACGTGTAACCTACAACATTACACTGGCAATATTTCATGTGCATATAGATACAGAACAAAGATAACGTAGATAAGGTTTTGATGAATATGAAGTTTGAATGCTTTGCATATAACAATCACTACAATTACAATTGTATTAGGTAATCGCATTACTCAATTCAGTATGTTTTGTATTTTTGGAAGTATATTTTTAAGTTAATTTTGGGAAAAAATTGATAGAGATTTATTTAAATTATAAATCTCAATGGTGAGATTTATACCATTAAAGTATTTAAGGAATTTTTAAAGTCAAATTTATTCAAAGTATTAGAAAAATATTCTAAATAATAAAAAACCATTGTTTTATCAAAAATTATATTGATTGTTTTTTTAAATATAAAAGAAAAACATCAAATAGTTATATTGCATTTAGCTAATTAAAATAGTCATATAAATTAATAATTTAAGTGTAAAATAATTTTTTTATAATACATATAACATTGTTAATATTAAAAAAATCACAAAAATAACTAAAATGTAATAACAACAATTAGTATCATTATTATTTAAGTATTAAGGGGTTTTCGCAGTGCATTATATTAGATATCATTTTCGGATTCAACTGCGTTAAGTTATTCAACTATGACCATTTCCATAAGAGGTATTCGTAATTGACTAATTTCTCATGATTTTTGAATCGTTCACTTAGCACTCATTGCATCGGGTGATGCTCACAGGGGTGAAGAAGTGGGATTGAAACTAGTGAAATGAATCACGTAGCATCAATCATCACTTCTAGGGCTTGCACCTGGTAACCAGGACTTCCCCAGAGGTCACCCATCTTAGATCACCTCTGGCTCAAGCGTGTTTAACTGTGGATTTTTCCCCACAATCAAGCCCACTTAGCTTGCTACCCATTTGAAAACCTTAGCAAGTATTGTGCCTCATGAACCATTCAAGTACAGTTCCCTTCACTCTTTTGAATTTAAGTATTAAGTCGTTTTCGCAGTGCATTATATTAGATATCATTTTGGGATTCAACTACATTAAGTAAGTCATTCAACTATGACCATTTCCATGAGATGTAGTCATAACTGACTAATTTCTCATGATTTTTTAATATTTCACTTAACACTCATTGCATCGGGTGATGCTCACAGGGGTGAAGAAGTGGGATTGAAATTAGTGAAAGTGAGTGTTAAGTGAACTATTCAAAAAATCATGAGAAATTAGTCAGTTATGACTACCTCTCATGGAAATGGTCATAGTTGAATGACTTACTTAACGTAGTTGAATCCCAAAATGATATCTAATATAATGCACTGCGAAAACCCCTTAATACTTAAATTCAAAAGAGTGAAGGGAACTCTACTTGAATGGTTCATGAGGCACAATGCTTGCTAAGATTTTGCAAATTGGGTAGCAAGCTAAGTGGGCTTGATTGTGGGAAAAACTCCACAGTTAAGAGTGCTTGAGTCAGAGGCGATCTAGGATGGGTAACTTCCTGGGAAGCCCTAGTTACCGGGTGCAAGCCCCGGAAGTGATGATTGATGCTATGTGATTCATTTCACTAGTTTCAATCCCACTTTTTCTCCCTGTGAGCATTACCCGATGCCATGAGTCCTAAGAGAACTATTCAAAAATCATGAGAAATTAGAGTTGAATGAAAATCATGAGAAATTAGAGTTGAATGACTTACTTGACACAGTTGAATCCCAAAATGATATCTATTATTATTATTATTATTATTATTATTATTATTAAAAAAACAAAATATATATAAAAAATTTCTTAATCATAGAAATTTACCCATACTATTTGGTAATTGTTTTTTCAACCATTATACTATTTGGTAATTGTTTTTTCAACTATTATAGTTGCACTCATAATAATAAACTATATTTAATTATATGAAATATTTAAAAATCTAGCTAATATATATATTTATAAATAAATTAAAATCATAACCATTAATTTTTTTAATATGATATCAAATTCAATTAGTATAAGCAAATTGTGAAGGTTTTGTTTTACATAATTATATTTTTATTTTGGTGTTTATTTCAAAATGCTCTTTCAAAATTTTAATAAGTAATTATTAGATGGTTTACGAAGATTTAACTTTTATTTTTTTTAATATGATATCAAATTCAATTAGTATAAGCAAATTGTGAAGGTTTTGTTTTACATAATTATATTTTTATTTTGGTGTTTATTTCAAAATGCTCTTTCAAAATTTTAATAAGTAATTATTAGATGGTTTAAGAAGATTTAACTTTTATGAAATATGTTGGTATATATAGATATATATCAACTAGTAAAATTAATCTATTATGATATTTTAACCAAAAAAATATATTTACAAGTTAAAGAATTTTTTTAATAAAATAAAGCAAATCTCCATACTCACAAATATGTTTTAATTTAATTTTTTTATAATAATAATAATTATAAAGTTATAATTTATTTTATTTTTTTAATGTGGGCAATGTTAGATATATTTTGAGATAAATGTTTTGATACTTATCTTGAATGGATATTTATAGACATTCACTAGTTATTTAATTTATATCACTTAACTAGTGATTGTAAAAAGACAAAGCTCCGAAGGATAACTCAATTTGTCAAGTTCTTATTGTTAAGTATCTTGCAAATTTAGAAGTCATAGCGTAAAATCTGGACATCCTTGAGATTAGGTCCAACTAGAGAAATTGACGAAGTAGAACTATTTCATGGATATAGCTACATAGTTGAAAAGAAAAATTATAAAAAAATATATATATATATATCTTAAACCCTGTACAAATCATATATAACCACTAAAAAAACCAAAGGAATTTTTTTTTTTAAGATTTATAATTATAAAACATATATGTGAAACATAAAATGGAATTACTAGGAGACAACTTAAGCACCTAAGAGATGACATAAAAACCAGTTGCAAGGAGAGAAACTAAATCGATAACGGTCTTGCCCCTCTCATTCTAGACCAACAAGAACACATGGATGCGAGGGAAAAACTGAACGACGACATTAAAAAGTAGTTGTAAGCCAGAAACTGAATTGATAACGGTCTTGTTCCTCAAGGGCAAGAACAAATAAAAGCACGCATGAGAAGAGGATTTAATACGATAGATACATAACAAAGTTCTGCTATCGTTACACCGTTGTGGAATCTGCAAAGCAAACTATCTTGAGAAATGGCATCAGCGGTAGAGCGTTCACCAGGGCCCAAGAGTACCGATACCCTAGGAATAGGCAAGCGGGGACGTTGCAAACTCACCAAATGGAATGCCATTGCCTTCTGGCAATTGGGTACTCTGGAATCATAACTCTTCTCTGAAAATCGTAACTCTTCTCTCTGTCAAATTTTCATTGAAGAGATTATTATAAACGAGCAACTTATTGAAGCTTAGCAATATTCTTTTATGTTGCAGCTGTGGACCCGGGAAACTGTGCGATATGCAAACATCACCTCACGGCTTATTGTACGTAGTTATTCATAAATATGTTTTGTTATAATATTATGGATTAATATCAGCATTTATTAATATTGTATTATAAATATGATATATGTTTATATGATTTTTTTTTAACTGAAATTTTAATAGCAAATTAGTAATTTCTTTAGATATGTGCAACAGTGCAGAAGTTAAATATATCGGGGCCCTATAGTCAAGCCTAGGTCTTATAGTCAAGCCTAAGACTAAGCGAAACTCTTATGCCTATGGGATGCAAAAGGGAAATATATCAGGTTCCCATGGTCATAGTCAACCCTTGCCTATGGGATGCAACGGGAAGATATATAAAGGTCCCATAGTCATAGTATATCAAGGTCTTATCCTTATGGGATGCCTATCCTTCCAACTTTACAATGATGCACTCTTAGGTCCCATAGTCGTAGTATATCAAGGTCTTATCCTTATGGGATGCCTATCCTTCCAACTTTACAATGATGCACTCTTAGGTCCCATAGTCATAGTATATCAAGGTCTTATCCTTATGGGATGCCTATCCTTCCAACTTTACAATGATGCACTCTTATGGGATGCCTATCCTTCCAACTTTACAATGATGCACTCTTATGGGATGCCTATCCTTCCAACTTTACAATGATGCACTATGTATCTGGGGACTTGAACTCGGGGGAATGGGTTGGCAAACCACCAACCCTACCACTCGATCTAAGCTTGGAAAATGACAAACCACCATCCCTACCACTCATCTAAGCAGCACCATGATTTTTAGTTTGAAAATAAGCATAATTGTTTTTAAATAAATATCAATGTGACTATTGCTAACAATATTTTAGAATATTTTGTGGAAATTACATCTCCACTATATAATTAAATTAAAATTAAAATTATGAAAACTCTATTAAATATATACTCATTAATTATTGGGTGGATAGTAAAAATTTATTCTCCATAACTAATAGTAGATAGTGCATTCCTTTATTGTCCCAAGCGCCAAAAAGCGCCCCTAAAGCGCCCATAAAAGCAAAGAAAAAAACTAAAAAATAATAATTAAGAGTGGGACTAAATGAAAAAAAATTGTCACCTTTTTCCCTCTTTCTTCTTTTCTACTTTTTGTCAAACTGGTACCTATAGAAATAGAGCAAAAAAAAATAAAAAAAATAAAAACAAATGTGGGGCTAAACAAAAATCTTTGTCACCCTTTTCCCCCTTTCTTGTTTTCTACCTTTTGTCATTCTCCTTGATTAGGATACAATTAGTTTACAATTAGTGATTGGTGGGGCTAAACAATAAATCTTTATCACCCTTTTCCCCCTTTCTTCTTTTCTACTTTTTGTGATCCTCCTTGATCAGGAGTGCTTGTTACAATTAGTTTACAATTAGTTGATTGGTGGGGCTAAACAACAAATCTTTGTCACCCTTTTCCCCCTTTCTTATTTTCTACTTTTTGTCATCCTCCTTATCAAGAGTGACTATTACAATAAAAAATGAAAGTGGGGCTAAACAAAAAATCTTTGTCACCCTTTTCCCCCTTTCTTCTTTTCTACTTTTTGTGATCCTCCTTGATCACGAGTGGTTGTTACAGTTAGTTTATTCTTACAATTAGTTTACAATTAGTTTATTCTTATTCTTACAATTAGTTTACAATTAGTTTATTCTCGTCTCTCTGCCTCGAATGTTCCTTATTTGAGTTTGAAATCCCATGAGTGGTTGTTACAATTAGTTTATTCTCTTTTGTCTTCCTCGAATGTTCCTTATTTGAGTTTGAACTCCCATGAGTGGTTGTTACAATTAGTTGATTATCTTCTCTTTGCCTCGAATGTTCCTTATTTGAGTTTGAACTCCCATGAGTGGTTGTTACAATTAGTTGATTATCTTCTCTCTGCCTTGAATGTTCCTTATTTGAGCTTGAACTCCCATGAGTGGTTGTCACAATTAGTTGATTATCTTCGTTCTTCCTTGAATGTTCCTTATTTGAGTTTGAACTCCCATGAGTGGTTGTTGTAATTGGTCAAATATTCCTTATTTGAGTTTGAACTCCCATAAGTGGTTGTTACAATTAGTTGATTATCTTCTCTCTACCTCGAATGTTCCTTATTTGAGTTTGAACTCCCATGAGTGGTTTTTACAATTAGTTGATTATCTTCATTATTCCTCAAATGTTCCTTATTTGAGTTTGAACTCCCATGAGTGCTTGTTATAATTAGTTGATTATCTTATGTCTACCTCGAATGTTCCTTATTTGAGTTTGAACACCAATGAGTGGTTGTTACAATTAGTTGATTATCTTTTGTTTGCCTCGAATGTTCCTTATTTGAGTTTGAACTCCCATATATATAAGGATAAGTTGATCCCCTATTCCATGTTGGCTCAATATTCTTCATTCGCCACTTCTTCATTAGCTGAAGATATCTGTGGGGACTAAACAAAAAATCTTTGTCTCCCATTTCCCCTTTTTATCTTCTGTTTGCCTGAATGTTCCTTATTTGAGTTTGAACTCCCATATGTATAAGGATAAGTTGATCCCTTGTTCCGTGTTGGCTCAATATTCTTCATTCACCACTAAACAAAAAATCTCTGTCTCCCATTTCCCCTTTTTATCTTCTGTTTGCCTCGAATGTTCCTTATTTGAGTTTGAACTCCCATATGTATAAGGATAAGTTGATCCCTTGTTCCGTGTTGGCTCAATATTCTTCATTCACCACTTCTTCATTAGCTGAAGATATCTGTGGGGACTAAACAAAAAAATCTCCCTTTTCCCCCTTTTTTCTAACAAAAAATCTCTGTCTCCCATTTCCCCTTTTTATCTTTTGTTTGCCTCGAATGTTCCTTATTTGAGTTTGAACTCCCATATGTATAAGGATAAGTTGATCCCTTGTTTCGTGTTGGCTCAATATTCTTCATTCACCACTAAACAAAAAATCTCTGTCTCCCATTTCCCCTTTTTATCTTCTGTTTGCCTCGAATGTTCCTTATTTGAGTTTGAACTCCCATATGTATAAGGATAAGTTGATCCCTTGTTCCGTGTTGGCTCAATATTCTTCATTCACCACTTCTTCATTAGCTGAAGATATCTCAATATTCTTCATTCACCACTTCTTCATTAGCTGAAGATATCTCAATATTCTTCATTCACCACTTCTTCATTAGCTGAAGATATCTCAATATTCTTCATTCACCACTTCTTCATTAGCTGAAGATATCTGTGGGGACTAAACAAAAAAATCTCCCTTTTCCCCCTTTTTTCTTTTCTACTTTTTTTTCATCTGTGGGGGCTAACCTTTCTTCTTTTCTAATTTTTTTCATCCTCCTTGATCAGGAGTGGTTGTTACAATTAGTGAGTGGTTGTTACAATTAGTTGATTCTCTTTTCTGTTTTGTTTTCTTCAAATGTTCTTTATTTAAACTCTCATGGGTGGTTGTTACAATTAGTTAATTATTCCTTATTTGAGTTTGAACTCCCATGAGTGGTTGTTACAATTAGTTGATTATAATATTCCTTATTTAAACTCTCATGGGTGGTTGTTACAATTAGTTAATTATTCCTTATTTGAGTTTGAACTCCCATGAGTGGTTGTTACAATTAGTTGATTATAATATTCCTTATTTAAACTCCCATAAGTGGTTGTTACAATTAGTTAATTATTCCTTATTTGAGTTTGAACTCCCATGAGTGGTTGTTACAATTAGTTCATTATAATGTTCCTTATTTAAACTCCCACGAGTGGTTGTTACAATTATTTAATTATTCCTTATTTGAGTTTGAACTCCCATGAGTGGTTGTTACAATTAGAGTGGTAGTTACAATTAGTTTACAATTAGTTGATTCTCTTCTGTTTTCCTCGAATGTTCTTTATTTAAACTCTCATGAGTGGTTGTTACAATTAGTTAATTATTCCTTATTTGAGTTTGAACTCCCATGAGTGGTTGTTACAATTACTTGATTCTCTTTTGTTTTCCTCAAATGTTCTTTATTTAAACTCTCATGGGTTGTTGTTACAATTAGTTAATTATTCCTTATTTGAGTTGAACTCCCATGAGTGGTTGTTACAATTAGTTGATTATAATGTTCCTTATTTAAACTCCCATAAGTGGTTGTTACAATTAGTTAACTATTCCTTATTTGAGTTTGAACTCCCATGAGTGGTTGTTACAATTAGTTCATTATAATGTTCCTTATTTAAACTCCCACGAGTGGTTGTTACAATTAGTTAATTATTCCTTATTTGAGTTTGAACTCCCATGAGTGGTTGTTACAATTAGAGTGGTTGTTACAATTAGTTTACAATTAGTTGATTCTCTTCTGTTTTCCTTGAATGTTCTTTATTTAAACTCTCATGAGTGGTTGTTACAATTAGTTAATTATTCCGTATTTGAGTTTGAACTCCCATTAGTGGTTGTTACAATTAGTTGATTATAATGTTCCTTATTTAAACTCCCATAAGTGGTTGTTACAATTAGTTAATTATTCCTCATTTGCGTTTGAACTCCCATGAGTGGTTGTTACAATTAGTTGATTATCTTTTCCTGAAATGTTCCTTATTTGGGTGTTCCTTATTTGAGTTTAAACTCCCATATGTATAAAGATAAATTCATCCCTTGTTCCTTTCTGGCTCAATTCTTCATTCGGCTCTTCTTCATTATATGAAGATATATGTGAATTTGATATTTCCTCAATTCCCAAGTCCTTCCCAAGTCCTCCTCGAGAACTGTTATACATATATTAAAAAAAAACTCGAGAAATGTTATACATATATTAAACAAAAAAATCCTATTTACATAGTAATACTTCAAAAGAAATATTCCCTTAACGATATTTACAATTATTAATATGTTTGAGTTGATCCTTGTTCCGTGCTGGCTCAATTCTTCATTCGCCACTTCTTCATTAGCTAAAAATATCAGTGGATTTGAGATTTCTATGAATTTGAGATTTCCTCACTTCCCAAGTCCTCCTCTTCCTCTTCTTTGCCCCATTTTGGTGTTGAGAAATGTTATACATATATTAAAAAAAATCCTATTTGCATAATAATACTTCAAAAGAAATATTCCCTTAACAGTATTTACATTTATTAATATGTTTTCTTTTATACGTTCAGGCGGCAACTGTGTCTCCCGCAGAGGAGACGAATTCAGATATAGGGAAAAGGATCCGGGAGACTGTGAAGTTGTGAAGGGTATGGTCGCACTACACATACATATACGTGGTTCATTTTATATATTTGGTTTTGATTAATATATTGGAAATGACAGGAACATGTTCTCATTCGTTTCATGATGACTGCATGAGTATGTGGCGAGGAGGAAGTCATAACATAGTATGCCCTTTAGGTAGGAATTTTGAACTGCTCTTATTCTTTTAAATTTTTTTGAATGAAGTTAATTTTTTTATTATTCAACTTTATTAAATTTTATAAATATTTTAAAGTTTGGGATTGAGTTTTAGAAATATTTTATTTTGTTTTGAAAATGAATTATATTTTGTGGATAGTTAAAATAAAATGATTATATTAGTGGGTTCGAAATTTTAATAATGTGATTAACCAAAAAAAATTCATTTATAATTTTGTAACTTTTTTATATATAATATCATTCTAATTTATAACATTTTAAAAAATATTTCAAAATTAGTAATCAAAATTTTTTAACTTCTTTAGTATGTAATTATTTGTATGTATATTAATGAAAAAAATGCTACTGCATGGGAGGCCCGTGAAGATTTATTTAATTGTTGTAGTAATGTATTTAATTGTTGTCGTAATGTGATTAATCCTAAAAACATTAATTTATAATTTTGTAACTTCTTTATATATGATATCATTTTAATTCATAATATTTCAAAATTAATTATCAAAACTTTCTAACTTTATGAGAGATTTTTGCATTTGTTGTCATAATGTGATTAATCCTAAAAACATTAATTTATAATTTTGTAACTTCTTTATATATGATATCATTCTAATTCATAATATTTCAAAATTAATAATCAAATCTCTCATAAAGTTAATATGTGATCATAAAGTTAATATGGATCACAAAAGCCTCAACTTAACACTTTCTAACTTCTTTGGTATGTAATTATTTATATGTATATTAATAAAATAGAAAACTAATACCAAATTTTAATAATGTGATTAATCCAAAAAACATTTATTTACAATTTAATAATTTCTTTATATATGATATCATTCTAGTTCGTAATATTTCAAAATTAATAATCAAATACAAATAAAATCCCGTAGAATGCAAGTGAAGATCTAATTAATTGTTATCCTAATGTGATTAATCCAAAAAAAATATTTTCAATTTTTTAAACTTTTTATATATGATATCATTCTAGCATTTCAAAATTATTTCAAAATGGATAGTCAGAACTTTCTAATTTTTTTAGTATGTAAATATTTATATGTATAAGTGAAGATCTAATTAATTGTTATCCTAATGTGATTAATCCAAAAAAAATATTTTCAATTTTTTAAACTTTTTATATATGATATCATTCTAGCATTTCAAAATTATTTCAAAATGGATAGTCAGAACTTTCTAATTTTTTTAGTATGTAAATATTTATATGTATAAGTGAAGATCTAATTAATTGTTATCCTAATGTGATTAATCCAAAAAAAATATTTTCAATTTTTTAAACTTTTTATATATGATATCATTCTAGCATTTCAAAATTATTTCAAAATGGATAGTCAGAACTTTCTAATTTTTTTAGTATGTAAATATCTATATGTATATTAATCCAAAAAAAATGCTAATGCAGATAGGACTCTATGGGAGGTGATTCCAGGGGAGGACCCTCAGACTTGACCTGGACGTTCTAATTAATTGTTGGCCTTCCATAAGTATTTCATATGTTATCCATAGAGGCTGATGCAGACTGGAGAAGAATTTCTTAACTAATTGTTATTTCACACTTTATGTATGAGCAACTATCTCCTAGAGAGAAAGATGGTGATGGTTCATTGATCTTGCCTTACGTTACACTTACATTCCTCTCACTCAATAATACAGTATGTTTGACGATATTATATAAGTTTAAGTCAGTAACTTATTTTATAATCTCAAAACTAGTTTTATTGATTATAAAATCATTTAATAATTTAGTTTCTTGCTTTAAATCCTGTTGTAACTAGGTCATTATTTAATTTTGTTAAATAAATGTTGTAACTAGGTCATTATCTAATTTTGTTCAATAAAATTTATTGTAAACACATGGTTGTTAACCTGAATTTTATTAATCTTATGAAAATTTTCTATATTTATGAATATTTATTTTCTATATTTTCTTTGTTTTATTACCAGTAAAATAGATTGAGATATTTTTTAAAATGTATATTTCTGTAATTGTTATTGTTTTGTGATGGTTAGATTGGTTAGATGACAATGCTTTGAACATGTTTTCTTCTTAAATGTTTTTTAATGTATGTTGTGGTGTTATTGTTTTTCGTATTTGGATGAGGATGTGCAGTGTCATGTGCCATATTTTTAAAGTTAGAAATGGGAATGATATGTCTCTAATTGATTGGATTTTTTTGGGTTATGTGTTTGGG
Source organism: Pinus tabuliformis (assembly GCA_031772625.1). Lineage (NCBI taxonomy): Eukaryota > Viridiplantae > Streptophyta > Pinopsida > Pinales > Pinaceae > Pinus > Pinus tabuliformis. The sequence continues at coordinate 379,080,717 of CM062808.1, read as the reverse complement.
AGTTTAAAAATGAAAATTAGATTTTTTTTAGGGTTACGTGTTTGGAAGTTTAGAAATAGAAATGAATGTGTTTAAGTATAAGTTTAGGAATGAGAATAAAATGTTTTTAGTTGATTGGATTAGAAATGGAAATGAGTGTGTTTAAGTATAAGTTTAGGAATGGGAATGAAATGTTTTTAATTGATTGGATTATTTAGTGCAATGCTTAGTTGCAACTCAGAGTGAACAGGAGTTGTGTTCACACTCTAGATCATGGACCAATGGTTCAATGCTTTCCATTAACATTCTAGTCTGTGTCACCTTTATGTGTTTGAGAGTTTGGAAATGGAAATGAAATGTTTTTAATTGATTAGATTTTTTTTGCAATAGTTGTGTCACCTTTATGTGTTTGAGAGTTTAGAAATGGAAATGAAATGTTTTTAATTGCGACCAATGGTTCAATGCTTTCCATTAGCATTCTAGTAAGTGTCACCTTTATGTGTTTGAGAGTTTGGAAATGGAAATGAAATGTTTTTAATTGATTAGATTTTTTTGCAATAGTTGTGTCACCTTTATGTGTTTGAGAGTTTAGAAATGGAAATGAAACGTTTTTAATTGATTAGAATTTTTTTTGCAATAGTTGTGTAAGGCGGTCTAGGAATGGGAAACAAATGTCTCTAATTGATTGGATTGTTTTTTTGGAATTGTGTTTGGAAGTTTAGTAATAGGAATGAAATGTCTCTAATGACTAGGAAAATCTAGGAAAATTTTGGGAACTTCTTGAAAACTTCAATTTCAAGGAAATGGGAGCTTGGGAACTAGTTTTCTATTTAGAAATTGTTTATTATTGCTAGTAACCAATGATATTTTTGTTGTACTTTTATATCATGATATCTAATTGTTTAAAATTTATATAATGTTTAATTTCAAATCAAAGATTAGGATTGAAAATGAAGTTTATCATGATAGGTAATTGTCTAAACTTGATATGATGTTTAATTTCAAATCAAAATATTTATGTTTTGGGAAGATTAGGATTGAAAATGAAGTTTAATTTCAAATCAAAATATCTCATGTTTTGAGATCATAGGAATGAAAATGAAACATCCCTAATCGACTAAGGAAACTTAAGAGTTTCTTGAGAAATTTAACTTTAAGGAAATGAGAGTTTGGAAACTATATAAAAAATTTCAACCAAAATTTTATTTTAATATTAACAAATATTGATTTTTAATATAAATTAATTATATATAGATATATAGCTAATTTTTTTAAATTTATATGATGTTTAATTTCAAATCAAAATATCTATGTTTTGGGGAGCATAGAATTGAAAATAAAGTTTATCATGATAGTTAATTGTTCAAAAATTATATGATGTTTAATTTCAAATCAAAATATCTCATGTTTTAAGAGCTTAGGAATGAGAATGAGAATGAAAATGAAACATCCCTAATTGATTAAGAAAACTTAGAGTTTCTTGAGAAATTTAACTTTAAGGAAATGAGAGTTTGCAAACTATATAAAAAATTTAAACTAAAATTTTATTTTAATATTAAAAAATATTGTTTTTTAATATTATTAAATTAAAATGAAAAAAAAAATAATGCATATGTAAGGCAGTTCTCTAATTGATTGGATTATTTTTTGGGAATTGTGTTTGGAAGTTTAGCAATTGGAATGAAATGTCTTTGAAGTTTAACAATAGGAATGAAATGTCTCTAATTGATTATATTTTTTTTTGGGAGTTGTGTGTGGCAATTTAGGAATGGGAAACTTTAAGGAAATATGGGTTTGGAAACTATATAAAAAAAATTAATACAAATGTAAGGCAGTGTAGGAATGGGAATGAAATGTTCAAATTATCACATTATTACAAATATTTATATCATAATTATTCAAATTATAACAATAAAACAATATGAATCTAATATTTCTGTGTTGTTGTTAATAATCGAAGATAGTTTAATTGTATGTTTTTAGTGGGAATAATAAATTGTTTGAAGTTTAATTTCAAATCAAAATGATTTAAGATTTTAAATTATCACATTATTAGAAATATTTATATCATAATTATTTAAATTATTACAATAAAACCATATAAATCTAATATTAGAAATATTTATATCATAATTATTAAAATTATTAAAATAAAACCATATAAATCTAATATTATAGTTTGTTGTTGTTATGAATTAAACTTGTTGTGGTTATGAATTAAAGATAGTTTAATCGTATTTCTTTTTAATAGTGGGAATAAATTGTTTGAAGCTTATGTAATGTTTAATTTTAAATCAAAATTGTTTAAGATTTATATAATATTTAATTTCAAATTGAAATATCATGATGATTAGTAATTTAGTTTATTGTTATTATTCATTAATATTAATTTGAAAAAAATAATAATACATATAAAATATTTATATCATAATTCACATTATTACAAATATTTATATCATAATTATTCAAATTATAACAACAAAACAATATGAATCTAATATGTTTTTTTTTTAATAAAGTGGGGATAGATATTTTGAAATTAAATTTCAAATCAAAATTGTTTAAGAATTTAAATTATCACATTATTACAAATATTTATATCATAATTATTTAAATTATTACAATAAAACCATATGAATCTAATATTTTAGTATTTTAGTTTGTTGTAGTTATGAATTAAACTTGTTGTGGTTATGAATTAAAGTTAATTTAATTGTATTTTTTTTTTATAGTGGGGATAAATTGTTTGAAGTTTATATAATGTAAATAATTATTACAATAAAACAATATGAATATAATATTTTAGTTTGTTGTGGTTTTGAATTAAAAGTTATAAATTAAAGATAGTTTAATTGTAATATATAGTGGGAATAAATTGTTAGTATTTTAGTTCATTGTTATTATTAATTAATATTAATCCATTATTATTGTTTTTATATTATAAATATTTTTTTTGTATAAAATAACAATTTCAAATTATTATGTATTTAATTGGTTGTTGGACGGAATGTTGGTCGCACAGATTGGCATTAATGTGCGCCTAGTTCGAGAGTTCATGCTCAAGGTTTTATGTACGGCTCGGTATTTGGTTCACGCCATTGCTCCTGGTTCTTTTCAGCTCCGCCCGTTGTTCTTCCCGTGCCCCTGCCTCGCTCAGATTGTTTGGAAGCACGCCTGGTTATTTGGTATTGCTGGGTTCCTCCGTGCTCAATCCCTCTCCCGTCAGATCTGCCATCTTCCTGTCATTCTAAGAATGCCTCGCTATCAAGGAGTCTCTCGCCGAGGAGGTAACACCGGTAACAGAGACAGAGCCTCTCGGTCTGCTCCTGAGAATGTCATCCCCATTACTTTGACCTCCTCGTCCTCATCGCCCTCTGGCCATGCTAGGCCTCTCCCGCACAATTCCTTTCAAACTACCCGGTTCACCTTCCATAGCAGGCTCAACAAGCCAGTTGTCTGCTAGTATCATAGTTATTCTTGCTGAGGAAGAGGACAATCCCAACAGCTCAGCCCACACCACCACCTCTCAATCCCAGGAAGACAGCTTCCTTCAGGGGGAGATGGTTGGGTTTGTGTTTAATGCAGACAATATGCAGGACGATACCCCTGTTTCTGAAGCGCCTCCGCATCCGGCTGATTCAACACAGCATGAGATCCTTGCCTGTGGACCGACTCATTATGCAGGAAGCATCCTCAACCTGGTAACTCCTCGAGAAGGTGGCATCGAAGGAATTGAAGACAATGGTTTCGTCACCTGGGTTGCTTCGTCTAGCCAGGTGGATAAGGACATGCCCGACTCTCCGCAACATGCAGATTAAGGCTGGTTCATCACTGACGGGTGGCATTCTCGCCTTTGCTCTGTTTGATTTTTGTTATATGTCTTTGTTTCTGGGTCTCTGGTTATGGGTCTGGTTTCAGTTCTTGTTTAAGTTTTTGGTGCTAGCCAACATGTTCTTAGTTTGCAACAACAACTCTGGTTTTGATGAGTTCTGTTTTGCCTCTTTTGTTCATGACGGGCATGATAGCATGCGTCTCAATAAAGCCTCCGCCGGCGATAGCTATGACATTTTAGACTTAGAACATAATTATTTTTTAGTGGGTCACTGTCTAACAAATCAAGTTTTTGAAGTCTGTAATCCGGAAATGGCAGATAGTAGGATATGTATGTCTCAGAATTTCTGGCTGAGGGTTGGCCTCTGCCCCCTCTGAAGTCTCGACCTCCATGTACATATTTTTCTCTTTTTTAATATAATTAGTATTTACGCAGAAAAAAAAATAAAAATAAAATAAAATAAAATAAAAATAAAAATAAAAATAAAAATAAATAAAAAATAAAATAAAATAAAAAAATAAAAAATAAAAAATTCAAATTATTATTATTTTTTATATTATAAATAATATTATTTGATTTCAAATTGTTATGTAAGTGTTATTTTTTATATTATAATAATATTATTTATTTTTTCTTAATTTAAATAGTAACGTTTTCAAATTGCTATATAAATAATATTATTTGTTTTTTGTTAATCAAAAACAATTTCAAATTTAATTTGGTAACAATAGGTGTATTTAGGTCGACGCGTTTCGAACCAACTATTTGGTTCATCATCAAGACGATGAAAATTAGCAAAAAGTTAAATAGGGAGTCAAGACCAAAAATTAGCAAAAAGTTAAATAAGGAGTCAGGACCAAATAGTTAAGGGAAAAAACCCCTAGATAATTGGATGGGAAAAAGTAATTTATTTAGAATTATTAATTAATTGAACCAACTATGTGGCTCATCATCAAGACAAGATGAAAATTAGCAGAAAGTTAAATAGGGAGTCAAGACCTTCAACATCAAGACAAGATGAAAATTAGCAGAAACTTAAATAAGGAGTCAAGACCAAAAATTAGGGAGTCGGGAAGGGAGGGAAAAACACTTAAGGGGAAAATGGCTAGATAATTGGATGGGAAAAAGTAATTTATTTAGAATTATTAATTAATTTATTATTATTAATAATATTTATTTATATATTTAAACATTTATTTATTCTAATTTATTTTTATAATTGGATCATTATGGGATAATATCTAACTAACCTAACCCTAAGATAGAAATAATTACTATTTATCTATTTCTAACTAACTTAATATTATAATATAATGTAACTAACTTAACCATACAAAAAGAAATAATTATTAATTATTTATTTAATAATAGTATTAGTATTTAAAAAATAAAAATAAATAAATAAATGTATGAAATTGAATTTAAATTAAATAATTAGTAATAGAAAAGACATAAATAATTAATATATACTCATTAATTATTGGGTGGATAGTAAAAATTTATTCTCCATAATTAATAGTAGATAGTGCATTCCTTTATTGTCCCAAGTGCCAAAAAGCGCCCATAAAGCAAAGAAAAAAACTAAAAAATAATAATTAAGAGTGGGAATAAATGAAAAAAAATTGTCACCCTTTTCCCTCTTTCTTCTTTTCTACTTTTTGTCAAATTGGTACCTATAGAAATAGAGCAAAAAAAATAAAAAATAAAAGTGGGGCTAAACAAAAATCTTTGTCACCTTTTTCCCCCTTTCTTCTTTTCTACCTTTTGTCATCCTCCTTGATTAGGATACAATTAGTTTACAATTAGTGATTGGTGGGGCTAAACAATAAATCTTTGTCACCCTTTTCCCCCTTTCTTCTTTTCTACTTTTTGTGATCCTCCTTGATCAGGAGTGGTTGTTACAATTAGTTGATTGGTGGGGCTAAACAACAAATCTTTGTCACCCTTTTCCCCCTTTCTTCTTTTCTACTTTCTTTCATCCTCCTTGATCAAGAGTGGTTGTTACAATAGTTGATTAGTGGGGCTAAACAACAAATCTTTGTCACCCCTTCCCCCTTTCTTCTTTTCTACTTTTCGTCATCCTCCTTTCTTCTTTTCTAATTTTTGTCATCCTCCTTCATCAGGAGTGTTTGTTACCATAAGTTTACAATTAGTTGATTAGTGGGGCTAAACAACAAATCTTTGTCACCTTTTTCCCCCTTTCTTCTTTTCTTCATTTTGTCATCCTCCTTGATTAGGAGTGGTTGTTACAATTAGTTGATTAGCGGGGCTAAACAACAAATCTTTATCACCCTTTCCCCCCTTTCTTCTTTTCTACTTGAGTGGTTGTTATAATTAGTTTACAATTAGTTGATTAGCGGGGCTAAACAACAAATCTATCACCCTTTCCCTCTTTCTTCTTTCCTACTTTTTGTCATCCTCCTTGATCAGGAGTGGTTGTTAGAATTCGTTTTCAATTAGTTGATTAGTGGGGCTAAACAACAAATATTTGTCACCCTTTCCCCCTTTTTTCTTTTGTTACAATTAGTTTACAATTAGTTGATTAGTGGGGCTAAACAAAAAAATCTTTGTCACCATTTCCCCCCTTTCTTCTTTTCTAATTTTTGTCAACGATTAGTTTACATTTAGTTAATTAGTGGGGCTAAACAACAAATCTGTCACCATTTCCCCCTTTCTTCTTTTCTACTTTTTGTTTAGTTTACAATTAGTTGATTACTAGGGCTAAACAAAGAATATTTGTCACCATTTCCCCCTTTCTTCTTTTCTACTTTTTGTCTTCCCCCTTTCTTCTTTTCTACTTTTTGTCATCCTCCTTGATGAGGAGTGGTTGTTACAATTAGTTTATTAGTGGGGCTAAACAACAAATCTTTTTCACCCTTTCCCCCTTTCTTCTTTTCTACTTTTTGTCATCCAATTAGTTGATTAGTGGGGCTAAACAAAAAATCTTTGTCACCCTTTTCCCCTTTCTTCTTTTCTACTTTTTGTCATCCAATTAGTTGATTAGTGGGGCTAATAAATGAATCTTTTTCACACTTTTCCCCCTTTCTTCTTTTCTACTTTTCTTCCTTTCTACTTTTTGTTAGTTGATTAGTGGGGCTAAACAACAATGTTTATTACCCTTTCACCCTTTCTTCTTTTCTACCTTTTGTCATCTTCCTTATGATTAGTGGGGATAAACAACAAATTTGTCATCTTCCTTATGATTAGTGGGGCTAAACAACAAATCTTTGTCACCGTTTTCCCCTTTCTTCTTTTCTACTTTTTGTCGTCCAATTAGTTGATTAGTGGGACTAAAGAACAAATCTTTGTCACCCTTTTCCCCCTTTCTTCTTTTCTACTTTTTTTCATCCAATTAGTTGATTAGTGGGGCTAAACAACAAATATTTGTCACCTACAACAAATATATGTCACCCTTTTTCCCTTTTCTTCTTTTCTACTTTTTTTCATCCTCCTTCAGGAGTGGTTGTTACAATAAAAAAGGGCTAAACAAACAATTTGTCACCCTTTTCCCCAATTATTCTTTTCTACTTTTTGTCATCCTAACAATTTGTCACCCTTTTCCCCAATTATTCTTTTCTAGTTTTTGTCATCCTAACAATTTGTCACCCTTTTCCCCAATTATTCTTTTCTACTTTTTGTTATCCTCCTTGATCAAGAGTGGTTGTTACAATTAGTTTACAATTAGTTTATTCTATAATTAGTTTACAATTAGTTTATTCTCTTCTCTCTGCCTCGAATGTTCCTTACTTGACTTTGAACTCCCATGAGTGATTGTTACAATTTGTTTACAATTAGTTTATTCTCTTTTGTTTGAGTTTGAAATCCCATGAGTGGTTGTTACAATTAGTTTACAATTATTTTATTCTCTATTAGTTGATTAGTGGGGTTAAACAACAAATACTTGTCACCCTTTTCCCCCTTTCTTCTTTTCTACCTTTTGTCATCCAATTAGTTGATTAGTGGGGCTAAACAACAAATATTTGTCACCCTTTTCCCCCTTTCTTATTTTCTACTTTTTGTCATCCTCCTTGATCAAGAGTGGTTGTTACAATTAGTTTACAATTAGTTTATTCTCTTCTACAATTAGTTTACAATTAGTTTATTCTATAATTAGTTTACAATTAGTTTATTCTCTTCTCTCTACCTCGAATGTTCCTTACTTGACTTTGAACTCCCATGAGTGATTTTTACAATTTGTTTACAATTCGTTTATTCTCTTTTGTCTTGAGTTTGAAATCCCATGAGTGGTTGTTACAATTAGTTTACAATTATTTTATTCTCTATTAGTTGATTAGTGGGGCTAAACAACAAATATTTGTCACCCTTTTCCCCCTTTCTTCTTTTCTACCTTTTGTCATCCAATTAGTTGATTAGTGGGTCTAAACAACAAATATTTGTCACCCTTTTCCCCCTTTCTTATTTTCTACTTTTTGTCATCCTCCTTGATCAAGAGTGACTTTTACAATAAAAAATGAAAATGGGGCTAAACAAAAAATCTTTGTCACCCTTTTCCCCCTTTCTTCTTTTCTACTTTTTGTGATCCTCCTTGATCAGGAGTGGTTGTTACAATTAGTTTACAATTAGTTTATTCTTACAATTAGTTTACAATTAGTTTATTCTCCTCTCTCTGCCTCGAATGTTCCTTATTTGAGTTTGAAATCCCATGAGTGGTTGTTACAATTAGTTTACAATTAGTTTATTCTTACAATTAGTTTATTCTCCTCTCTCTGCCTCGAATGTTCCTTATTTGAGTTTGAAATCCCATGAGTGGTTGTTACAATTAGTTTATTCTCTTTTGTCTTCCTCGAATGTTCCTCTCCCATGAGTGGTTGTTACAATAAAAAATAAAAATGTGGCTAAACAAAAAATCTTTGTCACCCTTTCTCCCTTTCTCCTTTTCTACCTTTTTTCATCCTCCTTGATCATGAGTGGTTGTGTTCCTTATTTGAGTTTGAGTGGTTGTTACAATTAGTTTATAATTAGTTTATTCTCTTTTGTCTTCCTTGAATGTTCCTTATTTGAGTTTGAACTCCCATGAGTGGTTGTTACAATTAGTTGATTATCTTCTCTCTGCCTCAATGTTCCTTATTTGAGTTTGAACTCCCATGAGTGGTTGTTACAATTAGTTGATTGAGTGGTTGTGTTCCTTATTTGAGTTTGAGTGGTTGTTACAATTAGTTTATTCTCTTTTGTCTTCCTTGAATGTTCCTTATTTGAGTTTGAACTCCCATGAGTGGTTGTTACAATTAGTTGATTATCTTCTCTCTGCCTCAATGTTCCTTATTTGAGTTTGAACTCCCATGAGTGGTTGTTACAATTAGTTGATTATCTTCTCTCTGCCTTGAATGTTCCTTATTTGAGTTTGAACTCCCATGAGTGGTTGTCACAATTAGTTGATTATCTTCGTTCTTCCTTGAATGTTCCTTATTTGAGTTTGAACTCCCATGAGTGGTTGTTATAATTAGTCGAATATTCCTTATTTGAGTTTGAACTCCCATAAGTGGTTGCTACAATTAGTTGATTATCTTCTCTCTACCTCGAATGTTCCTTATTTGAGTTTGAACTCCCATGAGTGGTTTTTACAATTAGTTGATTATCTTCATTATTCCTTGAATGTTCCTTATTTGAGTTTGAACTCCCATGAGTGCTTGTTATAATTAGTTGATTATCTTATGTCTACCTTGAATGTTCCTTATTTGAGTTTGAACACCAATGAGTGGTTGTTACAATTAGTTGATTATCTTTTGTTTGCCTCTCTGTGGGGACTAAACAAAAAATCTCGTCTCCCTTTTCCCCCTTTTATCTTCTGTTTGCCTCGAATGTTCCTTATTTGAGTTCGAACTCCCATATGTTTAAGGATAAGTTGATCCCCTGTTCCATGTTGGCTCAATATTCTTCATTCACCACTTCTTCATTAGCTGAAGATATATGTGGGGACTAAACAAAAAGAAATCTTGTCTCCCTTTTCCCCCTTTCTTCTTTTCTACTTTTTTTCATCTGTGGGGGCTACACAAAAAATCTTTGTCACCCATTTCCCCCTTTCTTCTTTTCTAATTTTTTTCATCCTCCTTGATCAGGAGTGGTTGTTACAATTAGTTGATTCTCTTTTGTTTTCCTCAAATGTTCTTTATTTAAACTCTCATGGGTGGTTGTTACAATTAGTTAATTATTCCTTATTTGAGTTTGAACTCCCATGAGTGGTTGTTACAATTAGTTGATTATAATGTTCCTTATTTAAACTCCCATAAGTGGTTGTTACAATTAGTTAATTATTCCTTATTTGAGTTTGAACTCCCATGAGTGGTTGTTACAATTAGTTAATTATTCCTTATTTGAGTTTCAACTCCCATGAGTGGTTATTACAATTAGAGTGGTTGTTACAATTAGTTTACAATTAGTTGATTCTCTTATGTTTTCCTTGAATGTTCTTTATTTAAACTCGCATGAGTGGTTGTTACAATTAGTTAATTATTCCTTATTTGAGTTTGAACTCCCATGAGTGGTTGTTACAATTAGTTGATTATAATGTTTCTTATTTAAACTCCCATAAGTGGTTGTTACAATTAGTTAATTATTCCTTATTTGAGTTTGAACTCCCATAAATGGTTGTTACAATTAGTTGATTATCTTTTCCTGAAATGTTCCTTATTTGGGTGTTCCTTATTTGAACTCCCATATATATAAAAATAAATTGCTCCCTTGTTCCTTGCTGGCTCAATTCTTCATTCGTCTCTTCTTCATTATATGAAGATATATGTGAATTTGATATTTCCTCAATTCCCAAGTCCTCCTCGAGAAATGTTATACATATATTAAAAAAAAATCCTATTTACATAGTAATACTTCAAAAGAAATATTCCCTTAACGATATTTACAATTATTAATATGTTTGAGTTGATCCTTGTTCCGTGCTGGCTCAATTCTTCATTCGCCACTTCTTCATTAGCTGAAAATATCAGTCGATTTGAGATTTCTATGAATTTGAGATTTCCTCACTTCCCAAGTCGTCCTCTTCCTCTTCTTTGCCCCATTTTGGTGTTGGGAAATGTTATACATATATTAAAAAAAAATCCTATTTGCATAATAATACTTCAAAAGAAATATTCCCTTAACGGTATTTACATTTATTAATATGTTTTCTTTTATACGTTCAGGTGGCAACTGTGTCTCCCAGAGAGGAGACGAATTCAGATATAGGGAAAAGGATCCGGGAGACTGTGAAGTTGTGAAGGGTATGGTCGCACTACACATACATATACGTGGTTCATTTTATATATTTGGTTTTGATTGATATATTGGAAATGACAGGAACATGTTCTCATTCGTTTCATGATGACTGCATGAGTATGTGGCAAGGAGGGCAAGGAGGAAGTCATAACATAGTATGCCCTTTAGGTATGAATTTTGAACTGCTCTTATTCTTTTAAATTTTTTTGAATGAAGTTAATTTTTATTATTATTCCACTTTATTAAATTTTATAAATATTTTAAAGTTTGTGATTGAGTTTTAGAAATATTTTATTTTCTTTTGAAAATGAATTATATTTTTTGGATAGTTAAAATAAAATGAATTATATTAGTGGGTTCGAAATTTTAATAATGTGATTAACCCAAAAAAATTTCATTTATAATTTTGTAATTTTTTTATATATAATATAATATCATTCTAATTTATAACATTTTAAAAAATATTTCAAAATTAGTAATCAAAATTTTCTTCTTTAGTATGTAATTATTTGTATGTATATTAATGAAAAAAATGCTACTGCAAATAAGATTCCTAACTAAATTTTAATAATGTAATTAATCCAAAAAAACATTCATTTAAAATTTTGTAACTTTTTTATATATAATATCATTAATAATGTGATTAATCCAAAAAACATTCATTTAAAATTTTGTAACTTTTTTATATATAATATCATTTTAATTCATAACATTTTAAAAATATTTAATATTAGTAATCAATTTTTTTTGGTATGTAATTATTTGTATGTATATTAATGAAAAAAATGCTACTACATGGGAGGCACATGAAGATTTATTTAATTTTTGTCGTAATGTGATTAATCCTAAAAACATTAATTTATAATTTTGTAACTTCTTTATATATGATATCATTCTAATTCATAATATTTCAAAATTAATAATCAAAACTTTCTAACTTCTAAAAACATTAATTTATAATTTTGTAACTTCTTTATATATGATATCATTCTAATTCATAATATTTCAAAATTAATAATCAAAACTTTCTAACTTTATGAGAGTTTTGGCGCGAAAAATCTCTCATAAAGTTAATGTGTGATCATAAAGTTAATATGGATTCTCTCATTAAGTTAATATGTGATTATAAAGTTAAGATGTAATGTGATTAATCCTAAAAACATTAATTTATAATTTTGTAACTTCTTTATATATGATATCATTCTAATTCATAATATTTCAAAATTAATAATCAAAACTTTCTGACTTCTAAAAACATTAATTTATAATTTTGTAACTTCTTTATATATGATATCATTCTAATTCATAATATTTCAAAATTAATAATCAAAACTTTCTAACTTTATGAGAGTTTTGGCGCGAAAAATCTCTCATAAAGTTAATGTGTGATCATAAAGTTAATATGGATTCTCTCATTAAGTTAATATGTGATTATAAAGTTAAGATGGATCATGTAATGTGATTAATCCAAAAAACATTTATTTACAATTTAATAATTTCTTTATATATGATATCATTCTAGTTCGTAATATTTCAAAATTAATAATCAAATACAAATAAAATCCCATAGAATGCAAGTGAAGATCTAATTAATTGTTATCCTAATATGATTAATCCAAAAAAAATATTTTCAATTTTTAGGCTTTTTATATATGATATCATTTTAATTCATAGCATTTCAAAATTATTTCAAAATTAATAATCAAATACAAATAAAATCCCATAGAATGCAAATAAAGATCTAATTAATTGTTATCATTCTAATTCATAGCATTTCAAAATTTCAAAATTAATAATCAAATACAAATAAAATCCCATAGAATGCAAGTGAAGATCTAATTAATTGTTATCCTAATATGATTAATCCAAAAAAAATATTTTCAATTTTTAGGCTTTTTATATATGATATCATTTTAATTCATAGCATTTCAAAATTATTTCAAAATTAATAATCAAATACAAATAAAATCCCATAGAATGCAAATAAAGATCTAATTAATTGTTATCATTCTAATTCATAGCATTTCAAAATTATTTCAAAATTGATAGTCAGAACTTTCTAATTTTTTTAGTATGTAAATATTTATATGTATATTAATCCAAAAAAATGCTAATGCAGATAGGAATCTATGGGAGGTGATTCCAGAGGAGGACCCTCAGACTGGACGTGGACGTGGACGTTCTCGACCTGGACGTTCTAATTAATTGTTGGCCTTTCTTAAGTATTTCATATGTTATCCATAGAGGCTGATGCAGACTGGAGAAGAATTTCTTAACTAATTGTTATTTCACACTTTATATATGAACAACTATCTCCTAGAGAGAAAGATGGTGATGGTTCATTGATCTTGCCTTACGTTACACTTACATTCCTCTCACTCAATAATACAGTATGTTTGACGATATTATATAAGTTTAAGTAAGTAACTTATTTTATAATCTCAAAATTAGTTTTATTGATCATCAAACCTTTTAATAATTTAGTTTCTTGCTTTAAATCCTGTTGTAACTAGGTCATTATTTAATTTTGTGAAATAAATGTTGTAACTAGGTCATTATTTAATTTTGTGAAATAAATGTTGTAACTAGGTCATTATTTAATTTTGTTAAATAAAATTTAATGTAAACACATGGTTGTTAACCTGAATTTTATTAATCTTATGAAAATTTTCTATATTTATGAACATTTATTTTCTATATTTTCTTTGTTTTATTACAAGTTTTGTTTTATTACAAGTAAAATAGATTGAGATATTTTTTAAAATGTATATTTCTGTAATTGTTAAATTGTTTTGTGATGGTTAGATTGGTCAGATGACAATGCTTTGAACATGTTTTCTTCTTAAATGTTTCTTAATGTATGTTGTGGTGTTATTGTTTTTCGTAGTTGGATGAGGATGTGCAGTGTTATTTGCCATATTTTTAAAGTTAGAAATGGGAATGACATTTTTCTAATTGATTGGATTTTTTGGGTTATGTGTTTGGGAGTTTAAAAATGAAAATTAGCTTTTTTTAGGGTTATGTGTTTGGGAGTTTAGAAATGGAAATGAATGTGTTTAAGTATAAGTTTAGGAATGGGAATGAAATGTTTTTAGTTGATTGGATTAGAAATGGAAATGAGTGTGTTTAAGTATAAATTTAGGAATGGGAATGAAATGTTTTTAGTTGATTGGATTATTTAGTGCAATGCTTAGTGGCAACTCAGAGTGAACAGAAGTTGTGTTCACACTCTAGATCCTGGAACAATGGTTCAATGATTTCCATTAAAATGGTTCAATGCTTTCCATTAACATTCTAGAGTGTCACCTTTATGTGTTTGAGAGTTTGGAAATGGAAATGAAATGTTTTTAATTGATTAGATGTTTTTTGCAATAGTTGTGTCATCTTTATGTGTTTGAGAGTTTAGAAATGGAAATGAAACGTTTTTAATTAGGACCAATGGTTCAATGCTTTCCATTAACATTCTAGTATCTTTATGTGTTTGAGAGTTTGGAAATGGAAATGAAATGTTTTTAATTGATTAGATTTTTTTGCAATAGTTGTGTCACCTTTATGTGTTTGAGAGTTTAGAAATGGAAATGAAACGTTTTTAATTGATTAGATTTTTTTTTGCAATAGTTGTGTAAGGCGGTCTAGGAATGGGAATTGGATTGTTTTTTGGGAATTGTGTTTGGAAGTTTAGTAATAGGAATGAAATGTCTCTAATGACTAGGAAAATCTAGGAAAATTTTGGGAACTTCTTGAAAACTTCAATTTCAAGGAAATGGGAGCTTGGGAACTAGTTTTCTATTTAGAAATTGTTTATTATTGCTAGTAACCAATGATATTTTTGTTGTATTTTTATATCATGATATCTAATTGTTTAAAATTTATATAATGTTTAATTTCAAATCAAAGATTAGGATTGAAAATGAAGTTTATCATGATAGGTAATTGTCTAAACTTGATATGATGTTTAATTTCAAATCAAAATATTTATGTTTTGGGGAGATTAGGATTGAAAATGAAGTTTAATTTCAAATCGAAATATCTCATGTTTTGAGATCCTAGGAATGAAAATGAAACATCCCTAATTGACTAAGGAAACTTAAGAGTTTCTTGAGAAATTTAACTTTAAGGAAATGAAAGTTTGGAAACTATATAAAAAATTTCAACCAAAATTTTATTTTAATATTAACAAATATTGATTTTTAATATTAATTAATTATATATAATTTTATATATATAGAGAGAGAGAGCTAATTTTTTTAAATTTATATGATGTTTAATTTCAAAGGGGAGCATAGAATTGAAAATAAAGTTTATCATGATAGTTAATTGTTCAAAAATTATATGATGTTTAATTTCAAATCAAAATATCTCATGTTTTAAGAGCTTAGGAATGAAAATGAGAATGAAAATGAAACATCCCTAATTGATTAAGAAAACTTAAGAGATTCTTGAGAAATTTAACTTTAAGGAAATGAGAGTTTGAAAACTATATAAAAAATTTAAACTAAAATTTTATTTTAATATCAAAAAATATTGTTTTTGAATATTATTAAATTAAAATGAAAAAAAAATAATGCATATGCAAAGCAGTTCTCTAATTGATTGGATTATTTTTTGGGAATTGTGTTTGGAAGTTTAGCAATTGGAATGAAATGTCTTTGAAGTTTAACAATAGGAATGAAATGTCTCTAATTGATTATATTCATTTTTGGGAGTTGTGTGTGGCAATTTAGGAATGGGAAACTTTAAGGAAATATGGGTTTTGAAACTATATCAAAAAATTAATGCATATGTAAGGCAGTGTGGGAATGGGAATTGATTGGATTATTTTTTGGGAATTGTGTTTGGAAGTTTAGCAATTGGAATGAAATGTCTCTAAAGTTTAGCAAAAGGAATGAAATGGCTCTAATTTATTATATTATTTTTTGGGAGTTGTGTTGCCAATATAGGGATGTGAAACTTTAAGGAAATGAGATTTTGGAAACTAGGTAAAAAATTTAAACTAAAATTTTATTTTAATATTAACAGATATTGATTTTTAATATTATTAAATTAAAATGAAAAAAAAATGCATATGTAAGGCAATGTGGGAATGGGAATGAAATGTCTCTAATTGAATGGATTATTTTTTGGGAGTTGTGTTCGGAAGTTTAGCAATTGGAATGAAATGTCTCTAAAATTTAGCAATAGGAATGAAATGTCTCTAATTGATTAGATTCTTTTTTGGGAGTTGTGTTTGGCAATTTAGGAATGGGAATGAATTGTTCTGCATTGATAGTATTCTCATATTTTTGTTAGTTTACAAATGTGAACAGAACGTCTCTAATTGACTAGGAATATCTAAGAAAATTTTGGGAACTTCTTGGAAACTTCAATTTCAAGGAATTGGGAGCTTGGGAACTAGTTTTCTATATAGAAATTGTTTATTATTGCTAATACTCAATGATATTTTTGTTGTATTTTTGTATCACGATATCTAATTGTTTAAAATTAATATTATGTTTAATTTCAAATCAAATTATCTATGTTTTGGGAAGCTTAGGATTGAAAATGAAGTTTATCATGATAGTTAATTGTTTAAAATTTATATGATATTTAATTTTAAATCAAATATGTATGTTTTGGGGAGCTTAGGATTGAAAATAAATTTTAATTTCAAATCAAAATATCTCATGTTTTAAGAGCTTGGAAATGAAAATGAAACATCCCTAATTGACTAAAAAAAAATTGGGGAATCAAAATATCTCATGTTTTAAGAGCTTGGAAATGAAAATGAAACATTCCTAATTGACTAAAACAAATTTGGGAAATTTAAATTTCAGAAAATGAAAATTTAGAAACTATAAAAAAAAATTAAACTAAAATTTTGTTTTAATATTAACAAATATTAATTTTTAATATTATTAAATTAAAATTAAAAAATAATAATAATACATATTTTATTACGACTATTTATATCATAATTATTCAAATTATCACATTATCACAAATATTTATATCATAATTATTCAAATTATAACAACAAAACAATATGAATCTAATATCTTTGTTGGTTGTTTTAAGAATCGAAGATAGTTTTTTAAAGTGGGAGTAAATGGTTTGAAATTTAATTTCAAATAATAATGGTTTAAGATTTTAAATTATCACATTATTACAAATATTTATATCATAATTATTTAAATTATTATAATATTTATATCATAATTATTTAAATTATTACAATAAAACAATATGAATTTAATAAATTTAATATTTTAGTTTGTTATGGTTATCAATTAAACTTGTTGTGATTATGAATTAAAGATAGTTTAATTGTAATTTTTTTTACAATTGGAATAAATTGTTTGAAGTTTATATGATGTTTAATTTTAAATCAAAATTGTTTAAGATTTATATAATGCTTAATTTCAAATTGAAATATCATGATGATTAGTATTTTAGTTTATTGCTATGATTAATTAATATTAATTTGAAAAAAAAATACATATTTTATTACGAATATTTATATCATAATTATTCAAATTATGATATTATTACAAATATTTATATCATAATTATTCAAATTATAACAATAAAACAATATATGTTGTGGTTAAGAATCGAAGATAGTTTAATTGTATGTTTTTAGTGGAATAAATTGTTTGAAGTTTAATTTCAAATCAAAATGATTTAAGATTTTAAATTATTACATTATTAGAAATATTTATATCATAATTATTTAAATTATTACAATAAAACCATATAAATCTAATATTAGAAATATTTATATCATAATTATTTAAATTATTACAATAAAATCATATAAATCTAATATTATAGTTTGTTGTTGTTATGAATTAAACTTGTTGTGATTATGAATTAAAGATAGTTTAATTGTATTTTTTAATAGTGGGAATAAATTGTTTGAAGATTATATAATGTTTAATTTTAAATCAAAATTGTTTAAGATTTATATAATATTTAATTTCAAATTAAAATATCATGATGTTTAGTATTTTAGTTTATTGTTATTATTGATTAATATTAATTTGAAAAAAATAATAATACATATAAAAATATTTCTATCATAATTCACATTATTACAAATATTTATATTATAATTATTCAAATTATAACAACAAAACAATATGAATCTAATATTTTCATTTATGTTTTTTTTTTAATAAAGTGAGGATAAATATTTTGAAATTTAATTTCAAATCAAAATTATTTAAAAATTTAAACAAATATTTATATCATAATTATTTAAATTATTACAATAAAACCATATGAATCTAATATTTTAGTATTTTAGTTTGTTGTAGTTATGAATTAAACTGGTTGTGGTTATGAATTAAAGATAGTTTAATTGTATTTCTTTTTATAGTGGGAATAAATTGTTTGAAGTTTATATAATGTAAATAATTATTACAATAAAACAATATGAATATAATATTTTAGTTTGTTGTAGTTCTGAATTAAACTTCTTGTGATTATAAATTAAAGATAGTTTAATTGTAATATATAGTGGGAATAAATTGTTAGTATTTTAGTTCACTGTTATTATTAATTAATATTAATCAATTATTATTGTTTTTATATTATAAATAATATTTTTTTTATATAATAATAATTTCAAATTATTATTATTTTTTGTATTATAAATAATATTATTTGATTTCAAATTGTTATGTAAATGTTATTTTTTATTTATAAATAATATTATTTATTTTTTCTTAATTTAAATAGTAATGTTTTCAAATTGCTATATAAATAATATTATTTGTTTTTTGTTAATAAAAAACAATTTCAAATTTAATTTGGAAACAATTGGTGTATTTAGGTCGACGCATTTCAAACCAACTATGTGGTTCATCATCAAGACGAGATGAAAATTAGCAAAAAGTTAAATAGGGAGTCAAGACCAAAAATTAGTAGAAAGTTAAATAAGGAACCAAAAAGTTAAGGGGGAAAGTTAAATAAGGAGTCACGACCAAATAGTTAAGGGAAAAAACCGCTAGATGGGAAAAAGTAATTTATTTAGAATTATTAATTAATTGAACCAACTATGTGGTCCATCATCAAGACAAGATGAAAATTAGCATAAAGTTAAATAGGGAGTCAAGACCTTCAACATCAAGACAAGATGAAAATTAGCATAAAGTTAAATAGGGAGTCAAGACCTTCAACATCAAGACAAGATGAAAATTAGCAGAAAGTTAAATAGGGAGTCAAGACCAAAAATCAGGGAGTTAGGAAGGGAGGGAAAAACAGTTAAGGGAAAAATGGCTAGATAATTGGATGGGAAAAAGTAATTTATTTTGAAATATTAATTAATTAATTATTATTAATATTATTTATTTATATATTTAAACATTTATTTATTCTAATTTATTTTTATAATTGGATCATTATGGGATAATATCTAACTAACCAAACCCTAAGATAGAAATAATTATTATTTATCTATTTCTAACTAACTTAATATTATAATATAATGTAACTAACTTAACCATACAAAAAGAAATAATTATTAATTATTTATTTAATAATAGTATTAGTATTCAAAAAATAAAAATAAATAAAAAAATGTATGAAAATTGAATTTAAATTAAATAATTAGTAATAGAAAGGACAGAAATAATTAAATTGGTTGTAATGTGAATAATCACATATAAATATTAATTTTACTTGTTTATTATTATTATTATATTAATTTAGTTTCTATTTATTCAAAAAAAAGGAAAAAAAAAAACAAAAACAAAGAAAAAACCAACCAGCCAACCTGGCTAATTAAGAAAAAAATATAAATTATTATAATTTTTATTGGAGTTTAGTTTCTTAATGAATATAATATTTATTATAAATAAATTTACTTGTAAATTCCTTTTAATATTTAATTAATATTCAAATATTTATTTATTTTTAATTGAATCTAGTTTTATATATATATATATATATATATATATATATATATATATATAAAAGTTCATTATAAATTAAAATAATTATTATTTTCAAAATACTAACAAAATCAAGTAATTATGTCACTCTGTATAAAATTGTTGTTTAGTAATATCTTCATGTATAAAATGGTTGTTTAGTAATTTCATAATAATGATTACAATTTTTTTAATGGAAGTTTAGTTTATTGAATAATATAATATTTTTTTTTTCAAAGGGAAAGGCTATATGGGGCCCTCTTTTTATTACATTATACATGTCAGATGAGCTGACAATTGTCACATCATACATTCGCAATGTAACCATCACATAGTGAGCAGCGGTAGCAGGGAGAATCAAACGCGATCAGGGAGCGAAATAGCCGACTACCCCGACCGCAAGATCATGCACTCATAGCCGACTACCCCGACCGCAAGATCATGCACTCATATGCAGTAATATAATATTTGTTATACATGAAATTATTTGTAACTTTATAATAGTATTTAATTAATATTAAAATATTTATTTATTTTAAATTGAATGAAGTTCTATTTACAATGCAGCCATATAAATGTTGATAGGCATTAATTTTGAAAAGTGGGTGATTATGGTTTATTATAATTAAAAATATTTTTAATTTTATAATAATATTAAATATTCATTTATTTTTAATTAAGTAAAGTTTAATTAAATATTAATTTTTATTTTATGTACTCACTTTATATCACATCAAACATTATTAAAATTAAAAAGAAAATAATCATTATCGTTTTATTAAATTATTTTTATTGAATAAAGAATTAACGTAAGTTCTACGCATATATGACTAATTTTTTATTATTATTTTTATTTTAAAATTAAAAAGAAAATAATCATTATCGTTTTATTAAATTATTTTTATTGAATAAAGAATTAATGTAAGTTCTACGCATATATGACTAATTTTTTATTAGTTATTTTATTTTAAATATTGTATAATTGGTGGATTTTAACTTTTTTTTATTGGTTGTGGAATGTTTTAATTTATTTTATTTGATGGTAATTACTATTATTTTTATCAAATATTATTGTATTTAATTTTAGTGGGTTAAAATTTGTATGATTAGTTGTTGGCGAATTTTATTCTTTGGGTAGTGGGTGAGGATTTCTCTCCTCTTTAATTGGGAATTGGATGGTGTTTTGGTGATTTATTTTCGTGGGTTAGATTACCATAGTGTAGTGTTTTTTCTTTGTTTTTGAGATTGGGGATGTTTTTTTTTCTTTTTTCTTTTTTTTTTTCTTTTCTTTTTATTTATGATGGTTGTGACCAATAAAGTCGATCTCGGGTCCAATTGCAAGTTGCAACTACTTATTATTAAATTATTTCTTCGAGTATGTTGAGGATATTTCAAGGCTTGAGAATTATGTTTCCCAGGAATTGCAAGTTGCAACTACTTATTATTAAATTATTTCTTCGAGTATGTTGAGGATATTAAAAGGCTTGAGAATCGTGTTTCCCAGGAATGATAGGCTTACCCGTATTTAGAGCTATCAGAGGAAGTTCCTCACTGGTTTCTTGACCTTGGCCACATCAGGGGAAGAAGGAACTAGTGCATACTCGAGAACTAGTAAATATGGATTTTGTAACTCTCTACTGGTAATCGAATACCCTATTAAGAAGATTTATAAGAGAAAACACGAGGAAAGGAACAACGTAATTTATCTCTTAAATGATATTTAAAAAAATCATCAGAAACAAGCATGCTTTAGACAAATTGGAAGCTCATTTAGCTCACATGGAAAGTCATATCCAATGCAAGTTTGCAGTGCCACCTAGTTTGAATGCAAAGGATTTGGCTCTTGTGATGTCAACGAACACCTAAATTGGTTACCATGTTTTGGTTATCTCTTAGTTGTCTTATTTTGGCTTTATGTTAGCATTTTTTGGCTTTATGTTAGCAATGTTTTTTGTTTTCAACAGATACTTTGAGTTTTTTTTTTCAAATACTGATCAGTAGCCTTGGTTTTTTGTATAGCATAATGAGGCTATAATATTTTGGTTATTTTGTGTGGCAAAAGTGATGTTATCTATTTTTTGTGGCAAAATATTTTTTTTTGTTAAGCTTGGTAGATCCTCTTTTTTCATTCATTAATAAAGAAAATTTACACCACATAGATTGGCTAGGTGGCCTCAACTTGCCGAGTGGGAAACCAAGTCTATTGGCCGCCTATTCACATTGTATGCCATCCAGTAACAAAAGAGTTTTATTCTTTCTATCAAGATATATAAGTCTATGTTTCATGTCCATACTCTAGATATCTGCCTATACATATTCTTGCATAAGGAAATGTAAAAATTATCTGCATATAAAATAAAACTTAACAAGGGAAATTATCTACTCATTTTGTTATGCCGAGGACGATTCCACTGGTGCAGGGTCTTTGGCGTTCGACCCAGGCATCTTTGAAATTTCCAAAATACATGGGATGTTCCTCTCAATTCTGGCAAGCTTGATATCTTTCTTGTGAAGTTGAAACTGCAGTTTCGGAAATTCCTGTTTGTAATTTGGCATGCCTTGGACAGTGACAACCATGCTCATCGAAATCTACTCTATAGCCTTGCACAACAGGCTTTTCATTAGCCAATAAAGGTATAAGGTCTGTTTAAATTGGGTGATCTTTCCTCTACTGTTTCTAGGATTCGGGACCAGAGTTCTCCAATCCTCCATTTCCGCATTTGTCTCGTTGTCCTGCTTGACTTCCTCTTCCCATTCGTCTAGAATTTTAAGAATACCTTCATCTGTGCCCTCACGGTATGCCTCTCTCACCTCACTGATAAGCATTTCCACATATTTTCTTCCCATGTGTGCCTCGGACGTGCTCGGTTCTATTTCCTTCCTAGGCACTTGGGCCCGTCTTCCACGGCCATGAATTTTCGCAGGACGATCCATGGTGGTGATGCCCCAGTCCTATTCATTGCAACAATTCATTAACTATAAATAGTTAAATAGGGTATAACAGTATTCTCGCCCCAGGTTGTATTATTACAAATGACCACCCTATCTTGTTCCTCCCCTTCCCCATCGGTGTCATTGTCACAACTTTCATGGTCATAGGTCTGTTCCCCAGGGGGCGACCTACTGCCATCCTTAGTGATACCCCATCGCTACCCCCACATTTTCTCAGCCTCAATTAGGTTAGCTATCACTCCCCAATTACCATTTGGTGAGTGTTGTCATGTGCCTTCATTCGGCCAACCATGGTATGCATACCCTTTCCCCTCTGCCCAGGATGCAAGCAGATAGCCCAACCCAATATTTCCCTCATCTCTGAGCCAAATGACGCCGCCATCACCTATTTTCCTGTTATAGTCGTTATTATTTCCTTGTCAGACTTCCCACCCATAGTTCCCAACATTTCACTCTCTACAATGGTTGTTATCTACCTCCCAAAAACTGCACTTGTATCTACCACATGGACCTGCTCCTAAACTACATTTGGATTGAATCACTCACCCCTCCGAACCTATCTCTCTACCTATACCCGCAAGACCCCTCCAGGCCTCACCACTCAGCCCTCTACGCATCATTCCTAGGGTCCCCATGGGAGACAAAAAAATCCCAAACAAAGGGAAATTGAAACAATACCTAGTAGATGTGGAATACAGACGTAGGACCAAGAAAAAAATACCAGTTGCCACCTGCAATTCCTCCATCGCTTCTCAACTTCACAATTTTCACCCATAATTCTCCCCCTCTCCTCGAGCAAAGACCAAAATAGGTCAACATTACGAGGGATGAGAGATATCGGAGCACATGCCTGTGAACTCTTGCAAGCGGTTGAAATGCTTGGAATTGAGGATGGCGTCACAAAACCCATATGGAGCACCAGCCTCCCCGTCCACGATCAAACCCAACTACAACACCCAATTGTCTACGAGCTCTCATGTTTATGCCTTCGCTGCCATAACCCTTGGTGCCAAACCCAACTACAACACCTAACTGTCTACGAGCTCTCATGTTTATGCTTCGCCGCCATAACCCTTGGTGCCACCTTTCCCACCTTCCCTGCATGCAATCATGCAAAAGGCCACCAAACCCATCACCTCGAACATGTGGGTAGTGGTATAGTACTCAAAGGTACCCTGCATTAACCCCTATTTGATTTCCCGCTCACACCTCGATCAGGGTTGTCACAAAATATTTTGGTTATTAGTGATATAATTTTTTTTTTCAGGTAATATAGTTAACTTCACTTTTTTGGTTGAATTATAAATTTGAATTGTAGTTTTTCATAAATTTTAATGTACCATTGTTAGACAATATTTTAATTTAATATATGTTAGTATTTTTTGTAATCAAATGATTAAACAATTAATTGCACCACCAATAATCAGTATGAAGATGATGTGTAATTTTGTTCATGTTTAATCATATGTACAAAAATCTATCTACATATTTAGTTAGTTTTAATTAGAAGTATTTGAAGGATTATAGAAATTATAAAACATCAATAATTTTATTCTTAATCATTGACATAGTTTTATATTAATTTAAAAAATAAAATAAAAGAGAAATCTTATATTTATATATATATAAACAATCATCGATGCGATCTATAAATAAAATATTGTAATATTCATGTTAAATAAAATATTGGAATTATAATTCTGTAGTTGCTAGTTGCTATATATGATTAAGAAAACGCGTAATATATATATATATATATATATATATATATATATATATATATATATATATATATATATATATAAAAGTTATTTTACGGTTAAAATATTTGAAGTAGTTTCATTATATTATATTTTGGTTATTTTTATTGTGCATGTATATAACATGAGTATAGATTTACATATAGAAAGTGTTGGAGAAATAAAATTTAGGTGAAAACATTTCTTTTGGAGTTTGTCACTTGAAAAGAGATTTATACATTAAGAGATATGATCTCTCTTGCTAGATTTGTGACTAAGACGGAACTATACTAATTATACAACTAATTAGAAAATAGCATTTGTTACCATTATCTATATTCAAAATTTTGAAAGGTTTTTTTTGTTATTTGAAAAGAGATTTATACCTTAAGAGATTTGATCTCTCTTTCTAGATTTGTGATTAAAATAGATCTATACTATTATACAACCAATTAAAATATAACATTTATTACCATCAATTGTATTAAAAAACGAAAAAATAAATAAATAATAATAATAATAAATTAATACTTTAATACTTTTAAATTCTCTTACGTGAAACATTTAACTTGTCTTAAGTTGTCTGTCAATAAATTTCATATCAAAGTAACCTCCATCAATCCATTATTAATTTTTATATCAAAGTAACATCCGTCGATTCATTATTAGTGGTCAGTGGACTTCATACAAATGAACCATTTTTGTGTACATATCTAAAAGTTTGAAATTAATTTTAATAGGAATATAAATCAAATAATTATAATTCCCTTTCATTTTTCCTACTTTTAGATTTGATTTTTCTATGGGTAGTAATCAAGGTTATATTTGGATTTTAATTTTAGTGTAGTAAATACCTTGATGTAGTTAAAGTTTCTTAATTAGACACTAAAAACTTTTGGGAAATAAATACGATGTAGTAAAACTTTCTTTTTTATTTATCATAATTATAAATTAATTATAAGTTTTAATTTTCTGCCCATTAGATTATTGAGTATTTTAGAAGGTATCAATAGGAGTATCATTTTATTTTCGTTATTTATTATAATTGTAAATTAAAATATTAAAATATTTATTTATTAAATATTTTATAGGATTAATCACTGTGAAGATGAACCATATTAATTGATAAAGACTATTCTCTACATTATGAATCATCAAACTCTTAGATCTAACATTATTAAAATATGGATCACAAAACTCTTAGACATAATATTATTAAAATATTGTGCATTTCAGTAGGTATTGGTGTAGCTAAATTTATTTATTATAGTTATAAATTAATTAAAATATTTAATATTTACATATTAAATTATTAGTATTTTAATAAGTATCAACCAGGATACATTAGTAGAGTTAATTTTATTTTTTTATTTATCATAATTATAAATTAATTTAAAAATTTATATATTTACAAATTAATTTTTTGCATTTTAGTAGGAATTGATGAACAAATGCATCTATTTGTAGTTTATGTTTTCTTTAACAATTCACCTAGCATGAGGCATTTAGCTACCACTTCATTCTCCACCACCATTAAAACTTGATTTGTATTGTAAAATCAAATCCATCACAAACTAAAATCACAGATACAAGAATAGAGCAAAAGCTAAAATATCTAATTTTAGTAGCTGGTGGAGAGAATGACATACATTAGGAATATCTACAACCTTGTGGTGGAAGAGGTTGGAACTTGAATGTAATGGCCTCACCATCACATGGTTGAGTGGCATACCTTTCGAAAGGCCTACCCTCAAAATACTTAGCTTGTGGCAAAAGATGTTAGGACTTGAATGTGATGGCATCATCGACTTCTCGGTATTTTACTAAAACTTTTGGGTGTGAATGTTAAAGAGAGTTAAAGAATTAAAATTTATATAGAACAATATGCAATAAGACATAAACCTTCAAATTCAAACTAATTTATATAGTTTCATACGCAAGTTCCTCATCAATACATCAAAGGCTAAATATATGCATACATAAAAGCCTAAATCTATAGAGGTCACTTATTAATATTGAAAAATAATTTCTTTATGCTAAATCTATTTACCGCATTTGAATTACAGGGTATTGGAATTGGAAATTGATCTAGATCATATCAGTATATTGTTTGTTATATATCTCGATGCTTCCAGAGAAGAAAAAGTGGAGGAATCAGTTCACATAACCATTTTTACCAGTGGGACCTAGTTTGGAAAAATAGGGAGCGTTTTTAGGCATCAAACAATGAATTTTGGGAGTAAAGCTTTGTCTCTTTAGCACCACAACTTTTTTAATATTCTACACATAGATACATTTCCAATGACATAATAATCATGTCAATCGAAGTCCATATGTGATAGTTATGCCACTAAGAATTTGGCCTTCTTTTTTTCACCACCATAATTTGGGAGGATGTCACTTTAGGCGTCGTTATGCATGGAAAATGGGCTAGCCATGTGATTATTATGAGGAAGACTTTAGAAGAGTCTATTGTAACTCTAGTTAAGGTTGAGGTAGCCAAACCTAACCATTAGTAGGCTATCACTCTACTTTATAACTAATTCACTAGGAGGAAAATGAATTTCATTCTTTTGAGTGCATTTGTTTTGTAACTGAGAAAAAATTAGCCAAGAGGGATAGGAGATAGAGCACACAAAGAGGATTTGTGCATAATAGTAGCCCACAGGCCATAATCCATACTTCTTTATACTTGCAACCATTTTCTATTTAAAGAAAGAGAGAAAATTAGCCTCACCTTCTAGTTGGGTTTCTCCCAAAAGGGTTTACTAGGTACTTGTGTCAAATGTATTTGTCAGATTTTACTTTTTTTATTCTCTATTTTATACATAATTTTTATTTGCAAGCATACATTATTAACAGTAACCTATAGATCTAAAAATAAATAAAATTGTAATATTATATAATTTTATATCGGATTTCTTGTGACAAACTGTCTAGTGGAATATTCACGACAGTTTGTTGATCATATGGGTATAAGATCAGGTTTCTTTGGGTATATTGTGGAGATTTGTAGGAGATTTGGATCTGTTAGGCTGAAAGTTGTGAAACTCTAATCATGGCTGACGAATCTCTGAATAACCCTTGTGATACTATAGAGGAAAGGTTTTCACAATAAGCTTTGGATAGTTGGGAGAAGATTGTGGTTATAATGTAGAGGAAAAATTAGAGGGGAAAGAAATGGAAAACCAGTCGAAGAAAGGACTCGATCAACCCAGCTTGAGTGTCATGAAACATTCACAGTCCCTATTCAAAATGGTATGTGAAGGTCAATATCAAGTCATACTAAGGAAATATCGACACTCTATAGATAAATCACTGATTGCAGGAATTGTATTTCAGTGTTCATCATACAGAGGAGGAGTAAAAGATTTCATTTGTGCATGTTAGGTCCCTATAATATGAGTGAATCTCATTGTTGTTATTATTGTTCCCTTACATTATTATTATTATGTAGGCCCTAATTATATTTTGACCCCTTAGACCCCTATACATACCAGGGAGGTCTTGTCATTTGAATCATCCAAGAATTGTTCATTTATGTGATGTAAAAGGAGGTTTCCTGTTGGGTCCCTATAATACTAGTGATTACCCCATTACTATTATAGTTATACCCCTTATTTATATTTTTGTGCCCCTATTACCCCCATGTTGTTATTTCTGTGACCAATAGAATCCCTCTATTGTTATTTTTGTGGCTTTATATTATTATTGTTAGGTCGGCTGGATTATATTGTGACTCCTTAGACTCCTATATATAGAAAGGAGGTTTTGTCATTTGTATCATCCAAGAATTGTTCATTTATGTAATGGAAAGGAGGTTGCCCCCTCAAAGAGGCTGAATTCTAAGGCGTTGATCTATCTTTTCTATCTTTTCTTGAGCTGGTTCCATAACATTTGGTATCAGAGCTTTGGATTCTAGGGTTTCACTGCTCCAAACAGGTCATCATGGCATTTTCGCTATAACTTTTTTTTCTGTGACGTTTCAGAAGTCTAAAAAAAAACCCATTTGAGAAGAAATCGCGCTGAACCTTGGGTCTGAATTTCATATTTTTTCGCGTGATATTTGCGGAGATATGATCTGAGGAAGTTGGTTTTTTGCAGACTCCTGAATTACATTCAAAACAGGTGACCTGGGGAAAATTGTCATAACTTTCTCTCTGGGGATTGGATTAAACTTTCGTAAGAAGGTACAGAAAGAGGACGGACTGTAGTTCCTTGTATGTGTGCTTCAGATCCAAAGGTTGAAACAGTGACTCGTGGCACGTCGTACAAGTTTGCCCTACTGAACTAGTCTAAAAGCAAGTCACTATGGGAGATTTCACATAACTCTTCCTTGGAGAATCCAATTTGGGTCAGACTTGTGGCATTGGAAAGAGGACACAAAAGGCTACTACAGGTCACAATTTTAGAACTGGATGATCCGAAATTATAGAGATACATCAGATTCAATATCAGGCTTCTATAAAGTGAAAAACGCTGTGTAGTTATTTTTAAATTTTTGTGTAAGCTTGGTTTAACGGAATTCAAAGGGCATAGTAAAGCATTTTTATCGGTAACTGATGCCCCGAGGAAATAAAATGCAAACACATAGTAAGGAACCTGAAAGCTCTAGCATGACTCATGAAGAAGAGGAAGAAATGCTACATGATATATGAAAATTACAAGAACAAGTGCAACAAATGTCACGCTCACAAAAGCTAACAGAAGCTAAGATAAATGGCGTGGAATCTAATATAAATGGCATGGAAGCTAAGATGGATGATTTGAAGATAGATTTGAAGACAGATTTGAAGAGATACATGGCAAATTTGAAGACAGACATGGCAGATTTGACAAATTTTCTACAAGAAATACTTACTAATGGTGAAAAGGTTGTAAGGAAACTCATGATGTGAACAAAAGTAATGTTAATCATGATTCCATAGAATCTAATGTTGGATCTAAGACCCACCATATTCCAAAAATCGATATGAGGAAGTTTGATGGCAAGGATCCTGCCACATGGATATTACAGATGGAGCAGTTCTTCGATCTCAATAATGTGAAAAACACACAAAAGGTACGCATGAAAACTGTATATTTGGAACCAAATCAGTTTGTATGGTATCAATGGCTTTTCTCTCGTAAACAATTTATCACTTGGGCAATTTTTACGGAAGAATTGATAGCACATTATGAAGATACAAAAAGCAACACTTTTTTTTAGCCAATTGATAAGTCTCAAACAAAAGGGTTCAGTAATGGAGCACATTGAGGAGTTCCAAAAATTGAACATAAGGGTAAAAGATATTCCAGAGGAGCATTGGATTGATGTGTTCATAGGGTCTTTAAAGGATAATATCCAACATTATGTTCACCTTTGGGAACCTGATTCATTAGAGAAGGCATTCAGGTTAGCAAGAAAAATGGAAAGCAAAATTATGGCAACCAGGAAGCATACCACTCACAACTATAAAGACGGAAGTGTTGTTGCCCCTAGTCTTCCACAACCTATAAGGTTGACACCACAACAATTGAAAGAAAAAAGAGCAAAAGGGCTTTGTTACAGTTGTGATAGCAAATACACTAAAGGTCATAAGTGTGCTAAGAAGAAATTATTCTACATAGATTGTGAAGAGGAAGAAGAAAAGGAGCAAGAAAGGTCAAAAGAAGAAGATATACTCCAGGGACAAAGCCTAGATGCAGAAAAAATAAATCCGACCATATCTTGTAATGCATTGGCGGGAATTACCACTCCTCAAGCCATCAAGATAGAAGGACAAATCAAGAAGAAAAAGGTAATAGTGTTGATTGATTCAGGAAGCAAGCACAATTTTATTCATTGTAGGGTAGAAAAAGAATTGAATTGCTTCCTATATCCAGCACCAGAGTATTAAGTGATGATTGCAAATGGAGGAACAATAAATTTCTTTGGAATGTGCCATAATATCAAGCTATCCATGGGAGAATATGTATTGACTAGCCCAATGCTTTCCATTCCAATGGGAGGTGCTGATGTTGTACTAGGAGTCCAATAGCTACAATCCTTGGGTACAATAGCTTTTAATTTTCAAGAACTTTTCATCAAATTTTCTACCGAAGGAAAGGAAGTTGATTTAAGGGGTATTACAGGGAAACCAGGAAAGATAATCAGCTCTAATGGTATGACAAAGCTTCTAAAAAAGGAGAAAAGAGGTGTAATTGCACAATTATGTTCGCTAGATGTTTCCACATCGGAATCATCTATTTCTCCAGATCTCCAAAAAGTCCTGGACAATCATTCCAAGGTATTTGAGACCCCAAAGGTCTTCCACCTATGTGCGATCATGATCATGCTATTCATCTGATTCCAGGAAGTGTTCCTCCAAACATCAGGCCGTACAGATATCCCTATGTCCAAAAAAGTGAAATTGAACGTATGGTTGCAGAAATGCTAGAGGCTGGTATAATTCAACCAAGTCAAAGTTCTTTCTCTGCTCCAGTAGTATTGGTGCACAAGAAGGATGGATCATGGCGCATGTGTCCGGATTATAGGGAGCTCAACAAGCTCACTATTAAAGATAATTCCCCATTCCTGTCATTGATGAATTACTGGATGAATTGCATGGATCAATTTACTTCACCAAGTTGGATCTTCATTCAGGATATCATCAAATCAGAATGAAGATTGAAGACATTCCGAAAATGGCATTTAGAACTCATGAGGGTCATTATGAATTTTTGGTCATGCCTTTTGGCCTTACCAATGCACCTTCAACATTTCAAGGTTTGATGAATTCAATTTTCAAACCATTCCTTAGAAAATTTGTGTTAGTATTTTTTGATGATATACTAATCTACAGCAAGTCTTGAAGGATCATGTTGAACATGTTGATAGGGTGCTACAACTATTGGAGGAGAAACAATTATATGCAAAAAGATCCAAATGTTTCTTTGGAGTCCAGGAGGTGGAATATTTGGGTCATATTGTATCTCATGAAGGAGTTAAGGTAGACCCTAGCAAAATTAAAGCCATTAAGGAAAGGAAAATCCCACATCCATAAAGCATCTGTGAGGATTTCTTGGGTTGACAGGGTATTATCGCAAGTTTGTTAAGAATTATGGGAGAATAGCAGC
Organism: Pinus tabuliformis; assembly: GCA_031772625.1. Taxonomy (NCBI): domain Eukaryota; kingdom Viridiplantae; phylum Streptophyta; class Pinopsida; order Pinales; family Pinaceae; genus Pinus; species Pinus tabuliformis. The sequence goes on along the minus strand of CM062808.1, from coordinate 379,048,978 downwards.
ACCTCTAACAACATTATTGAAGAAAGATGCATTTTCATGGACTCCGGAAGCAACAAAGGCCTTTGAACATCTTAAAGAGGCAATGTGCCAAGCACCGGTCTTAGCTACACCGGACTTCACAAAAACCTTTATTGTGGAATGTGATGCTTCAGGAAATGGAATTGGTGCTGTTCTAATGCAAGATGAAAGAACCATTGCTTTTGAAAGTCGTCCAATCAAGGGAAAGTTTTTAAGCAAAGCTATTTATGAGAAGGAAATGTTGGCAATACTCCATGCACTTAAGAAATGGCGACCCTACCTAATGGGAAGACACTTCAAGTTAAACAGATCATGATAGCCTTAAATACTTTTTAGAACAAAGATTATCCTCTGAAGAGCAACAAAAGTGGGTCACAAAGATGTTGGGTTATGACTTTGAAATCATCTACAAAAAAGGGAAGCAAAATGTGGTGGCAGATGCACTCTCAAGAAAGGATGAGGATGTGGAAGCATTGTTGTGCGCCATTTCTATTATCCAACCAGATTGGATAAACGAAGCAAGGGAGGAATGGAAGAATGATGAAGAAGTGTGGGCACTTATTCGAAAGCTACAACAAGATTCCAGTACGTCTGATACATTTAGCTGGCAAAATGATTCGTTATGGTACAAAGATCGCTTATACCTCTGTAAGAATTCCCAGCTAAAACAAAAGATTCTTATGGAATTGCACACTTCTCCCTTAGGAGGGCACTCAGGATTTTTAAAAACTTACCACAGGGTTAAGAAGGAATTTTTTTGGGATGGCCTTAAATCAGATATTCAAAAGTTTGTGGCGGAATGTTTGGTTTTCCAACAAAATAAAGTTGAAACAATTAAGACACCGGGTCTATTACAACCTTTATCCATTCCAAGCCAACTTTGGGAGGAGGTTTCAATGGATTTTATCACAGGTTTACCCAATTCTGAGGGAAAGAGTGTCATCATGGTGGTAGTTGATCGACTTACCAAGTATGAAAACTTTTGTGCATTATCACATCCATTTAAAGCCAGTACAGTTTCTACTGCATTTATGGAAACAATTCAAAAGCTACATGGAAACCCAAAGATTATTGTAAGTGACAGAGATCCCATTTTCACTTGAAATTTTTGGATAGAATTATTCTCTTGTCTTGGTACTCAGTTAGCTCATAGCTCATCTTATCATCCTCAATCTGATGGGCAAACTGAGATAGTAAACAAATGTTTGGAAGGATATCTTCGTTGCTTTGTATCTGATAAACAGACACAATGGGTCAAATGGTTGCCTCTGGCTGAATGGTTGTATAACACTTCCTTCCATACAGCAACAAAAATGACCCCATTTATGGCACTTTATGGGTATCAACCACCATCCATCACATCATATTTAAGAGAAAATCCTGAGGTTCAGGTAGTGGAAAATCACATCGAACATCAACAACAAGTCCTCCAACTCTTAAAGGATAACCTCGTGTTGGCACAAAATAGAATGAAACAACAGGCAGATCAACATCACAGTGAAAGAAGTTTTGATGTAGGTGATTGGGTATTCCTACGGCTACAACCATATAAGGAAATGTCCCTAAAGCAAGCTAAGAAGGATAATAAATTATCACCAAAGTATTATGGTCCGTACAAGGTGTTGCAAAAGATTGGTACTATGGCATACAAATTGGAGCTTCCTGAAGCTTCTCGATTGCACCCAGTTTTCCATGTTTCATGTTTAAAGAAGGTTATAGGCGACAAGCTCCTAGTTCAAACAATATTTCCAGAACTTGACGAGGAAGGAAAAATTATATTGGAACCGGAAGCAGTCACAGAAACAAGAACTCGACAGCTACGAAATTGATCAATTTCGGAGTATCTTATCAAGTGGAAGAACTTATCCGCTGAAGATTCCACATGGGAGGATGAGAATTTTATGCAGAAGTATCCAGAACTACTCAAGTGTTGAGGACAACACTTTTTTGAAGGAGAGGGGCATGTTTGGTCCCTATAATGCTAGTGATTACCCCATTACTATTGTAGTTATACCGCTTATTTATATTGTTGTGCCCCTATTACCTCCATGTTGTTATTTCCGTGCCCCATAAAATCCCTCTATTGTTATTTTTGTGGCTTTATATTATTATTGTTAGGTCGGCTGGATTATATTGTGACTCCTTAGACTCCTATATATAGAAAGGAGGTTTTATCATTTGTATCATCCAAGAATTGTTCATTTATGTAATGTAAAGGAGGTTGCCCCCTCGAAGAGGTTGAATTCTAAGGCGTTGATCTATCTTTTATATCTTTTCTTGAGCTGGTTCCATAACATTTCCCCTCAGAGAGACTTATTTTTAAGTTGTTGAAATTAAGGGTATTTTGAGGTCTAAAATGGGCCTCCTAAGAAAAATGTATAACCAAAATAAACTTTATAAGAACCAATAGGATTCAAGATGATGATGTCAACCATGTGGGATGATTCACCATTTTTGGAGTAAAAAAGTAAAAATAATAAAAAATAATAAAATAATAGAACTACTTTTTCAACTTGTATTTTAAACTTATCTCCCTAAGGTTTTACTCAAATTTTGAGGGGGGGAACTCATTAGATGCAAAATTTAATTCCTTATCCAAGGAGTACCCATGTTGCATACTTTCGAAGGACCCTTCTACATGAAAAATGAGAAATACATGAAAAAACATGATTGCAATCACACTTTTCATGTATTTAGCATTTTTCATGTAGTAGGGTCCATCAAAAGTATGCAACATGGGTACACCTTGGATGAGGAATCAAAATTTTCATCCAGTAAGTGTTCTGCTTGAAATTTAAGTAAACCCATAGGGAGATAAGCTGAAAATACAAGTTGAAAGTTTTGTTTTTTGTTTTTTCCCTCTAAAATTTGATGATGTAATCTAATCTTATTTTATTATTTCCACTATTATTTTATAATTTCCTTAGGAGACCCATTTTAGAAATCAAAATTCCCCTAATGTCTATCTTTTTTTTGTGATTTGATTACATAACATTTGGTATCAAGCGTAACTATTTATAGAAACCTATATATGAGAAGGAAATGTTGGCAATACTATATGCATTGAAGAAATGGCACCCTTACCTAATGGGAAGACACTTAAAGGTAACAACAAATTATGGTAGTCTTATACTTCTTGGAACAAATATTATCTTCAGAAAAGTAGCAAAAATGGGTCACAAATATTTTGGTCTATGACTTTTAAATCATCTACAAAAAAAGGAAGCAAAATGTTGTTATCGATTCACTCTCAAGAAAGGACGTAGAAGAATTTATTTGTGCCATTTATATTATCCAACAATAACTGAAGCAAGGGATGAATGGAATAATGATAAATAGGTATGGACCCTCATTCAAATGTTTCAGCAAGATCCCATTGCATATTCATTAATTTGGAAAAATGTTTCATTGTGGTACAAAGATTGCTTATTTATATGTAAGAACTCCCAACTTAAACAAAAGGTTCCTTTGGAATTTCATACCTCTCCTATAGGAGGAAACTTAGGATTTTAAAATCTTACTGCAAGGTTAAGAAGGAATTTTTTGGGATGGACTTAAATATGATATTCAGATGTTTGTGGCAAAATGTTTTGTTTTCCAACAAAATAAAGTTGTGACAATTAAGACCTCGAGCATTTTACAACGATTATCTATTCCAAGTCGGTGTTGTTAAGAGGTATCAATGGATTTTATCATAGGCTTAACCAGGTCTAAAGGAAAGAGTTTCATCAAGGTGGTAGTTGATAGACTTACTAAGTATGCACACTTTTGTGCACTATCTCATCATTTCAAAGCTAGTATAGTCACTACTAAATTTGTGGAAACAATTCAAAAGCTACATGGAAACCATAAGATTATTGTAAGTGATACAAATTTAATTTTCACTAGAAATTTTTGGACATAATTATTTTCTTGTTTTGGTACTTAATTCGCTCATAGCTCAGTTGATCATCCTCAATCTGATGGGAAAACTGAGATAGTGAAAAAAAAATTGGAAGCATATCTTCATTTTTATGTGTCTGATAAACAAACACAATGGATTAAGTGGTTACCCTTGGCACAATGGCAGTATAACACTTTCTTCCACACCATACCAAAAATGACCCCATTTATGGTGGTTTATGGATATCATTCACCATCCATCACATCGTATTGTTGGAAATGTATTCACTCCTGAGAGTGGGGGTGAATAAGTAGTGAAGGTGTGTATTTACTTTTAAAATCCTTTTCAATTACTACAAAAAATCTTCAATAACTCATTAGTATATTAAATCATATATAAAGACACATGAAAACCATAAGGAAACATGCATAAGAGAACACAATATTTCTGGTGGAAAACCCTTCTCCAAGAAAAAAGCCATCCTTGTTGTTGTTGCACTGCTCAAATAATTATATTAATCGTCAAAAAATTCATTTACATAGAATATATAAATGGATACTATCTGTGATGAAACCAGCTCAAGAAAAGATAGAAAAGATAGATCAACGCCTTAGAATTCAGCCTCTTCGAGGGTGCAACCTCCTTTACATTACATAAATGAACAATTCTTGGATGATTCAAATGACAAAACCTCCTTTCTATATATAGGAGTCTAAGGAGTCACAATATAATCCAATCGACCTAACAATAATAATATAAAGCCACAAAAATAACAATAGAGGGATTCTATGGGGCACAGAAATAACAATATGGGGGTAATAGGGGCACAACAATATAAATAAGGGGTATAACTACAATAGTAATGGGGTAATCACTAGTATTATAGGGACCCAACATGCCCCTCTCCTTCAAAAAATTGTTTTCCTCAACGCTTGAGTAGTTCTGGATACTTCTGCATAAAATTCTCATCCTCCCATGTGGAATCTTCAGCGAATAAGTTCTTCCACTTGATAAGATACTCTGAAATTGATCGATTTCGTAGCTTTCGAGTTCTTGTTTTTGTGACTGCTTCTGGTTCCAATATAATTTTTCCTTCCTCATCAAGTTTTGGCAATATTGTTTGAATTGGGAGCTTGTCGCCTATAACCTTCTTTAAACATGAAACATGGAAAACTGGGTGCAATCGAGAAGCTGCAGGAAGCTCCAATTTGTATGCCATAGTACCAATCTTTTGCAACACCTTGTACGGACCATAATACTTTGGTGATAATTTATTATCCTTCTTAGCTTGCTTTAGGGACATTTGCTTATATGGTTGTAGCCGTAGGAATACCCAATCACCTACATCAAAACTTCTTTCACTGCGATGTTGATCTGCCTGTTGTTTCATTCTATTTTGTGCCAACACGAGGTTATCCTTTAAGAGTTGGAGGACTTGTTGTTGATGTTCGATGTGATGTTCCACTGCCTGAACCTTAGAATTTTCTCTTAAATATGATGTGATGGATGGTGGTTGATACCCATAAAGTGCCATAAATGGGGTCATTTTTGTTGTTGTATGGAAGGAAGTGTTATACCACCATTCAGCCAGAGGCAACCATTTGACCCATTGTGTTTGTTTATCAGATACAAAGCAACGAAGATATCCTTCCAAACATTTGTTTACTATCTCAGTTTGCCCATCAGATTGAGGATGATAAGATGAGCTATGAGCTAACTGAGTACCAAGACAAGAAAATAATTTTGTCCAAAAATTTCCAGTGAAAATGGGATCTCTGTCACTTACAATAATCTTTGGGTTTCCATGTAGCTTTTGAACTGTTTCCATAAATGCAGTAGAAACTGTACTGGCTTTAAATGGATGTGATAATGCACAAAAGTGTGCATACTTGGTAAGTCTGTCAACTACCACCATGATGACACTCTTTCCCTCAGACTTGGGTAAACCTGTGATAAAATCCATTGAAACCTCCTCCCAACGTTGGCTTGGAATGGATAAAGGTTGTAATAGACCCGGTGTCTTAATTGTTTCAACTTTATTTTGTTGGCAAACCAAACATTCCGCCACAAACTTTTGAATATCTGATTTAAGGCCATCCCAAAAAAAATCCTTCTTAACCCTGTGGTAAGTTTTTAAAAATCCTGAGTGCCCTCCTAAGGGAGAAGTGTGCAATTCCATAAGAATCTTTTGTTTTAGCTGGGAATTCTTACAGAGGTATAAGCGATCTTTGTACCATAACGAATCATTTTTCCAGCTAAATGTATCAGAAGTACTGGAATCTTGTTGTAGCTTTCGAATAAGTGCCCACACTTCTTCGTCATTCTTCCATTCCTCCCTTGCTTCGTTTATCCAATCTGGTTGGATAATAGAAATGGCACACAACAATGCTTCCACATCCTCATCCTTTCTTGAGAGTGCATCTGCCACCACATTTTGCTTCCCTTTTTTGTAGATGATTTCAAAGTCATAACCCAACATCTTTGTGACCCACTTTTGTTGCTCTTCAGAGGATAATCTTTGTTCTAAAAAGTATTTAAGGCTATCATGATCCGTTTTTACCTTGAAGTGTCTTCCCATTAGGTAGGGTCGCCATTTCTTAAGTGCATGGAGTATTGCCAACATTTCCTTCTCATAAATAGCTTTGCTTAAAAACTTTCCCTTGATTGGACGACTTTCAAAAGCAATGGGTCTTTCATCTTGCATTAGAACAGCACCAATTCCATTTCCTGAAGCATCACATTCCACAATAAAGGTTTTTGTGAAGTCCGGTGTAGCTAAGACCGGTGCTTGGCACATTGCCTCTTTAAGATGTTCAAAGGCCTTTGTTGCTTCCGGAGTCCATGAAAATGAATCTTTCTTCAATAATGTTGTTAGAGGTGCTGCTATTCTCCCATAATTCTTAACAAACTTGCGATAATACCCTGTCAACCCCAGAAATCCTCGCAGATGCTTTATGGATGTGGGGATTTTCCATTCCTTAATGGCTTTAATTTTGCTAGGGTCTACCTTAACTCCTTCATGAGATACAATATGACCCAAATATTCCACCTCCTGGACTCCAAAGAAACATTTGGATCTTTTTGCATATAATTGTTTCTCCTCCAATAGTTGTAGCACCCTGTCAACATGTTCAACATGATCCTTCCAAGACTTGTTGTAGATTAGTATATCATCAAAAAATACTAACACAAATTTTCTAAGGAATGGTTTGAAAATTGAATTCATCAAACCTTGAAATGTTGAAGGTGCATTGGTAAGGCCAAAAGGCATGACCAAAAATTCATAATGACCCTCATGAGTTCTAAATGTCGTTTTTGGAATGTCTTCAATCTTCATTCTGATTTGATGATATCCCGAACGAAGATCCAACTTGGTGAAGTAAATTGATCCATGCAATTCATCCAGTAATTCATCAATGACAGGAATGGGGAACTTATCTTTAATAGTGAGCTTGTTGAGCTCCCTATAATCCGGACACATGCGCCATGATCCATCCTTCTTGTGCACCAATACTACTGGAGCTGAGAAAGAACTTTGACTTGGTTGAATTATACCAGCCTCTAGCATTTCTGCAACCATACGTTCAATTTCACTTTTTTGGACATAGGGATATCTGTACGGCCTGATGTTTGGAGGAACACTTCCTGGAATCAGATGAATAGCATGATCATGATCACGCATAGGTGGGAGACCTTTGGGAGTCTCAAATACCTTGGAATGATTGTCCAGGACTTTTTGGAGATCTGGAGAAATAGATGATTCCAATGTGGAAACATCTAGCGAACATAATTGTGCAATTACACCTCTTTGCTCCTTTTTTAGAAGCTTTGTCATGCCATTAGAGCTGATTATCTTTCCTGGTTTCCCTGCAATACCCCTTAATTCAACTTCCTTTCCTTCCGTAGAAAATTTGATGAAAAGTTCTTGAAAATTAAAAGCTATTGTACCCAAGGATTGTAGCCATTGGACTCCTAGTACAACATCAGCACCTCCCATTGGAATGGAAAGCATTGGGCTAGTCAATACATATTCTCCCATGGATAGCTTGATATTATGGCACTTTCCAGAGCAATTTATTGTTCCTCCATTTGCAATCATCACTTGACACTCTGGTGCTGGATATAGGAAGCAATTCAATTCTTTTGCTACCCTACAATGAATAAAATTGTGGGTGCTTCCTGAATCAATCAACACTATTACCTTTTTCTTCTTGATTTGTCCTTCTATCTTGATGGTTTGAGGAGTGGTAATTCCCGCCAATGCATTACAAGATATGGTCGGATTTATTTGTTCTTCATCTAGGCTTTGTTCCTGAAGTATATCCTCTTCTTTTGACCTTTCTTGCTCCTTTTCTTCTTCCTCTTCACAATCTATGTAGAATAATTTCTTCTCAGCACACTTATGACCTTTTGTGTATTTGCTATCACAATTGTAACAAAGCCCTTTTGCTCTTTTTTCTTCCAATTGTTGTGGTGTCAACCTTGTAGGTTGTGGAAGACTAGGGCAACAACACTTCCATCTTTATAGTTGTGAGTGGTATGCTTCCTAGTTGCCATAATTTTGCTTTCCATTTTTCTTGCTAACCTGAATGCCTTCTCTAATGAATCAGGTTCCCAAAGGCGAACATCATGTTGGATATTATCCTTTAAAGACCCTATGAACACATCAATCCTATGCTCCTCTGGAATATCTTTTACCCTTATGTTCAATTTTTGGAACTCCTCAATGTGCTCCATTATTGAACCCTTTTGTTTGAGACTTATCAATTGGCTAAAAAAAGTGTTGCTTTTTGTATCCTCATAATGTGCTATCAATTCTTCCGTAAAAATTGCCCAAGTGATAAATTGTTTACGAGAACAAAGCCATTGATACCATACAAACTGATTTGGTTCCAAATATACAATTGCCATACGTACCTTTTGTGTGTTTTGCACATTATTGAGATCGAAGAATTGCTCCATCTGTAATATCCATGTGGCGGGATCCTTGCCATCAAACTTCCTCATATCGATTTTTGGAATATGGTGATTCTTCGATCCAACATTAGCATCTATGGAATCATGATTAACATTTCTTTTGTTCTCATCATGAGTTTCCTTTACTACCTTTTCACCATTAGTAAGTATTTCTTGTAGAAAATTTGTCAAATCTGTCTTCAAATCTGCCATGCCTGTCTTCAAATTTGTGTTCAAATCTATCTTCAAATTGTCCATCTTAGCTTCCATGCCATTCATCTTATCTTCCACGCCATTTATCTTAGCTTCTGTTAACTTTTGTGAGCGTGACATTTGTTGCACTTGTTCTTGTAATTTTGATATATCATGTAGCATTTCTTCCTCTTCTTCATGAGTCATGCTAGAGCTTTCAGGTTCCTTACTAGGTGTTTGCATTTTCTTTCCTCGGGGCATCAGTTACCGATAAAAATTCTCTACTATGCCCTTTGAATTCCTTCAAAATAAATTTTCAAACCAAGCTTAAGCAAAAATTTAAAAAAATCTACACACCTTTTTTCACTTTGTAGGAGCTCGATATTGCCTCTGATGTATCTCTGTACTTTCCAATCATCTAGTTCTGAATTTGTGACTTGTAGTAGCTCTCTATGTCCTCTTTCCAATGCCACTAGTCTGAGCCAAATTGGATTCTCCAAGAAAGAGTTATGCACAATCTCCCAAGATGACCTGATTATAGACCTTTCTAGAAGAGCGAACTTGTATGAAGTGCCACGTGTACACTTTTCAATATTTGGTTCTGAAAAAGATATACAAGAAACTACAGTCCATCCTCTTTCTGTACCTTCTTATGAAATTTCAATCTGATTCCGAGAGAGAAACTTATGACGATTTTCACCAGGTCACCTGTTTTGAATGTAATTCAGGAGTTTGAAAAAGACCAAATTCCTCAGATCATATCTCCGCAAATATCACGCGAAAAGCTCTGAAATTTGGACCCAAGGTTCAACGCGATTTCTTCTCAAATGGGTTTTTTTGCAACTTCTGAAACGTCACAGAAAAAAGTTATAGCGAAAATTCCACGATGACCTATTTGGAGCAGCAAAACCCTAGAATCCAAAGCCCTGATACCAAATGTTATGAAACCAACTCAAGAAAAGATAGAAAAGATAGATCAACGCCTTAGAATTCAGCCTCTTCGAGGGGGCAACCTCCTTTACATTACATAAATGAACAATTCTTAGATGATTCAAATGACAAAACCTCCTTTCTATATATAGGAGTCTAAGGAGTCACAATATAATCCAGCCGACCTAACAATAATAATGTAAAGCCACAAAAATAAAAATAGAGGGATTCTATGGGGCACAGAAATAAAAATATGGGGGTAATAGGGGCACAACAATATAAATAAGGGGTATAGCTACAATATTAATGGGGTAATCACTAGTATTATAGGGACCTGTTGATGCCTCGAAAATCGCTGCAACAACATTGGGGATAACCACCCGGTCCGGACCTTAGTACAGCTCCTTTTCCGTTCGGAATAGTGGCTCCGACTGGGGATAATGGGACCAGTTTCCCAAAAGTGAATAAACGGGATGAATGGATGGTTTATAATCTAAGCTAGCTGGGGCGAATAACTAAACTATCAACTAGAATACATAAACTATAATCTATCCCGGGAACTTATCTGAGCTTTAAAGTGCAGCGTTTGATGGTCTGCGTCTAAAGACAGGCATATATATGACTCCATCTATCAGACATAGATATTAATTCATTCAAGATTACTGTGCCTAAATAGTTAAGCAAAGTGATTAAAGCGATGTTACCACACTCATCATTTATATCATTGACATATACATGATTAAAAAGAAACACATCATAAAACATCCAATAGTGGAATGAATACAGATCTGCTGTTACGGCGCATGCATATAATCAATAATAGCAGGCATAATCACATAGCAATTCACATGAAAGGAATGAATTCAGACATAGATAGAAATACCATATGAGCTGCGTGACACTCCCAATATCAAATCGCTACTTGTAGTTCTTCCTTCAACGCAAAAAACATTCTCAACAAAGACAATAGTGCAAAATTGCATAAAAAGCTTCCTTGTCGAATTAAGAACAACTGGTCCAGTTTTATAAAAGAATATTGACTGAAGCACAATAGTGCAAACTTCAGTCTATTAAGTCTGATACAAAACTTTACGACCCTTTCTAAAAACATGAAAGGGTCTATAAATACTAAATCAATCTAAATATCTATTAAACTGAAATCCTACTAAATTGGTATCAATAAATAGTGATCCTATTTCCCTCAGTGATCCGGCAATCGGCATCATGATTCATCAAGTAGGCTGCTTGCCTTTAAATCTGAGCTGACTTATCGCAAGCATTGGCTCTACTTCAGGCGGTTTGTTGAGGCGCGAACTGAGCTGGGCAGCATAGGTGGCATCCTGAATATTGGGAATTATACACCCGATTGCATCTCTTAAACACTTAAGGGCGGCTCTCTGTGTGTGCGGCTTAATCAGGAAGAGCCAATATGCATCAAAGGTTAAACTGTTAATCCCGGCGATTAATCTCCCCTTTTCCTCCAAGTCAGGATAACATGATTGCTCCAACATGTTTTTTGTTGTCATCTTTCCTGGTGTACATTGGGAAATCATATTTGCTAAGTAGAGAGTGTTGTTAACCAGATCAACTAGATTGTTGGAAGTTGATTTACATATTGAAGCCGCCCTCTCTGCTTTCATCACCTGAGTTTGCCATTCTGTGAAGAGTATATCCTTATATGTTTCTAGGATCCTGGGCAAATTTGTTGCTTTCCCTTGATCAGAATCTTGCCAGTCAAGATATGCGGTTATGATCTCTTCGGCTTGGTCTAACTCATTCCTGGCCTTTTCTACTTGCTGATTTATGGATGTCGTTAGCTCACACAATGGCTCTGCCTCAGTGAGTTGTTGACACAGGAGCCTAATTTGTGATATTAATGCAGTGTTTATTTGCAATGCTTCTGCTCTGAACTCATCCACTTGTGGAGCGCCCTTTATTATTTCGAGCTGTGATGAGAATTGAGCGATTTTCTCATCTTTTGTTTTCATCATTTGCTCATTTGCTGCCCTCAATTGTGCCAATGCCTCCGATAGTTCCTTCTGTTTCTGGATCGCGCTTTGGTCGATCCTTTGCTTCTCTGCCTGCAATTGCTGAGTTAATTGACTGTTCATTTGTTGCTGTGTCAACAATTGCCGTTCCGCCTGCTCTGCCTTCTACTTTGATTCAGCCAACTCTGCCTGTAATGCGAAAATTTCTTGGTCCTTAGTCTTCAGTAGAAGACTTACCTCTGATTCCTTCTCGATTGTCGCTGCCGAATAGGCTCCTGCATACTGCGACAGTTTTGTTAGGTCATCGGAGGGGTCGAATTCCTCTTTCCAAACCACTCTACCCGTAACAGCTTGTTCTAGGAAAAGGGAAGGTTGATCAATCTTCCTTCTTTTCCTTTGTCGTTTTACCACTGCTCTATGCCTCGGGCTGTAGAAAACATCCAGGGGAGGAATATCTTCTACTTGTAGAATGATTTGGTCAGAGGGGTCTTTTGGTATTACTTCAACATCCTTAGAAATGGGTGGCCCGCTGGTTCCACTTAGAACCTGAGGTGAAGTGATGTCCTGTGTATCGTTTGTCTTGGAAGTGTCTGTATCTTTGGAACATTCCAACCCACTGATGATAGAGTCAAATTGCTTCCATTCTTGGAGCAATTTGGGGTCAATACGAGTATCTATATTGACATCAATGGTGGTTTGTTTCTACTTTTCAGCTTCAGACTCCTTCTGCACTTCTTCCTGCTGTTTCTTCTGTTGCTCTTCTTGTTCTTTCCTCTGTCTTTCCTCTTGTTCTTTCATTTGTTGTTCCTCTATCTCTTTCCTCTGTCTTTCCTCTTGTGCTCTCCGCTGCTTTTCTGCCTGTTCTTTCCTCTGCCTTTCCTCCTGTTCCTTTTTATGATCTTTTGTTATAACAGGAGGTTCGCTCGACTGTTGCCGACCAGGCTCGCTTGATGATGTTGCTGGGGTTGTTGCTAGTAAATCTAGAGGCAGAGTTTGCAACCTCTGTTCTCTAAGTTTATTAAATTCAGTCAACCCTTCATCATTATACTTTGCTAGGGCGAATTGTCTAACCTGCCTTATTGACTCGATTGAGGAGAATAGGTCATCAAAGATATCTTCCTGATGATCAAATCTTGTCAGTTTGGCCTGTTCTAATGCATTATAGGCAACTTTTCTTGGATCGAAATGCCTATTTGGGAGATTCGCTAGAGTCAAGGATTGAATTTTTGTGGCTTCCTTTTCTCCATGTTTGAGGTCATGCAGGGTATATACACCACACCTCAAAGGAAAAGAGGGCCAACCTTTCTTCTTATTCTTCTTGAGTGTTTGTGTAACACTCTCGGAAATGATTTGGTAAGAAATTTCCCTTGCTAGAAGTTTATTTGGTATGTACAAAGGGAGGACATGGGGTCTGGCTTGGCTGCCGAAAACTCTTATGTAGGTAAACCTTTCCTCTCCAAACCAAATACCTATTCCGGTTAAATCAAATCCAGCTTGATAAGAAATCTTGGGAGCAGGTCTATCAAAAATGGAATAATGAATAGGCAACATAAAGCCATTACAGACTTGGTATAGATGATGTTCATAAGAAGACTTCCACAATTTCTGGTGATATATATGAATGGGTGAGGGGTCTTGCGCAGTCCACCTCCGGCCGAGTACAGGGAATTCAGAATTATAACAGAGGGTATCTAGAATATAGGCACTGTAGTAAAATGGGGGAATTATTCTTTCAGAAATCCGGGTCTTGTTTCTAAACTCAAGCACAGCTTGTGCTAGTTTGTCAGAAAGGATAGTGGCCCAATCCATAATTATACTGTTTACTGCTACCTCCATTAGAGGAACCATTTCTATGGTAAAATTAGCAGAATCATGCAATCCCCATAATCTACACATCATTATCCCCGCATAGCAATAAGGAGAAGCCAAAGAATCAACTGAGTACTTACCAGAAGATTCGTGTTTATGTTTGGCTGGATTCTGTCTCCAGTCCCGGATGGGTTCAGATTCAACTTCATTATCACTTGCAAACTTCTCCAGGAACACCTTGTTATATACCTTCTCTGGCTCGGGCAAATGATACATTTTCCTTAGATCATCTGCCTTGAATGATCCGAAAATCCTCCCATCTCTGGTGCTGAAAGTTCTGTCCAAGATTGGGATTTCTTCAATCGCCCATCGCACGACGTCTGTGTATGGGAGAATTTGCTCCCTGGCTGCTATCCTGTGAAGGAAAGAATCGGCTAAATCCTTGAGAGTACTCTCAGACTTCCTAAGTAAATCCACACTAGCTTCTGTTACTGTCTTTACTGGTTGCTCGGCTTCAATCAGATTGTAAGTGCCTTGCCAAGTAACTCTAGTGAGACCCGTACACGTAGTATCAGATATTAAGCCCTTCTTTTTGTCTATGACAGCTTGTCCTGCAACTGGTGTAGCGGAAGCGCCTGCGGTCTTCTTGGATTTCTTCCCCATCTTGCTCAAGCTTCCTTCTATGGATGAATTCTGCACAGAGGCGAAAATAAACGTAACACAGAAATATGCTAATGAAAATCCAATACGGGAAAGATATATTGATCAAACCATGCTGAGAGATTAACTCTTAAAAATGGCTGCAGATCCAATCGATGGGAAGATCTTACAGATACATTAAATGGCCGTTTAAGGCCTGCCACCCCTTAAATGCTCATTACACCATAATTCGGCCGAATAACTCGCTTAAGCGTGCTATGGATATTTTGGCGGTTGAGTGCAGGTGATCGATTATTTAAGAGATCAAACTTTAAATATGAATGCATCACAATATCCCTCCATTTAACGGCTTTTTCGAAATCCGCACTATATCATGATCGGGTATCGGGAACACTTTAAATCTTTATGTTGACAATTTTGAAACGTCGATCGCCGATAGGGATATCGCATCGTATCGGGAGAATAGGTGTTATATAAACATATGGATAGCATACCCCCGACTGCCGATAGTGAAATCGCATCGCATCGGCGTGAAAAGGCATAACAATGTGCATACATAGTGTATCGCCAATTGCCCGATTACCGATATCGCATCGCATCGGGGGTAAAATCTGGGTGCCTTATTATTATACATGGGACATTGCCAATTGCCGATTGCGAAATCGCATCGGACTGGGGTGAATGACTTAAGGTGCTTAGCCTGCATATAAAGTATCGCCGATAGCCTATCGCCGATTGCGCATCGCATCGGGGCTTATGTCATGGGGGCGTTTTAAAATGTGTATAGAGTAATGCTGATAGCCGATAGAGAAATCGCATCGGCGGAGACCAATGTGCCACCTATTTGTGTTTTCTATGTTATTGCGATATGCGATCTTGCGATCGCTTTATCGCAATAATAAAAGATTGTTTTATTTGATCAAAAATAGGTTTTTCAAAAGGTTGTAAATAATGTCTTCATTTAGTTTGCGGACTTCTTAAAAAGAATGCGCTATTGATACCAATTAATCTCTAGAGGGACCCATTTCATATAATAATTTTGTAAATATAAATGATATGAAATGGGGGGTTGTTGTAGGGCACAACAATTGGCGATTCGCTGGAAGAACCAGTTATCTTTGAAAAGCACAGAAATACTTAAACTTTCGCAAAATAGAATTCTAATCAAAGGGGAAAATTCTAATATAACTAGGTATATATGCATTCCAAAATGAATCTACTTCTGCTAATTTCCTCTTTTTCAATAAAATAGATACATTCTAAGTTTTTTAAATAGGCCTCTATGGGTTTATAATGATAAAACAGAATACTTTTCCAAATCAGCTTTTAAAATGAACTCCTCTGTCATAGGTAGAGCCTCTGCTGCCAGCAAACATTTGTAGTTTTGAAAGGGATACCTTTTAACCATGCTATTGTCCATTGTTCCATTCAATTAAGAGTGCGATTAACAGAATGAATTCAAAACATGTTTTCATATTTTGTATTTCATTTCCTTTTTCTGTTGTTGATAAGATAAAAAGCCATTGTCCTGGTTTGGTGGCCAGCTATTGACAATGCCATTCACTGGTAGTAATCTAACCGAACAAGCTGGCTCGTGATGAGACCCCTTGTCTTTTAATTTCAAGCCATTACCCTGTTTTGGTATGCAGTATTGGTAATGTCGGTTAAACTATTTCCCTATGAACATGGTAAGCAGGCTTGTAATAAGACCTCTTATCTTTAATATCAAATATTTTAGAATTACACTCTAAGTAATCATAAACTTTAGTGAATGGGATGAACAATATTCTCCTTAAGAGCAAATGGATGACAGGTTAAGAGTTGAAGATGTTGAAATCGGATTAGTTTCTATCTTAATATTGATAACCTTTTGAGACCGATTTGAAAACAGAAAATGATTTACAATACTTTTAAACTTCTGAGAGGAGTTCACAAAACTTGAAATGTGGTTTCAGAATACAATGATACCTAATTTCCTAGAAATTATCCCTTTTGGTTAAGAGTTCTATTATTTTAAAAGTCAATATCATAATACTTTTGTAGATCAAATTTTCAAACACAGAAAAGGTCAATAGTAGATATCTTACAACATTATTTTCTGCAAATCCTACAAACTACAAAAATCTATCAAACTAAAAGGAGAAGGGATTACCTCCTCAATTAAAGAATTTCTTCAAGATAAGGCCATTAACAGGGAGAGAATCTCTCAACCCTGATAAGTCTTGCAATATAAAGGTCGAATGGCCCACCTTTTCACAAATCTGAAATGGTCCAAGCCACCTTCTGGAACTTGGTGTGTTTTCCCTTATCCTCATGGGCTTTGTCCCATTTCAGAACTAAGTCACCGACTTGAAATTGTTTTGAACCGGATGAGACTGAATCAAAAGCTGCTTTGATGATTTGCTGATGTTTGGCATGAGTAACTCTAGCTTTTTCTCTTTCCTCTTCTAATTTTAGAATTTGATCATGTCTAAGCTGAATAGAAGAAGAAGGAGTTTCCTCAATGTACCGTACTAGGGCTAAAGAAGGAAGAACAAGATTTGTGGGCAATACTGCTTCTTTTCCATACACAAGATTGAATGGGGAAGATCCTATAGAAGCCTTTTGTGTTATCCTATCAGCCCATAATGCAAACATTAAAGATTTGTGCCAGTTTTTATGATTTTGCTCTATAGTTCGCTTAATGATTTTGATCAGATTCTTATTAGTAGATTCGGCTAAGCCATTACCCTGGGGATAGTAATTAGCAGAATACTTCAATTTAAACCCTCTTTTAATAGCGAAATCAAACATAGCATTGCCTGAGAAATAAGATGCATTATCAAATACAAGAGCATTCGGGACACCAAACCTGGTAATGATGAATTGGTCTATGAACTCAATGATTGCTTCAGAATTTGCTGTCTTCAAAGGAATGGCCTCCACCCACTTAGTAAAATAATCAGTAGCAGTAAGGATATACCTATGTTGTTTGGAAGATGGTGGAGTAATCTCCCCAATGATATCCAATCCCCATTGCTCAAATGGTTGTTCAATGTTGACTGGTTGCAGAGGAAAAGTTGATTTACGTTGTCTTCCACTAGAAGTCTGGCATTTGAAGCATTTCCTTACATATTCGTGGGCATCTCTAAACAGAGTAGGACAATAGTACCCAGAATGAATAACTTTGTGAGCTGTTGTGTCAGCTCCAAAATGTCCTCCTGCTGGGCCATCATGTAATTCCTGCAAAACCTTTTGGGCTTCAGGTTTCTCAAGGCATCTTAACAAGATAGAATCATAATTCTGCTTAAAAATCACGTCATCAATAATTGTGAAATTCTTTGCTTTTAGCCTAAGGGCCCTTTTGTTTTTATAAGACAGGTTTGGAGGGGCATAACCATTCTTCAAATAAAATATTAAATCTGCATATTGAGATTGAGAATCAGTGACACTTATCTGGTTGATTTCTTCAGTTTGACTTGTATCGCCTGATTCTGGAATGTTGGATGCTCCTGCCAATATCCTGCAAAAACCTTGACCCCTAACAATCTTTGCTGGTTTAATTTCTAAGTCATATTCTTGAAGCGCTGTGACCCAATTTGCCCTTTTTTCACCCAGTTCTTTTTGGATTAATAGTTGCCTAACTGCGGGGAAAGGAACTATCACTTTTGTGTGGGTTTTCAAAAGGAAGGGTCTATAATGCTTGACTGCTTTAAATACAGCAAAGGCTTGTTTTTCTACATCGGAGTAATTCAATTCAGCACCCTGAAGATTAGAGCTAAAAAATGAAATGGGTGCTTCCAAATTGTGATCATTTAGTTGCGTGAGTACTGCAGCATAAGACAAGTCGGATGCGATGGTGTACAATGTAAAATGATTAGAAAAATTTGGAGTATTCAAGGCTGGGGCATTGATTATTGATTGCTTGATTAGATCAAAAGCTTCCTTTTCTGCTGATCCCCACTTAAAGACCGAATTTTTCTTAATCATTGTTTGAAGTGGAAAAATAATTTGAGAAAAATCTGGAACAAATCTTTTAACAAAATTGATCTGGCCTAAAAATGACTGCATCGATTTTTTATTGTGTGGGAAAGGAATTTCAGAGATTTCTTTGATCCGATCAGGATCAATATAAATGCCATCTTTGGACACAATAAATCCCAAGAGCTTTCCTTGATCAAGGGCGAAGAAAGACTTTTTAGGGTTAAGAGAAATACCATATCTTTTGCAACGCTGAAAAATTTGATTTAGATCATGCAAATGATTATATCTTTCTTTAGAGAATACAGTAATATCATCCAAATAGACGACTACTGTTCTATTAATCAACCCTCTAAAAGCTATATCCATAGCTCTTTGAAATGTTGCTCCTGCATTTATAAGTCCAAAAGGCATTTTCTGATAAGCATATGTTCCCCATTTTGTTCTGAATGTAGTTTTAAGCTGGTCATCAGGATGAACCAGTACTTGGTTATATCCTGAGAAACCATCTAGAAAGGACATTAATTCGGAGCCAGCTACCGATTGAAGTATTTGCTCCATCGTAGGTAATGGGAAATTGTCTTTCAAGCTCGCTTTGTTCAAATTTCTGAAATCAATACAAATTCGAATGTCGCCATTTTTCTTTCTGATTGGTACCATATTGGAGACCCAGTTTGAGTGTCGGACAGGAAAAATAATCTTGGCTTTCAAGAGTTTGTTAAGTTCTGATTTTATCTGGCTCTCTAAGTTTGGATGTATTTTCCTTAACTTCTGCTGAATCGGTTTCTGGTCGGGCAGCATTGGAATGGTGTGCTGGATAATGGATGTATCATAAGTCTTCAAATCATCATACTTCCAAGCAAAAACCTGTTTGTTTTTTCTTAACAGTGTAATGAATGCCTCTTTTTCTTCAAAGGAAAGTCCTAATCCTAAATTAATATTTTGAGGAGCTTGTTCAGTACCTAGATTTATCAATTCAAACCTAAGGGTAGAGCTTTGGAGCTTTGCATTAGTTACAGGTTTAAATCTGTCTTTAATATCATAAAGATCTTCTAGCTTTACCACAGGCTTAGGAATTGCATTTTCCTGAGGTGTTTCTCTCATTTGGGAGTCATGTTCATCTTCCTCAATGATTTGATTATCATAGGACTTTTCGGAAATTAAGAATTGTAAAACATCCTCATCATGATTGAATACTTTCCAATTAGTGACATTGTCAGGCACTGAAGGCCTAAAAAGAAATTCTACAAAAAATCTATCTAGGCTGTAGTCTTCAAAAGGTAAGAGCTTGGAAGCTACATTAGCTAGGAGATCGGCTGCCGAGTTTTGAGACCTGGGAATAGAAGAAATGTTGAATGCAGAAAAGTGCGAGGTAAGTTCCTGTACTAGCGATTGATAATGTTTGAGGTGATTCGAAAGACAATGAATTGCATTTCTTACCTGTTTCACAATAATTTCAGAATCGCCAAATACTTTTAGATATTGCACTTTAAGGCCGATTGCTTCATATTCGGCTGTATTATTAGTGCATTCAAATTCTAGCCTACAGGACAACATTGTCTTTTCTCCTTGTGGGCTAACCAAAATACATCCTGCTCCTGAGCCCTCGCTAGACTTGGACCCATCAAAATATAAAGACCAAAATAAAGAGGTATTAACAAATGTATTTACAGTTTTCTCAGCATCATTGAAACATCTAGACCTATCTGTTTGTGAAAAATTCTCAATCTGAGATGTAAAATGATTAACAGAGAAAGGGGATGGTGGGGCAACAAAGTTACCAAAGAATGACTCTGATGAATAATTCCCCAAAATGTTGTTGTTGAATGCTACCGGCTGGTTTTCTTGTTCGAATTCAGTAACCGTATGGGTCATATGTTTCTCCCGATCGATCTTTATTTGATTTGGCTTGCCCTTGTAGGGAAGCCACATATGTGACCAATCAGTGGAAATATACCCATGCAATTTCTCAGACCAATCCCTACTCAAAATTAAACCGTAAAACTCAGGTATATCAGCTATTAGGATATCAATCCTCTGCACTATTCTTGGATCAGCGGATAACCTAATGGTTACAGAGTTAATTTCTCCTAACACCTGTACTTTGGTCCTGTCCAACTGTACAATATGAATAGCAGACTTTTGGGGTTCTATGTTCAGTTTAGAACAAACTGAAGCTGGCATTATGTTAGATGATGCCCCCGAGTCAATTAAACAGTTGTGCAAGTTTCTATTGTAAATCTCATAGGTTAAAAGGAAGGGTGGGGTGTGAGAATTTGACCTGTCTCCAATTAGAACTGAATCGGTAGCTTCAACCATTCCTGGAGGAGGTTGGCCTGAATCATTAGCAGCTTTTGCACTGGGAAGAGGTGTAGAAGGAACAACATTCAATTCTTTAAGAAGTAATTTCTGTTGATGCTTTAATTTACTAAGTTCAAACATAGTAATGTTTGCTTTAGTTTTCTTCATATCATCAACAATATTATACTCCATTGAATCTGATACCACTAATGTTTTAGATGTTGAAGGAGTATTAGAAGTTGAAGGCTGGTTTTGGGGAACTGCCACAGGTGATTTCTTTGCAGGTGTTCTTTCTTTGGTTGTAGCAGCACCAGCACTCCTTTTCTTTGACGTTATCTGAACAGGTTCAGAAATACTTTTGCTTCTAGTAGTGACCGGAAATGCTTCTTCTTCGTTTTCGGTATCAGAGTTGGGGAGTATAAAATCCCACATTCCGTGACATTCTACTACTTCTTCTTCATCGCTAGTTTGTGAAATCGATTCCTCTTCCTCTTCTTCTTGTTCCGAATCAGCATTAGATATAACATTTGGTGGCTTTGATTCATTTTTCTTAAAAGTTCTAAAGGGCCTTTTGGTTGATGTTTCAGCTACCTGTTTCTTTATTTCAACCATTTCATTTGATAAAGTTTTTAGAACCTTTTGCAAACCTTCCATGTCATAGGGGTCTTTAGAGGTTTTCTTTCTTGAGTCATCTTTAAAAGAGACCTTTTTGGCTTTTCTGTCTTCCAAGGCAGCTTTCTTTTCCAGGGCATTGATGCGTTTCTCCACAGCAAGCGCTTCTTTCATGTTTTCGGCTAAGGTAGGTTTCCCAGCCCTGTCTACAAAGATGGCTATATTGGCAGGCAGAGCTGTTATATACCATTCGCTCCGAATTTGTTCACTTGGTTTGGAGGCTGTGGGGATTTTATTTAGGAGTTTATTGAAACGGGCATTAAATTCCTTAATTGGCTCCCTATGCTCTATTCTCAAATTGGAGAGGTCATTTATTAGGGTAGCCAAAGACCTATCATCTCCATATTTGGTAAGAAACTGCTCTTGGCAAGTGTTCCAACTGGTAATGGAACCAGGTGGTAGGGAAAAATACCAGGATCCTGCTGATCCTTGCAAAGTATAAGGGAAAAGCCTAACAACAACATCTTCTTCTGTTACTCCTTTCAAGTTGACTGCCAACATGAAATTATTGATGTGTTCCTCAGCCTGGGTTCCATTATCTGGATTAAACTTGGGTAACCATTTTTCAGGAAGATCTGGTAATGGATGTAATGGTGCAGGCATATTGACTGCACCAGGTCTGGTCCATGGATCTGCCATTATAATAGCAGTAGTGGTTGATACTACCGCTGGAACTCCAGATGTCTGGGAAGGAAATAATGTTGAGGAATGAGCAGGTTGGGATGCTGAAGCTTCTAATCCCTGGTGAATGACAATATGTAATGGGGAAGTGGGTGGTTGACTTTGCAGATAAGAAGTTGAAATGGAGGATGCGGATGAAAGCTCTTCACTGTCAGATCCTTCAGTAGTTTTCTTCGCCTTTTTCCTTTTAGGTAAAGGAAACTCAGTGGGTTCAATACCGAGCTTTTCGCTCTGAAGTCTGGTGAGAGGGTGAGGTAAATTGAACTGCGAAGTCGCACTGCTTTGTGATACCTCAGATTTCTGTGGCGAAATCGAGAAGCTCTGAAGTTTATGGATAAGAGACTGAACTTCAGGTGATTCAAGACTTACTTGTTCTGGAGTATGATGGGTTTGAGCAGTGGTAGTTGATTCCTCTTCTTCTTGTTTGGATACTGGCGAACCAGCATGCGAATGAGAAGTTCGAGGGGATTTGGAGGGAGAATTACTCTTAGAATGGCTTGCAGATTTGGGTTTGTTTGCCATTCACAGTCGGCCCTCCTTCTAGCGCCAAAAATGTTGATGCCTCGAAAATCGCTGCAACAACATTGGGGATAACCACCCGGTCCGGACCTTAGTACAGCTCCTTTTCCATTTGGAATAGTGGCTCCGACTGGGGATAATGGGACCAGTTTCCCAAAAGTGAATAAACGGGATGAATGGATGGTTTATAATCTAAGCTAGCGGGGGCGAATAACTAAACTATCAACAAGAATACATAAACTATAATCTATCCCGGGAACTTATCTGAGCTTTAAAGTGCAGCGTTTGATGGTCTGTGTCTAAAGACAGGCATATAGATGACTCCATCTATCAGACATAGATATTAATTCATTCAAGATTACTGTGCCTAAATAGTTAAGCAAAGCGATTAAAGCGATATTACCACACTCATCATTTATATCATTGACATATACATGATTAAAAAGAAACACATCATAAAACATCCAATAGTGGAATGAATACAGATCTGCTGTTACGGCGCATGCATATAATCAATAATAACAGGAATAATCACATAGCAATTCACATGAAAGGAATGAATTCAGACATAGATAGAAATACCATATGAGCTGCGTGACACTCCCAATATCAAATCACTACTTGTAGTTCTTCCTTCAACGCAAAAAACATTCTCAACAAAGACAATAGTGCACAATTGCATAAAAATCTTCCTTGTCGAATTAAGAACAACTGGTCCAGTTTTATAAAAGAATATTGACTGAAGCACAATAGTGCAAACTTCAGTCTATTAAGTCTGATACAAAACTTTACGACCCTTTCTAAAAACATGAAAGGGTCTATAAATACTAAATTAATCTAAATATCTATTAAACTGAAATCCTACTAAATTGGTATCAATAAATATTGATCCTATTTCCCTCAGCGATCTGGCAATCGGCGGCATGATTCATCAAGTAGGCTGCTTGCCTTTAAATCTGAGCTGACTTATCGCAAGCATTGGCTCTACTTCAGGCGGTTTGTTGAGGCGCGAACTGAGCTGGGCAGCATAGGTGGCATCCTGAATATCGGGAATTATACACCCGATTGCATCTGTTAAACACTTAAGGGCGGCTCTCTGTGTGTGCGGCTTAATCAGGAAGAGCCAATATGCATCAAAGGTTAAACTGTTAATCCCGGTGATTAATCTCCCCTTTTCCTCCAAGTCAGGATAACATGATTGCTCCAACATGTTTGTTGTTGTCATCTTTCCTGGTGTACATTGGGAAATCATATTTGCTAAGTAGAGAGTGTTGTTAACCAGATCAACTAGATTGCTGGAAGTTGATTTACATCTTGAAGCCGCCCTCTCTGCTTTCATCACCTGAGTTTGCCATTCTGTGAAGAGTATATCCTTATATGTTTCTAGGATCCTGGGCAAATTTGTTGCTTTCCCTTGATCAGAATCTTGCCAGTCAAGATATGCGGTTATGATCTCTTCGGCTTGGTCTAACTCATTCCTGGCCTTTTCTACCTGCTGATTTATGGATGTCGTTAGCTCACACAATGGCTCTGCCTCAGTGAGTTGTTGACACAGGAGCCTAATTTGTGATATTAATGCAGTGTTTATTTGCAATGCTTCTGCTCTGAACTCATCCACTTGTGGAGCGCCCTTTATTATTTCGAGCTGTGATGACAATTGAGCGATTTTCTCATCTTTTGTTTTCATCATTTGCTCATTTGCTGCCCTCAATTGTGCCAATGCCTCCGATAATTCCTTCTGTTTCTGGATCGCGCTTTGGTCGATCCTTTGCTTCTCTGCCTGCAATTGCTGAGTTAATTGACTGTTCATTTGTTGCTGTGTCAACAATTGTTGTTCCGCCTGCTCTGCCTTCTGCTTTGATTCAGCCAACTCTGCCTGTAATGCGAAAATTTCTTGGTCCTTAGTCTTCAGTAGAAGACTTACCTCTGATGCCTTGTCGATTGTCGCTGCCGAATAGGCTCCTGCATACTGCGACAGTTTTGTTAGGTCATCGGAGGGGTCGAATTCCTCTTTCCAAACCACGCTGCCCGTAACAGTTTGTTCTGGGAAAAGGGAAGGTTGATCAATCTTCCTTCTTTTCCTTTGTCGTTTTACCACTGCTCTATGCCTCGGGCTGTAGAAAACATCCAGGGGAGGAATATCTTCTACTTGTAGAATGATTTGGTCAGAGGGGTCTTTTGGTATTACTTCAACATCCTTAGAAATGGGTGGGCCGCTGGTTCCACTTAGAACCTGAGGTGAAGTGATGTCCTGTGTATCGTTTGTCTTGGAAGTGTCTGTATCTTTGGAACATTCCAACCCACTGATGATAGAGTCAAATTGCTTCCATTCCTGGAGCAATTTGGGGTCAATACGAGTATCTATATTGACATCAATGGTGGTTTGTTTCTGCTTTTCGGCTTCAGACTCCTTCTGCACTTCTTCCTGTTGTTTCTTCTGTTGCTCTTCTTGTTCTTTCCTCTGTCTTTCCTCTTGTTCTTTCATTTGTTGTTCCTCTATCTCTTTCCTCTGTCTTTCCTCTTGTGCTCTCCACTGCTTTTCTGCCTGTTCTTTCCTCTGCCTTTCCTCCTGTTCCTTTTTCTGATCTTTTGTTATAACAGGAGGTTCGCTCGACTGCTACCGACCAGGCTCGCTTGATGATGTTGTTGGGGTTGTTGCTAGTAAATCTAGAGGCAGAGTTTGCAACCTCTGTTCTCTAAGTTTATTAAATTTAGTCAACCCTTCATCATTATACTTTGCTAGGGCGAATTGTCTAACCTGGCTTATTGACTCGGCTGAGGAGAACAGGTCATCAAAGATATCTTCTTGATGATCAAATCTTGTCAGTTTGGCCTATTCTAATGCATTATAGGCAACTTTTCTTGGATCAAAATGCCTATTTGGGAGAGTCGCTAGAGTCAAGGATTGAATTTTTGTGGCTTCCTTTTCTGCATGTTTGAGGTCATGCAGGGTATATACACCACACCTCAAAGGAAAAGAGGGCCAGCCTTGCTTCTTATTCTTCTTGAGTGTTTGTGTAACACTCTCGGAAATGATTTGGTAAGAAATTTCCCTTGCTAGAAGTTTATCTGGTATGTACAGAGGGAGGACATGGGGTCTGGCTTGGCTGCCGAAAACTCTTATGTAGGTAAACCTTTCCTCTCCAAACCAACTACCTATTCCGGTTAAATCAAATCCGGCTTGATAAGAAATCTTGGGAGCAGGTCTATCAAAAATGGAATAATGAATAGGCAACATAAAGCCATTACAGACTTGGTATAGATGATGTTTATAAGAAGACTTCCACAATTTCTGGTGATATATATGAATGGGTGAGGGGTCTTGCGCAGTCCACCTCCAGCCGAGTACGGGGAATTCAGAATTATAACAGAGGGTATCTAGAATATAGGCACTGTAGTAAAATGGGGGAATTATTCTTTCAGAAATCCGGGTCTTGCTTCTAAACTCAAGCACAGCTTGTGCTAGTTTGTCAGAAAGGATAGTGGCCCAATCCATAATTATACTGTTTACTGCTGCCTCCATTAGAGGAACCATTTCTATGGTAAAATTAGCAGAGTCATGCAATCCCCATAATCTACACATCATTATCCCCGCATAGCAATAAGGAGAAGCCAGAGAATCAACCGAGTACTTACCGGAAGATTCGTGTTTATGTTTGGCTGGATTCTGTCTCCAATCCCGGATGGGTTCGGATTCAACTTCATTATCGCTTGCAAACTTCTCCAGGAACGCCTTGTTATATACCTTCTCTGGCTCGGGCAAATGATACATTTGCCTTAGATCATCTGCCTTGAATGATCCGAAAATCCTCCCATCTCTGGTGCTGAAAGTTCTGTCCAAGATTGGGATTTCTTCAATCGCCCATCGCACGACGTCTGTGTATGGGAGAATTTGCTCCCTGGCTGCTATCCTGTGAAGGAAAGAGTCGGCTAAATCCTTGAGAGTACTCTCAGACTTCCGAAGTAAATCCACACTAGCTTCTGTTACTGTCTTTACTGGTTGCTCGGCTTCAATCAGATTGTAAGTGCCTTGCCAAGTAACTCTGGTGAGACCCGTACACGTAGTATCAGATATTAAGCCCTTCTTTTTGTCTATGACAGCTTGTCCTGCAACTGGTGTAGCGGAAGCGCCTGCGGTCTTCTTGGATTTCTTCCCCATCTTGCTCAAGCTTCCTTCTATGGATGAATTCTGCACAGAGGCGAAAATAAACGTAACACAGAAATATGCTAATGAAAATCCAATACGGGAAAGATATATTGATCAAAGCGTGCTGAGAGATTAACTCTTAAAAATGGTTGCGGATCCAATCGATGGGAAGATCTTACAGATACATTAAATGGCCGTTTAAGGCCTGCCACCCCTTAAATGCTCATTACACCATAATTCGGCCGAATAACTCGCTTAAGCGTGCTATGGATATTTTGGCGGTTGAGTGCAGGTGATCGATTATTTAAGAGATCAAACTTTAAATACGAATGGATCACAATATCCCTCCATTTAACGGCTTTTTCGAAATCCGCGCTATATCATGATCGGGCATCGGGAACACTTTAAATCTTTATGTTGACAATTTTGAAACGCCGATCGCCGATAGCGATATCGCATCGCATCGGGAGAATAGGTGTTATATAAACATATGGATAGCATACCCCCGACTGCCGATAGCGAAATCGCATCGGATCGGCGTGAAAAGGCATAACAATGTGCATACATAGTGTATCGCCGATTGCCCGATTGCCGATATCGCATCGCATCGGGGGTAAAATCTGGGCGCCTTATTATTATACATGGGATATTGCCGATTGCCGATTGCGAAATCGCATCGGACCGGGGTGAATGACTTAAGGTGCTTAGCCTGCATATAAAGTATCGCCGATAGCCAATCGCCGATTGCGCATCGCATCGGGGCTTATGTCATGGGGGCATTTTAAAATGTGTATAGAGTATTGCCGATAGCCGATAGCGAAATCGCATCGGCGGAGACCAATGTGCCACCTATTTGTGTTTTCTATGTTATTGCGATATGCGATCTTGCGATCGCTTTATCGCAATAATAAAAGATTGTTTTATTTGATCAAAAATGGGTTTTTCAAAAGGTTTTAAATAATGTCTTCATTTAGTTTGCGGACCTCTTAAAAA
Organism: Pinus tabuliformis; assembly: GCA_031772625.1. Taxonomy (NCBI): domain Eukaryota; kingdom Viridiplantae; phylum Streptophyta; class Pinopsida; order Pinales; family Pinaceae; genus Pinus; species Pinus tabuliformis. The sequence continues at coordinate 379,021,269 of CM062808.1, read as the reverse complement.
GAATGCGCTATTGATACCAATTAATTTCTAGAGGGACCCATTTCATATAATAATTTTGTAAATATAAATGATATGAAATGGGGGGTTGTTGTAGGGCACAACAGGACCCAACACTATCAAACAAAATTATGATCCTCATCTATGACTCTATAGACACCCATCTGATCAACAAGCCTTACCCAACACCCATTCGACTTATGAAGAAATTTGTTCTCTATATCAAGTTTGTCAGAGCATCCATTCCACTCTTTTGTCTGACCCTCATTTCACAATATTTCATATTGGAGTCAATCTGAAACGCTACACTAGAACAACATAGCAACCTATAGTAATATAGGCTTGATACAATATAGCAAACCACTGAAAATCGATTTGCATGAATCAACAATACATGCAACATATATGAAAGGTAATTTTTTGAAAACATGATAAGAAAGTATGAAGGAAATGATCTACAATCCTTCCTACTACATTACCATACTACTACATATAATCTTGGTTAAATCATAGTTCTCTTTCCATCTTCTACCATTGTGATCTACTTGATATATTCTGCATAAATCCATTCATTTTTTGCACATGCCACTTTTAACTCACTCACACTCTCCAAGCTCACACAATCATCACACTTTCTTCTGAAGTGAACTAACCAAATAGACTCATGATCTCCATCTATATGTAATATTTTGTAATGGATAAATCAGTAATTATAATTTTGTAGTGGAGTTATGTTCATATGCTGGAAGTGGCTCAGTTCATTTATTCTTAACTCAATCACGCCACTAACTTCATTTGCTAATGAATATTCTATTTTAACCATCTTCTATAAGCACAATAACCTTTTTCCAACCTTACATAATGGGTCTTGAATAATACAAGCCAGAAAAATAAATAAACACCTGATGAGTGCAAGGAATGCAGAGGAATTTTTGTGAAAAACCCTTGTCACACTCACAACATAGTATCCACATGACTATAACTCCTCAATTTCTCCCATAGGTTTTCCTTCCAGTGACTTGAGCTTTTAGTTGCTCCCACATCATTGTCACGCAAGCGAGTGTGGTGGAGGATGACTAAAAACAACTTTACTTTGCTTAGATTCTGCCCAAACTTGCTCCACTACTCAAGGACCCATTGTATCCATTGTAACACTCCAAAATACTATTGTAATAACTCCATTATTATCACAAGTCAAACTATGTGGATTGAATGCCATCCATCTGCTCCAACACTCAAGCTACCAAACTTCACCACAACTAGTCCAACATCTACAACCATCAATGATAGACCCTACAACCAATTCACATGTCAAGTAACATCTCACTATCATAAACCCAATACATGCACCAAGAAACCATGTAGCAGCTCATCCATACATATACACACCAGAGACCATAAACCAATCAACCAATAAACCATTTGCATAAAAAATCACATAATACAAGGTTTACATCAATGCCAACCAACACCAATGCAATCTCCAACACCAATACTACTAGGTTGACATTAATTCCAACCAAAAAATTGAACCATAATGCCAACAATCTCCCCCTTTGGTATTTATGGAAACCATAGCCAAACCAACCAACCAGCCTTTGAAAAACTCCTCATTCACTCCCCCTTTGACATCAATGGAAAAGGATCATCCAAGTAAGCAGAGCTAAAAGGACACTACTCCCCCTAGACACTAATTGTGTCTCAACAAGAAGCAGAAACTATAAACATCAACATAGTGTGGACAATAGTATACCATAACTAGTAAAAATAACAGCACATCATATACATCAGCAGGGTCAAATCATAATGCATCAAAAAACAACAACACTCCTCATGGAAGCAAGACATCAAATAATATAAATAACAATTCTCTCTCTCTCTTGACGCAACAGTAACAAATTATCCATGAACAACACTCTTCAACCACCACCACCACCAACACTCAACTCAATAGCAACATGAGTAACAACAACAAATACCATGAGTAGCATCACTCTCTATCAACAATATATCATAATCATCAACAACATATGAGTAGAAACAGATCATAATAAGTAATAGCAACAACATTACTCATCTCAGCAGTACCAACTACATCAACCTCACTCTCATCCAAACCAACAACAACATAGTGTAGTGGCAGCAACAAAAAACCATGTTTGATCAACTGTAGAATATTAGGTATGCTCCCCCTTAGCATTACCATCCTGTAACCAATGCCTTCTAGTTGAAGGCTACAACTCAAGGACTAAGGTACTAGCTATATAATATGACCGATATACATTACATGATTGAAACGAGACCCATTAGCTTATATGGTTTCCCTCATTAATGTGTACTAGACATCAAGTCTCTCTCTCCAACATTGCCATGACCAATGATATACAATACAATGTAGTACATGGATGTATAATAATATACAAGGAGACAAAATGAGTATGACATGATATGCAATAGCCTAAGGATGGTTACAACAACTCATAATGAAACTAATGTTTCATGACTCATAACCTTCCTATCACCAAATCATGACAATATAAACTCAATGACATGAACACTTGATTACATGGCTTCATAGAAATATACATGACTAAAAATGATGAAGTACAATATGAAGCATGTGGTTGTTCCATGACCAAAATTTATGCCTCTCCCCAAGGCATACTCAAATAAGCTCCTTGACTAGCACTACAAACATTTTTTCCAATCAACAAGATGAAGAATGAACAGTTATATATATATATATATATATATATCTATATATATATATATATATATCTATATATATATCTATATATATATCTATATATATATATATATATATATATATATATATATATATATATATATATCTCATCATCATGCATATAACCATCGAAGTGCATAAGATAAAGCCATAATCTAGCAGCAAATGAATTAACAGCAGCAGTAACTGGTCATCATGAGATATGAAATAGTGAGAAATAATAGCATATAACCATGACATTAACTTAGCAGCATAAAACTATAATATGATCAGCAACAAATATACCTCATGAAATTGCAACATCAATATATGACCATCATCTCACATCATCCATAATGCACCAACCAACACATCTATATGATAGAAACAATAGGCATGTCAAAAATATGTTCACCATTTGAGGCAATCATCCACTCAATGTAGCAGGATTCAAATCAACACATCTCATCATAAGATAAGTCTCAACCTATTATGGCACCAAACCATGGATCCATGAAACAATAAATTTGATCAACAAAACATCCAACTAGTACTAGCATATCATGTCACTAGTAATCATCAAGCCATATGTGCATAATGCCAACAATTAAACAAAAACTAACAATAATCAACTTGGACCAACACTAAACTTGTAGAAATATTTTTCAATAGAAAAAATAGCAGGAGTGATCCATAAAGAGATCTACCAGAAGCACCATAAACATAGTAACAACAACTAAACTCCTCAATGGTTCCAACCAACAAGACATAGGTGATTGATCATGCAATAATGTGACCAATACATCACATCATATGTGGAAATGAACGCATGGGTGAGAGATTATACAACATGGTGACTAATAAATCAATATATGATGGTAATAATGACACATCTCATGTAACAAAAACTAACAACAATAGAAAATCCATAGGCATGCATATGAAGCATAAACACCATCAACATAGTTGAATCAAAATTATCTCATCTACAAATGTATTGTGGCTTCTAATCATTTGAACTAATGCATGAATGCTCAAAATAACCATCAATCTGAAAATAATCAACTGCATGCAACTCATATAAGGCATATAAACTCAAGGCAGTTCCCCTCAACCTCTAATAGTTCCTGCAATGGCCAATGTTAGATAAATATATCACCATGATAAACATAGAAATCTCTTCCAAACAATTTCATGGACCACGATTACGTCAATAAAAAACTAGAAAATGAAAGCATGTGAGATGCTCCCCCTACACATGCGCCATCTCTAAATAATTTTCCGTAACAAACAACTATTAGTGCTACAAAATCATGCAACTTAATTCTCATTCAAAATTTAAATGTGGAAACAATTTTTAATGATTTGCATGCAATCCATAATGCAACCATATGCTCCACCTGAGACCATGCAGGCCTTATTGTTTAGTGGAAGTGATTTGTTGCTCCTTTCTTCTCCAAATTTTGTGAGGATGAACTCCGGCATGCATATTCTTATTCAGATTATTGACTGATTGACTTTGCATGACTTTCTTGCTTTGATTTGATTTCCTAAAACACATGGGAAGCTTGCAGTATTTGGCCTTATGACCCACATTATCATAAACATAACATCTAATGTGCCCAAGAAATGTAGAAAAATGTTTAGATCTTTTGTTGATATGATTTCTACTCCTTGCTCCATAGGTCCTACAATCAACACTTTTATGACCAAAATCATTACATAAGAAACAATACCCATAAAAATAAAAATAAAAGTATACCTGGAAACTGATGGGACTGATCTTTGAGGATGCTCCTTCTTTGGCTACTTATTTTTCTTGAAATGATTTATCTTATTGTTCCTGTAATTAGCTGAAATGTGCCCAAATTTTTTATAGTTAAAACACTTAACATTTCTCATATCTTTCCTTGGAACATTTTTGGGCTCTTGACTTGGCACTCGATTTTTCTAGTGATTTCTTTCATTACTTCTCGAACTTTCTGCTTTGGGTTCTTCAATTTCGTCCTCATGCGTTCTCTTAATGGTCTTTTCTAATTCATATTCTAGTTTCTCATTGTGGTTGATTCGGTTCTTGAGCTGGCTACCAATCTCCTCTTCAATTTTCTTTACTTTATCCAACTAATTTTTCAAATCGTAAATCTCTTCTTTGAAAGCATGCTCTCTCTCTTTAAGAATCTAAAGAAGTTTCTTCAGATATTTTTTCTCCATCTTAAGATCATCAATCAACCTTGCTTGAGCTTTTTTTTTGCTTTGAGGATCACGATTCTTTTAATATCTTCATCTTCAGACTCCTACAATGGAAACACACCTTCCTCACTTATTAAGGAATCAAATTCAAAACTTTGATCACTAACTTCTTCAATAAACCCAAAATCATCATCACTAGATTAGCAAGGAAATGTCCATGATTAGAAATACAATCGGCCATACCTTTTACAAGCATAATAGGTTCTCTGCGTTTTACAACATTCTTGGATTGTTTGCAACTTTTCTTTTTCTAAGTTTTCTTCTTATTCTTCGCCATAATCCCACGACATTATCTCAAGCTATCAAGCTTCATCAACATAACCCCACTCTAATACCAATTATTGGAAATGTATTCACTACTGGGGGGTGAATCAAAAGTGAAGGCGTATATTTACTTTTAAAATCATTTTCAATTACTGAAACAAAATATTCATTAACTCATTAGTACATTAAATCATATATCAAAACACGTGAGAACCATAAGAAAACATGTATAATAGATCACAATATTTTCTAGTGGAAAACCCTTCTCCTAGCGAAAAGCCACCCTTGTTGTTGTTGCACTGCTCAAATAATTATATTAATCATCAAGAAATTCAATTACATAGAATATATAAATGGATACTATCAGAGAGAACTATGATCCTCATCTATGACTCTACAGACACCCATCTGATCAACAAGCCTTTCCCAACACCCATTGGACTTATGAAGAAATTTGTTCTTTGTATTGAGTTTTCCGAAGAAACTACTCCACTCTTCTATGTGACCCTCATTTCACAATATTTCAGACTGGAGTCAATTTGAATCGCTCAACTAGAACAACACAACAACCTCTAGAAATATAGGCTCAATACAATATAGAAAACCCATTGAAAACTAATATGCACAACTCACTCAATCACTGCAACAATCCAATCAACAATACATGCAGCATACATAAAATATAATCTATTGAAAACATGATAAGAAAGTATGAAGGAAATGATCTACAATCCTTCCTACTATGTTACCATACTACTACATATAATCTTGGCTTAATCATAGTTTTGTTGCCATCTTCTACTACTATGATCTACTGAAGATATTCTACATAAATCCTTGCACAGTTTGCACACACCACTCTTCACTCACTCACACTCTCCAAGCTCACACAACCATCACACTTTCTTCTCAAGTGAACCAACCAAATAGACTCATGATCTCCATCTATTTGTAATATTATGTAATGGTTAAATCAATAATTACAATTTTGTAGTGGAGCTATGTTCATATGTTGGAAGTGGTTCGGTTCATTTCTTCTTGAATCAATCATGCCACTAACTTCATTTACTAATGAATATTCTCTTTTAACGATCTTCTAGAATCACAGTAACCTTTTCTGACCTTTACATAATGAGTCTCGAATAAGACAAGCTAGAAAAACAAATAAACACCTTATGAGCACAAGGAATGCAGAGGAATTTTAGTGAAACACCTTGATCACACCCATAACATAGGATCCATGCAACTAGAAGTTCTAATTCACTCCCATAGGATTTCTTTCCAGCAACTAGAGCTTTCAGTCACTCCCATAGCACTGCCACGTAAGCGACTGTGGTAGAGGATGACTAAAAAACCATTCTGTCCAAACTTGCTTCGCTACTTGACAACCTTTTGTAAGACCTTACAGACCCACTATATCCATTGTAACACTCCAAAAAGCTATTGTAACAACTACATCGTCATCACAAGTCAAACTAGGTTGACTTGAATGCCATCCATTAGCTTCTCCAACACTCAAGCCACTAAACTTCACCACAACTACTCCAATATCTGCAACCATCAATGATAAACCCTACAACCAATGCACATGTCAAGTAACATCTCACTATAATAAGCTGAGTACCTGTACCAAGCAACCATTTGGTAGCTCATCCATACACATATGCACTAGAGACCATAAACCAATCAACTAATAAATCATGTGCATAAACAATCACATAGTACCAAGTTGACATAAATGCAAAAAAACACCACTGCAACCTCCAGAACCAATACTACTAGGTTGAAATCAATGCCAACCAAAAAACTAAGCCATAATTCTAACATGTATTTGAGACAATTGTAAGGTTCAATTAGTGTTGGAAGATCCCATCGAGCATCAACAAGAATTTCTCCAACTCTTAAAGGACAACCTAACTCTGACGCAAAATCTAATGAAACAATAGGTAGATCAACATCACAGTGAAAACAAAAATTGTGGGAGATTGAGTATTTTTATAACTACAACCATATAAAAAAATGTCCATCAAGCAAGCTAAGAAGGATATTAAATTATCACCCAAATATTATGGCCCTTACAAGGGGTTGCAAAATATTGGTACTATCGCATACAAATTGGAATTGCCTACATATTCATGAGTGCACCATGTTTTTCATGTTTCATGATTAAAGAAGGTTATAGGTGACAAGCTTCCAATTCAAACTATACTTCCAAAACTTGACGAAGAAGGAAATATCATATTAGGGCCTTAAGCAATCACAGAAACAAGAATCTGATAGATACAGAACAGATCAATTTTAGAGTATCTTATTAAGTGAAAGAATTTACCTGTTGAAGACTCTAAATGGGAGGATGAGTATTTTATTCAAAAGCATCCAGAACTACTTAAGCATTGAGGACAACAATTTTTTTAACAAGACACATGTAAGGTCCCTATAATAGTAGTGAAGCCCACCATTGTTATTGTTGTGTCATTATGTTATTATTGTTATGTAGGCCCTAATTATATTTTGACCCCTTGGAGTCCTATATATACCAGGGAGGTATTTTCATTTGAATCATCCAATAATTTCTCATTTATGTGATGTAAAAGGAGGTTTCCCCCTTGAAGAGGATATTTTTACGTTTTTGATCTATCTTTTCTTCTTGTTTTGTGATTTGGTTACTAACAATGAAACTAAAATTAGAGGGTCGTGCCCTAACTTGGTGGGAAAGCCACAAAAAGACCTTTAGGTTGGAGGGAGAGCCTCTAGTGACTAAGTGGGACCCTCATACATTCTTACTTTTACCCTATTGGATATGTAGAGGACCAGTTTATCTGGTGATACTACATTAGGCAAAATTAGGGGTAAAGCATGTAGGAGTACACCACAAACTTCAAAAAGATGGCCATAATGTTGGGTATCTCCCCAAAAAACCTATATGTACTCCTCAAGTATTTATGGGTCTACATAGCCATATATGGAAGCAAGTGATGTTATTTAAGCCTAGAACGGTGGATGAGGCTTATGATGTTATGTCTACAATACCTAGAGAACATGGGCTTGAAGAAAGGGAAATCAAGTGGATCGAAGTTGACGGAGCAACATGATGCTTCTAAGGAGGGGAAGAAGAAGTATAAATGGGGTAAAGATAAAAATACGGAAGCCACAACACATCAGTGCAATGTTAGGATATTCCGACACATAGGAAATGGTTAAGTACAACTTGGTCTAGTATAGAGTTAGGTATAGAGTTAGGTAAAGTGTGTTTCTTTACCGTTGTACATTTTGTAACTTACAATCCGACAGTCACGATATGTAGTGATCCGACGGTTCATTCTCTCCTCGATATTACCGACACTTGATCCGTGGCTTGATACCCGATTGGTCCATGAATTCTATTTAAAGCGCATGGAGGGTCATTTGTAGGGTAATCCGTGCATGAGAGAAGCTTATGTAAATTTTCATTCTTTGATTAATAAATTGCCTGAAGTGGTCGCGTTGGCTCAGGCCGTGGACTGTTTCCCTCTTTGAGGATTTTAACCATGTCAAAAATACTGGTGTATTGATCTGTGATCTAGTTGTGAGCGGTGTCCTTTTGGTGTTCTTTCTGAGGAACTTACCCTGTAAATTCCTACATGGTATCAGAGCTATTTGAGGGTCGCGTCCGTTGGTGATCCAAATCTGAAGCCGGTAGAACTGCATCCAACTGCCATTTCCTAGATCTATTGTTTCTGACTGCTTTCAGGCCGAGAGGACTACTCTGTTGTGTTCGGAGCATCTGTTCCAGTGAGGAACCCCTTTCGTTTCACGCGAAAAGGTTTCCGGTAGCCCTAGCTGCGTCATTTTTAAGATGTGGAGGTATACAGTGTTTATTTGCAGTTTACTGTTATTTTCTCTCTGCTTATTTCGGTTTCGGTTTATTTAGATTTTTTTTAACCGGATCTGTACCTTTCATTTCTACGTATGCTCTTTGCCCTGCGACTCTGTGCGATTTGGGAAAATCAGAAACAGAAAGGAAGGATTTTTCTCATGCGTATGCTCTTTTCCCTGCACCTTAGTGTGATCTCGGAAAATCAGAAACATTGAGAAAAATATTTAGTTTTTCGGCTAAAGCTAACTTTGAGCCGCAAGGTTCAATTTTTGAAAATATTTAGTTTTTTGGGTAAAGCTAACTTCGAGCCGTAAGGTTCGTTTTCTTTGCATGTCCGTGTTGGGTTTTGTGTTTTTTGTTTTGTAGGGAAAAAGAGCTTTCTCAAAGCAAGCACGCAACCCAAAGCCCCCCCCCCCCCCCCCCTCTCTCTCTCTCTCTCTCTCTCTCTCAAATTTTTTGTATAGATCAATTGGTTCAAAGCTATTTTAAGAGAGTAGAGGTCTTGGGTTCAAGTCTCCATTTTGTGGGGGCGGACTTTTTCATTTCCGCACATTCCCGCACTTCGTCGGCAACTTCAACAACGTTTTTTCAAAAAGCCATAACTTCTTCATCCGGAAGCCTTTTTCAGAGCCGTTTTTTTTAAACCAGTCTAATTTTTCGAGATCTATCCATTGGAACACTTACTTTCATCATCTTTAGCTTCAGTTTTTGTTGAAATGGAAAGTCAATACCAAGTTACCCTTGACAGCACCAACTACTTCCAATGGTTGTCCTACATTGAGGATTTACTTAGAAGTAAAGGTCTCTACAGAATAGCCACAGGCCAAGAGAAGAAACCGAAGGATGAAGATAAGGTTGCTAAATGGGAAAATAGACAAGATCAAGCACGTGGTTTGATAGGGATGTGTATTTCTCCTAATCTTAGATTCCATATTGCAGAACTTGATACTCCTAATGAAGCATTGGAACAAATCACTAAAGTTTTTGGGATTAAAAATGAAATTAGAGCCCATCAACTTGAAAATGAGTTGCTTACATTGGACCCTAATAATTTTTCTTGCATTGAAGATTTCTTGTCCAAGTTCAAGACCCTTAGATATCTCTTGGAAAGTGTTAAGGTTAAGAAAGAAGATAGTAACCTTATTTATTCCATCCTTACTAAGTTGGGACCAGCCTACTCTGTATTTGTTTCCACCTTCCATTCTACAAGAGAAGCCTTCATTTCTCAAGGAAAAGACTACAAGCCCCCTTCCTTTGACTCTTTTTGTGATTCTTTTATAAGAGAACAAGAAAAACTCTTACACCTTGGTCTTCTTAATCTTGGAAACTCTTCCAAGAAAGCGTTAGCAGCCCAGCAACAACCAAATTCAAAGAATCCTAAGAAGTCATATCCTAAAAATAATGGTCCTAAACCAAACAAGGGTCCTAAGCAATTTCAGCCCCAAAATGAAAAATCATTTCAACAAAATGATAAGACAAATAAAAACAAAGGGAAGAAGACTGATAGACATTGCAATTTTTGTAATCGAGATGGCCACTTAGAATCAAAATGCTTTAAAAAGATGGAAGCCTTGGAAGCAGCAATGAAGAAGCATAACATCCATTTGGGGCAATCTTCAACTTCAACTTCATCTTCAGGAATGGCACTTTCTACATGTGGTTGTCAAGCATCTCGGTCTGGCTATGCATTAAATGTATCTTCTTCTTCTCATTCTCATGAGTGGCTCATTGATTCTGGAGCTTCTTATCACATGGCCAAAAACAAAGCCATGTTTTCTTCTTTAAATGATTGTAACAGCGAAAATATATATGTTGGTGATGATAGATCTCTTAATGTTGTAGGGACTAGAACTGTTCATCTAGACAATGGTCAGTTTAATGATGTATTATGTGTTCCAACCTTATCCTGCAACCTTCTATTTGTATATCAGGTAACTCATTCAGGTGAAGGTAAAATCGTTGAATTTTCACCTCATGATGTTGTAATCAAGGACTTAAAAGATCCTAAACAGATTTTGGCTACTGGCATTGCTGATGATTCTACAAGGTTGTATAAGTTTCACAACTTTGGGTCATCAAATCTTCCCTCAGTATTTGTTGCTCATAACGATGAAGTGAGCAAACTTTGGCATGAGCGATTTGGTCACTTAAACTATCGCTCCCTTCAGCATCTATGTAAAGAAAATATGGTGACAGGTCTTCCTATGGTATCTTGCAGAGATGGTGTTTGTTCCGGATGTGTACTCGGAAAACATCATCGGGACAGTTTTGAAAAACGTGCCTCTTGGCACGCCTCAGCCCCTTTACAGCTTGTGCATAGTGATTTATGTGGTCCACTTCCAGTTGTGTCATTCTCTAGTTGCAAGTATTTCTTAACTTTCATTGATGATTTCTCCAGACGCACTTGGGTATACTTCTTAAAACTCAAGAGTGAAGTATTTAACACTTTTTTGGCCTTCAAGGCCTTTGTTGAAAAACAATCTGGACATCAAATTCTTAAGTTAAGATCTGATAATGGCGGAGAATATGTTAAAAACACATTCATCAACTATTGCACTGAGAATGGAATTCAAATGCAACATACTGTTCCATATACTCCACAACAAAATGGTGTAGCTGAAAGGAAGAATCGCACCTTAAAGGAAATGGCTAATTGTATGCTACAATCTAAAGGACTTGGTCTTAGTTTTTTTGCAGAAGCAATTAACTGTGAAAATTACATAATAAATCGCACTCCTACTAAGGTTTTAAAGAATATCACTCCAGAAGAAGCATGGAGCTCAATCAAACCAGATGTAAGTCACTTTCGTGTTTTTGGAAGTGAAGCGTGGGCCCATATTCCAGATGAAAAGCATAAAGCTTTAGGACCTAAGAGTGAAAAATGTACTTTTGTTGGATATTCTGAAGATGTCAAAGGCTATAGACTTATTCCATTTAAGTCCAAAAATGTTATCATTAGAAGAGATGTAAAATTTGATGAAAATATATCGGCCTGTGAGCCTAGTCTGGCGGATGTGCCACCTCTCCCTATCTCTTCTACCTTTGAAAAAATTTCTTCTTTAGATGATGAAAGTGAGGATGACAATCCTCCCCCACCATCTCAGGATCCTCCTTCAGCTCCTGAGCTTCCAAAATGGGTTCGTGCTACTCGAGATGCAGCAGGTGATCTTGCCGGTGATCCTACATATCAGTGACGCACACGTTCTCAGTTCGAGAGAGCCTCTTCTTTACTGGCTCAAGCTCCAGTAAATTATGATCCTGACACCTTTGCAGAAGCTTCAAGCCATCCAGATTAGGAAGCGTCTATGAATGAAGGATATCATTCATTATTGGCAAATGATACATGGGATCTTGTTCCTTTACCAAAGGGACGAAAACTTGTTAGATGCAAATGGGTTTACAGAACCAAGTATGGACCAGATGGGAAAGTTGATAAACATAAAGCTCGTCTTGTTGCTAAGGGCTTTTCACAGGTTGAAGGCATTGACTACACTGAAACCTTCTCCCCTGTTGCCAAAATGAACTCTATCCGCCTTGTTCTTTCCCTTGCTGCCTCTTTCAAATGGGAAGTCCATCAGATGGATGTTAAATCTGCCTTCTTGCATGGGGACTTGCATGAAGAAATCTATATGGAACAACCCATTGGCTTCATACAAACAGACTCCAGCCTTGTTTGTCGACTTAAGAAATCCCTTTATGGTCTCAAGCAAGCTCCTCGGGCTTGGTATGCCAAAATGGATAGCTTTCTTTTAGAATCTGGCTTTTCTAGGTGTCATTCTGACAATACTGTCTACACCAAGAAAGTGGGCAACTCTCTTATCATCCTTGTTCTTTATTTTGATGATCTTATCCTTACTGGTAGTGATCCCAACCTTATAAACCATGTGAAGTCTAGCCTCAAAAGGAAATTTGAAATGACAGACTTAGGACACTTACACTATTTTCTCGGTCTTCAAGTCTTGCAATCCAAGGAGGGTATTTCCCTTTCCCAGTCCAAGTATGCTTGTGATATTCTACGTCATTTTCACATGGAAGACTGTAAGCTAGCCCCTTCTCCCTTTCAGTCTGGAGTCAAACTCTCAGTCACTTGTACTTCTCCTGAAGTTGATGCTACCTTATACCATCAACTTGTAGGAAAACTTTTGTATCTAACCCATACTCGTCCTGACCTTTCCTTTGCTTTTGGCCTTGTTGCTCGGTTCATGCAAAACCCCCGTGAAAGTCATTGGAAAGCAGCTAAAAGAATACTTCGTTATGTTCGAGGTACAGTTCAGTTTGGGATTCATTACAGTGCCAAAGCATCTCCTCTATTGGTTGGTTTCACTGATTCCGATTGGGCTGGTGACCCTGATGATCGAAAGTCTACTGCCGGTTATGTGTTCACTCTTGGTTCAGGACCTATTACATGGGCTTGCAAGAAATAGGGTGCCATTTCTCTTTCATCAGCAGAAGCAGAGTATCGTGGTGTCGTAGAAGCTAGTAAGGAAGCCTTGTGGCTTCGTCAGATCCTGTCAGAATTTGGCTTTCAGCAACAGCATTCGACTACACTTTGGTGTGATAATCAAAGTGCCATTCAGCTATGCAAAGATCCAGTTCAACATCAGTGCAGCAAACACATTGAACTGCACATGCACTTCATCAGAAAGCTCATTCACGACCATGTTCTTGAAGTGCAATATTGTTCAACAGATGATCAAGTTGCAGACATCTTCACAAAGGCTCTCACAGAGGCGAAGTTCACTAAACTTCGATTTATGGTTGGAGTTCAGGAAGTTGTCACTAAGGGGGGATAGGCTCTAGTGCCTCCTTCCTTCTATTGTGTCATATTTGTAAATCCTTCAATCTTATCCCAAGTTGTTCTTAAGGGGGGATGTTAGGATATTCTGACACATAGGAAATAGTTAAGTACAACTTGGTCTAGTATAGAGTTAGGTATAGAGTTAGGTAAAGTGTGTTTCTTTACCATTGTACATTTTGTAACTTACAATCCGACGGTTCATTCTCTCCTCGGTATTACCGACACTTGATCCGTGGCTTGACACCCGATTGGTCCATGAATTCTATTTAAAGCGCATGGAGGGTCATTTGTAGGGTAATCCGTGCATGAGAGAAGCTTATGTAAATTTTCATTCTTTGATTAATAAATTGCCTGAAGTGGCCGCGTTGGCTCAGGCCGTGGACTGTTTCCCTCTTTGAGGGTTTTAACCACGTCAAAAATACTGGTGTATTGATCTGTGATCTGGTTGTGAGCGGTGTCCTTTTGGTGTTCTTTCTGAGGAACTTACCCTGTAAATTCCTACATGCAAAGACCCAACAACTACTGGAATGACTGCAACATTGACATCCATATAGAGGAGAAAATCAATAATAAGAAGAATTTCATGGCCATTGATTCAAGCAACCAAGTTGAAAGAAGCTTACAATTGGATGAGAAGATCATTTATACATCAGTTCAGAAGGAGGTGAATTCAAGTATCCTTTAGCAACAATAAGAGAAAGAAATTACCAAAGTCTTCCATATAAAGATACAAGTCAAGAAGAAAAATATTGATGCTATGTTTGACTCACGATTGTAGGTGAATCTCATGGAAACATAGATGGTCAAGAAGATGGGGTTGGAAGTTCATGCTCATCCAAGCCCATATCCATTGGGATGGATGAATAATGATATAGTTTTTAAGGTAATAAAACAATGCAAAATTAGATTTGATATTAGTGTTGACTTTGTTGATGAAGTAGAACTAGATGTGGTTCCCCTTGATGTATGTGGAAGTGTGTTTGGGATTCCCTAAATGTACATGCGAGATGAAATATTCATGTGAAGAGCCAACCAGTATTGGCTCATTAACGATGGAAAATCATTCACCATCAACATGCACAAAGGAAAGTCAATATTTTACACTCGGAAGTGCCAACCAAACCAAGAAGTAGATCAATTCTAGCAAGAAGTATGTTTTATTATTTTTAAGATAAAATTAGTTTGTATAAGAGTCAATAAGAGGTCATAGGTAATGCATCCTTAGAGGTATTATGAAATAGAAACAACAACTGGAAGATTTATTACATGCATACAAGGATGTGTTCTAGGAGCCTAAGGGTTTACCACCTAAGAGGGAAATGGATCATGAGACTAGCTATTTCTAGAGTCCCCACTTTCAAACATTGGGTTATACAATAAGCTTGTTATAGAAGAAACTGAGGTGAATAAATAGTTGTAGCAGCTACTGGAACAGGGTTTCATTTGACCAAGTACATCATCATGTGGTTCACCCATCATAATTGTTCCAAAGAAGGATGGGACATGGTAGATTTGTCTTGATTAAAAGGCATTGAACAAGATCATGCTCAAGAATAGGTACCCCCTACCTAGGATAGATGATCTACTCGATTAGTTACAACAAGAAAGATACTTCACTAAGCTGGACTTAAAGTTTGGATATCACCAAGTTTGAGTCAAATAAGAAGATACCTAGAAGATCGCCTTCAAAACTAGGCAAGGTTTGTATGAGTGATTAGTCATGCCATTTAGCCTATGCAAAGCAACAACTACAATTATGAGATTAATGAATGATTCACGGTGCCATTTTATAGATTCATTTTTTATCGCCTATTTTGATGATATATTGGTATGCAGTGCTACCTGGGAGGAGCACATCTCACATTTGACGCGGCTATTGGAGACATTAAAGAAGCACTAGGTGCTAGAAAATCTCAAGAAGTGTGAGTTTTCATAGTAGTATTTGGTGTATTTGGGGTATGTGATAGGTAGAGTATAGCTTAAGATAGATCCTTCCAAGATGGAGGCCATCATGAAATGGTTAGTGCTTATTGTTTATGAGGTTATGAGTTTCATTGGTTAAGCACAATACCTGAGGAAGTTCATAGCCTTATTTTCGGTGATAGTAGCACCACTCCATGTTATAAAAGCAAGTGGAAAGAGTTTCCAAGGGTGAGAGGTTCATCAGAGGGCCTTTGGGGAGATAAAGAAGAAGATCAATCGAGCGCCAGTTCTAGCATTACTAAACTTGCAACATCCTTTTAAATTGGAGACAAATGCAAGTGGGTATGTTATTGGAGCAATCTTGATGTAGGGAGAAAGGCTTGTGTGCTACCATTTTGAGGTATTTCATAGGGAAGTTGTTAACTACACTACGTATGACAAGGAGCTTTATGCCCTGGTGGAAGTTGTGATGGAGTGGAAGCATTATCTAATGGGAAATGAGACAATAATATGCATAAATTAGTAGCCACTATTGTCCATGTAGGCCCAAAGTAAGCTACAACAAACTAGGTATTACAAGTCAATGGGGTTTTGTAGTAGTTTCATTTAGTGATTAGGTACAAGATGGTGAAACAAAAAAGAAATTCTAAAATGCTTTCAATGCCACTCACATCAAAGATCATAGATTTGGGAACTTTGATGCACATGGATCCATTCACCCATGATGCATACACAGAACCATATTCATAGGATGAGGACTTCAAGGAGATTTTTTAGCAGTTGCGAGTTAGATTCATGTTCACGATGGTGACATCACCATTGACTACCATCTCCAAGATGGGTTAATCTACAAGATGGATAAGTTATGTGCTCTTAAAGGTGAGTGATTGCAGCTGATTAGAGAGGCTCACAGCTCTAATGTTGTAGGGAAATTTGGTGTAGGGGAGACACTAGCCAACTTCTAAAGGTATGTGTATTGGCCCAAGATGTAAGAGAAGGTAGTTAGGTTCATAAGAGGATGCATGCTTTGTTGTACCAACAAGTTTAGCAATAGGAAACAAGGTCTATATCATCCCTTACCTATACTCACTCGTCTTTGGGAAAGAATTTCTAGGACTTTTTGGGAGGTTTACCAACAACTAGGAAGGGGCATGAATACCTATATGTGGTAGTTGAAAAGTTCAATAAGATGTGTATTCCAATGCTATGTTAAATACCATTAAACTGGAAAGAAGAAACAAACTTGTTATTTGGACAGGTTTGGGTCGATTTTGGGATACCAAGGAGCATCATTTTAGATAGGGCCACAATATTCCTAAGCTCATTTTGGACTAGATTATGGGAGAAGATGGACGTAAAGTTGAAGATATCTTTAGCATTCCATCCACAAAAATATGGACAGATAGAACTAGTTAGTAGGACTTTGATGCAATTACCAAGGGGATATAATCAAAAGAACCTAAAGACCTATGATAAAAATCTAGTATGTATACAACACTCTTACGATAGAGCAATCCACACTTCTACTGGTAAGTCCCTATTTGAAACTTGTTTTGGATATTTGTCACCTTCACCTCTGGATATTGCATACGGGAAGCAAGGAGGAGTGAGAGAGGATCTTACAGGATATTCCTTGGGGGCTGAAATAATTATAGAGGATATCAGGTAGATCCATATATAGGTACAAGAGACATTGCAGAAGTCAGAAGAGAAATATAAGACCATGCATGATTAGCATAGAATAGAGAAATCATTCAAGGTTTGGGGGGGGGGGGGGGGAGTATGGCTATAGTTGAACAAGGAGAGGCTACAGGGGCATAGTAATAAAATCAAGTCTCTATGGTATGGTCCCTTCAAGGTACTGAAAAATGTGGGTAATAATTCCTATTGATTTGGTTTACCACCGTATATGTGCATTTACTCAATTGTGAATGTAGAGAATCTAAAAACCTATGAGCCTTCCATTCTAGACCAGTAAAAGGATTAGGTCCTTCCTTTTGTGGAGGATTTGGAACTAGATGCTCAGGAAGAGTTGATAGAAGATATATTTTTACAGAAGAGCTCCAAACTATAAGATAGGGGTAGCATGACCTTTGGCAAATTGGCTTGAAAGGACAACTTCTAGGAAAATCTAAATGGTACAATTGAGAGAAGGTGGAGGAAAAGTTTCCTCGCCTCATTCCAAAAATGGGAGTGTGATCCATATTGGATCATTATATTTTTTTCATTCATCTCGATGCTTTTAGAGTGGAAAAAGTGGAGGAATCAATTGAGAAGACCATTTTTACCAGCAAGACCCAGTTTGGAAAACAAGGTCTGAAACCTTATGGGAGTGTTTTGAGGCATCCAATGACAATTTTTGGGGAAAAGAATTTCTTATTTAGTGTAGCTCATTTTTTCTTCCTTTTCTACACAGAGATACCTTTCCAATTGTGGAATAATAGTATCAATTGGATTTTGTATGCAAAAGTTATGCCACTCAAAAACCGACCTTCTTATTTTCACCACCATAATTTGAGAGGATACCACATAACCCCCCATTATTCACTAAAAATGGGTTAGCCATGTGATTATGGTTAATAATAATCTTGAAGAGTCTATATTGTAACTCTAAATAAAACTTGAGGTAGTCAAATCGAACCACTAGTAGGCTATCAACTTGTGTTATAATTGGGCCATTAGAAAGAAAAAGGTGCTCCATTCTTTCAAGTTCATATGTTCCATATCTAAGCACAAATTAGCTTATAGGGATAGGAGATAGAGAAGAGATAGATAATTTGTGCACTATAGTATCCCATGGGCCACAATTCATACTTCTTTGTACTCACAACCATTTTCTATTCAAAGAAAGAGAGTATAGTAGCCTCACTTTCCAGCTAGGCTTTTCTCCCAAAAAAATTACCTAGGTCATATCTTTTGTCAAACATGTTTTTGATATTTTATTTCATTATTCTCTACTTTATATATAATTTTAATTCGCATGCATAAACTATTAACAGTAATCTACAAATCTGAAAATCTAAAATAAACTTAAAATTGTAATAGTGTAGAATTTTAAATTTTAAATATATTTACTAGATATGTTGTGAAGAATTGTTCAATGGAATATCCATGGCAGTTTACGGATCATAAATACTAGAATAGAAGAACTCTGCAAGCAACCATGGGATCATACAAGATGGGGAAACAAAATTACAAATTAAAAATAGATGTCAATACTAAGATAAAATATTCAACTTCATCAATTATTAAATTATTTGGTTTCTTAAAGTGATGATGATGATGATGGGAAATATCTTAGCAAGAGGAGCAAGAAATAAGACTTTGTTGTCTTCTTTGGCAACTTGAAACAACCACTCAAGACATCCATTGGAAAAAAATGTATCCAAGAAATCTATACATATATGTTAATAAACCAATTACTATTGAATGTTAGTGGGGTGGCCGCTAATAAAAATTGCGTAGTAAATGGTTGAGTATCCTTGTATATTTTTTATATTTACTAGCAAGTTCTATAATATTTTCATCATTTAAATTTGTCTCTCTTTCAATGAAATGGATTGCTCTTGTAGAGAATAGTGCTAATCATTCTTAAGGAAATATAGGACAAATAACAACTTATGTCCAGGTCAGTCAATTAATTCTTGTGTAGTCATGGAAGTCATTCTCCAATTCCCTTTTAAACCACTCAAATATATCCTTCTCAATAAACATCTATGAATACATACAAACCTTAAATACTTGTAATCCTTTTCAAAGAGAGATAGAGATAGAATGAGTGACAGTGATTGAAGGACAAAACTTTATTTCTATTATTATGCTTCCTAGGCTTGAAATTTATTCAAGAATGGGTTGGTGAGAGCACTGAGATAGAAATTTCATCTATCCATGAATGTAATCCTAAAAATGCCCCTATAAATCCAACAAAATAAGGTCAAATGAGATTCAAAGAAGAGTTTATTGAAATAGAGGTTAGTCAAATTAGGAAAAAATGCCTCTTACAAATAGTCAATCAAGATTACTTACAACATGGAGCTTTAAAACTTTGCCTCAAGAACTAGAAATTCCCTACTATAACACCTACAATAGACAAAAATTATCTGAAGGCCTCTTATTTAGCACCATTAGCCTCTTAAGGCCTCTGCGTGAATATTTCTCTAAGATAGATAGTGGTTATCACCAATCTCACATAACTCCCTTCTCATGGGATTTATTCTCATCAATAGGATGTGAAAAATATAAAAAAACTATAACTAAAACTGCTTATTCTTCTTAAACAACTAGTTCTCAACTTTGAAAAGATTCTAGTGGCTAAGATTCTTCTTTTGTTACCTTTGTAGATGGATATATAATTGGGTCTCGATCTTCTTTTTCCTCTATAGGATAAAATAATGCTTCATGGGAGAATGCTTATGCAGTATGTCATTCATTGGCCAGTGTAATGATCAACTAAAGAAACAGTCACCCTATGTAGTTGGTTATCCCTGTAAGAAAACGGTTTATTGGGTGTAAGGTAGCCATAATGATTATTCCTACAAGCATGAAAAAAGTAAAATCCCTAGTTGGCTAGCTAGTCATGGCTTTTATTGTGAACAATGTGTGTGTCTTTGCAAATAAAGTGTACAACATGGAAGTCATATATATTTTAGCGTATCTTCTAATTATTTAGTTAGAAATGAAAACATGTTCTCATGATGGGTTCTCACATAGACAACTTTTTAGAATTTACCAACCGCAACCATACATGTGCTTTTTAAAATTTGTCTATCCAAAAACCATACTCACCTTCTTACACAATTTCGCCATCAATTCTATAACTAACCAACCTATCCATCCAACTAACCTCTTTACAAAATCAATAATATGTACTATAACTTTTTACTAAACACTACTATTCTATGATAAAATAAATCTCTTCCTCAAATTTTGTCTGTGAAAACCTACCATTTCCATGCCAATTCATATATACATATTTGAGCTATCAATAATATGAAATTGAATCAGTAAACATAAAAATAAAATTACATTGACACATTAAACTTTTAAATTAAATCATTAAACATAAAAATAAAATTACATTGACACATTAAACTTTTAAATTGAATCATTAAACATAAAAATAAAATTACATTGACACGTTAAACTTTTATATATATATATATATATATATATATATATGGCTAATAATAATATAATATAAACCCATTAAAACAAAATAAAAAATAGTCTTTGATAATATTTTCAAGATAATCTATTGACATTCACAAAATTAAGTTTTGGCATTTACGTTTTATATATCATCTAAACTCTAATAGACTTGCACTTTTTTTTAATCATAAGTTTGTTTAATAGTAAGTTATTCCATTAAAAAAAAAATTAATCCAACCCCGATTCTTTGTAAATGTTTATTTACATATATAATTTATTTTGGTTTAATTTACAAATATGAAAACATGGAAGAGAATGACAGTCTAGAGATACGTGTTTTTTCTTACTAGAAATTCTAATTTGAGATAGATATATAATTTGTGCACCTATAGTAATGTGGGTCAATCATAAGCCTTTGTTGCAAAAGCTTTTATTTTAACTCATATGTATTTTTTTGAAATTTGACAAATAAATTCATATTATAATATTATAATAGCCGTTTAAAATTGTGATTATTTTTTTAATCATGGCAATCTTTAATATCATTTTTTATATTTACTTTTTTGGTAGGTTTAAGTTGTATTACTTTAAAATATCAAGCAAAAAAATATACAATTGACAAGCATTATAATCAAATATATTATTGGGTCGGCTCAACAAGAAATCATATATTTTTGACTATCTATTTATAGAGTAATTTTTTCAACATTTTTAGCATAACTAAAGTATCTATAATTTTTTCAACATTTTTAGCATAACTAAAGTATCTATAATTGTACTGTAAAAAAAAAAAAAAACTAGAAATAAGCATTCAAACTCAAGTGAATTAAGAAGTAAAAATAGTTAGATATCTATGTAGCAACCTAGAATTTAAAACATAAAACTAATTATATAAATATATGTTATTAATAATCAACACAAAATATTCAATTGATTATCATATAATTTACAAAAACATGAGAAGAAAATACTTACTTGTAAAGTGATGATATTTATTACTAGATATTTTAGAGTTGTTGTGCTATCTAGGTCTTGTTGATCATAACAATGTTTTGGGGATGACTCTCCACCCAATTGTAGGCTCAAAAGCATAAAATATTTCTATAGTTGGTCAACCCTGAACCCTCAATTAACAACTATAGTCAGTGAATCCTTCTGTCTTCCAGCATTCTCCCCTGGAAAGAATGAATGCCTCTCATATGCCTTTAATCCATTCAATATAAAGGATATTGGAAGGAGATCTTCATGCAACAATATGTGTGTGTCATCATGCCAACTTATATTTTTCTTTACCTTAAGTTTTCCTTAATTTAGCTCTTGCTTATTTTATTCCTTTTTATTTTTTGTTAACTTTACTTATTCTTACTAACATTATAGTTTGTGTTTATATGTCAAGCTAGGAGGTAACTCCACAATGCGAATTATCATTTTGCGTTAAGAATGCTCATGGATATATACATGGAGGGAGATACTCTTGGGCTTCACCTCCGAGTGTCTCGTCATATTCCTAATATCCTTATCTTTTATTTACATTATTTTACATGAATTTCCTAATCCCAAACATTAAGTGTCAACATTCCCCCCCTTAATCTGAAAGGATGTTGGTGAGTCCAAGCATCATTCTGAATATTTCAAACTTTTCTCTTCCAAGCACTTTGGTGAAGATGTTTGCAATCTCCTCATTTGTGGAAAAATGGCATATATGGATTGTCTTGGCCTCAACATGATGTCGAATCAGATGGTATTTTGTATTGATGTGCTTCATTCTATCATGGAACTTTGGGTTCTTGGCCAACTTTATTACAGAAGTGTTGTCAATTATGAGAAGAGTTGAATGCATTTGTTTCTCCTACAAATCTTCCAGAATTTTCTTGGGCCACACAATTTCCTTTTTTTCTTTAGATGTCTCCACATATTCTTCCTCATTTGTGGAATCTTCCAAAACTGATTGTTTGTGTGATCTCCAGGAGACAACTCCTAATCCAAGACTCATAGCATAACCTCAAGTAGATACCTCGGTTTCTTTGTGTCCATTGAAGTCTGAATCAAAGTATCCAATCAAGCTGAAGTTTCCCACCTGTGTATACTTGATTCCAAAGTCTTGAGTTCCCTTCAAGTACTCTAGAACTCTTTTTGCAACAGACCAATGTCCCTCACAAGGTTTTTTCATAAACCTAGAGAGGATTCCAACAACAAATGAAATGACTTCTCTAGTAGTAGTCAGGTAGTTGAGACTTCCTACAATTTGTCTATACTTGTTGCATCCTCAAATTATTTTCCTTCAATGGATGTGAGCTTCAAGTTCTGTTCCATTGGAGCAGTCAAAGGATTTCACTCAACATGCCAAACCTATTCAATGTATCTCTAATATACTTCTTATGAGAGAGGAATATAAACTTCAGATGTTGAGTTACTTCAATACCAAGATAGTAGTGAACATAGCCCAAGTCAGTCATTTCAAAACCTTTCCTCAATTCCCAATTTATGGATGCAATGTAGCTCTCATTTTTCCATTTCATCAAAAGATCATCTACATACACCACAAGATATACAACTGTTTTCCAAAATTTCTTGACAAACAAAGTTGCATCATCAAGATCATAATTTTTAAGTTGAGTTTCAAAAGATGCTCTATTAACTTCTAATACTAGGCTCGTGGTGCTTGCTTGAGTCCATACAAGGATTTCACAAGCTTAGATACTTTGTGTTCTTGGCCCTTCACAACAAATCATTCTTGTTGGGACATAAAAAAATTATCTATCAGATCTTCATTCAAGAAAGTAGTTTTTACATCCATTTGATGAATTTTCCAACCGTTATGAGCTACCAAGGCAAAGAGTGTTTGGATGGTAGCCCATTTTTTTGTGGATGAAAATGTCTCCTCATAATTGACCCCTTCCTTCTGTGCAAAACCATTTTCCACAAGCATGGCTTTGTGCTCATCAAGTGAGCCATCAGATTTACACTTGTTCTTGTAGACACACTTGTAGCCAATTGGTTTGGATCCCATTGGAGGATGAACCAAATTCCAACTGACATTCTTTACCAAGGCATCACACTCTTTCTGCATCGCTTCTTTTCATTCATCATGAGAAGAGGCTTCTTTTAAGGAAGTTGGTTCAAAATATGTAGACAAATTCATTTCACAATCATAAGAAACATCCATATCAACAGGTGGATCAGAATCATCTACATCACCTCCATCTTTCCTAGTTGAATTTCTTGTTCTTTTCTTTCAAACCTCATCAAGATGAACACTTTCAAGGGATTTATCAGCCATTTTTTAGTACCTTTATGAGATGGCCCAAGCTACTTAGTTGACGAAGTTGGGACTGAATCAAGATTGAGTCTCCAAATTTTGTCAATCACATCTCTCAAATCACCATCAGTGTTGGAGCTTCATGTGGGGGAGAGAGTGCTTCAAAAGAATATTCCACATATTGATACAGTATAGAAATCCCCCCTTCAAGATGTGGAATCTAATTATCAAATTCTTGAAATGAATTTTCATGTCTGAATCTATCCAAGTGATCAAGCTGCCACTCAGCAACATTGTCATCCTTGGAAGATTAAAGAAATATCACATCTCAAGATACAAAAAACTTCTTGTTAACTTCATCATAGAGACGATATGCTTTGGAGGTATTTGAATACCCCAAGAATATAAACTTATGACTCCTTGCACCAAGTTTTTTTCTTTGTTCCTTAGGTGTCAAGGCATAACACATGGAACCAAAGACCCTAACATTCTTTACCGAAGGAATGTGTCCATACCACCTTTCACAAGGAGTCTTGTTTATAATAGCATTATATGGACACCTATTCTTTACATATCAAACACATAGAACTACATCTGCCCAAAACATAAATTTTACATTCTTGAAAAAGATCATGGAACATACCATATTTAATATTGTCCTGTTCATTCTTTCAGATACTCCATTCTGTTGGGGATTATAAGGCACATTTGTTTGATGTTTGATCCCATATTGGCAAAGATAGTTTTAAATTCATTTGAAGTGTATTATTTTACATTATTAGTGTGAATAGAACCAATATGAGATTGTGCATCATTTTCAATCCATGCGTAAAGTTCTTGAATGTTTGAAAAGCGTCATATTTGTTCTTCAATAAATAAACCCAACACATTCTAGTGTAGTCATCAATAAATGTAATCATATATTTATTTCCATTTGCAGAAGGAATAGGAATTGGGCTACATAAATCTGAATGAATGAGTTCATTTTTTCTATGTGTTTTGGAATGTGAATCATGAAAAGACTGTTTGCTATGATTTATAATATGAAATCTAGAGGATTGATTATTTGTGTAATTTCACCAACATTAACTAAGGTTTCATTTATGTGAATGAATGAGGGAAATTAAGTCGAGAACTGAAAGTAAGAATGAACAGCAACAATAAAATATGCAAACACAACAAAAATTGTTGACAGAGTTCATCCCTCCTTAACTACGTCTCTGGGTCTGCTTCCAATGGGTGTTTGTTATATAGGAATGCTCCAAAAAGGTTCTTTACATACAATTTTGCCAGCTGAATTTTTCACACAGGCACTGTTGGTTACTGTCAAAATGAATACATTTGTCTCAGCTCTCCAACGCCACTCTCCATTCCCAAAAAGTCCCAAGGATGGCCAAGTTATGCTCAAAAGAGAATTTGTAGGCATACACAAATCCAGTTTCTGAACTCCGCTATTCCACTCCTAACTGCAATGGTGCAATGGCAAACTTTTTATAAGGCCTTGGTCAGGTTCCAAGGTCAAACCCTCGAATCTCCTAGGCTATACATAGAAACTTGTTTGTATTAGGTAAACAAACCTATTACATAGTGCAATTCAAACTTTACACATTGCACTTTTGATATAACTATGGCACATGTTTTGTTTTTTAATATAGTTTAACATTGAAGTTCTGTTACACATAGTGCATAGAATTAATATAAGGTTTAACCATACCATATACATGGTATATGTAGATTGGACCGGAGGAAAAGTATTGTTGCAATTCCCTGACATTGATGGCATACCTATCCGACGGTCTAAGAAACCACAGACCCATGGAAAACCATGTGACCCGTGGCATATGATTGTTTTAAAAACTCTGACGGTGATGATTGCATCCATATTAGCGGTTGGCGATGACCTACTCCCCAACAATCATGACAACACTCTAATCCATACACGACCTTTGGAAAGAACTTTTATAACATCTGAACCTGTGTGTATTCATGGCATGGCATCGGTGTTGATTCATGTGTTGATTGAGCCACATGTGGAGACTCTGCCATATTTGAGGTCCCAACTACCCGCATTGCTGGACTGCCACTTATGTGCCATTGGGCTTGGTTGCAGCACACCTAATAAACTTATCCATGTAATATATTTTTCCATAGTTTATACAATGATATTTTCCATAGGTTAAAACATTATACCCTCCGCCTTTGACTTTTAATACATGCTTATCATATGGTTTTTAGAACCATACCACTTAATTTAATGTGTACACCCACCATATACACATATTTGTGCCATGGTTTAATATATGGTTTTTAATATATATTTTGAAACCTAAAATCTCACCATGCGACCTACAACAAGTATATGCACCTTCTGACAAATCATACCTGAACTAAATTTTGACTTTGTTGACTTGACCACTGCCACTTGTCGAGCTGTGTGAATTCCACATGGCCAGCAAGGCCCCTTTTTCCCTCATTTTCCATAAACTTCAATGGTCAGTTTCTTCTTCATCTGGAGACCAAATCTGAAATTGAAGACACTGCCAGATTCAACGCGACGAGCTCTTCTATTTGGCGCTCTTTCTGGGAACATCTGAGACCTTTGACCTTTGATCATTTTGAGGATCCTCATGGATCATTCGTCTCCACTTGAAGCTTTTGGACAACCAAAAGTTTGGTTTTAAGTAGACATGAGGTGAGGGTACAACTTCCTCACCCTTCTAATCTCCATCCACCTTGCTTTTCTTGGGTTCATACCTTTGATTCCTACTCGAAGATATTCAACATCTCCACGCCTAGAAGTACGAACCTTGTTGTCCAATATGGTATCTTTCTACAACTCAGTCATGTATTCAGGTGAAAAGTTATCTACATTTGGAATTTGAAAATTTTCCTTTAGATCCATGATCACAGGAGGTTCATAAAACTTTAAATTTTCGACATTTACAACTGAATATATGTGCATATATGAAGGAAAATTTAACTGGAATGCATTTTTCCCAATCTTTTCAACAATATTAAATGGACCAAGCCTGAATGGTTTCAACTTTTTACATTCACCTTTCATCCTTTCTTTGCTGATGTGTAGCCATACTTGATCACCAACTTGAAAGTGATGATCGACCCGATGCTTATCATGGCAAATTTTGTACTTGGCTTGACTTTTCTCCAATTGATCCTACACTGCTTCAAAAATCTTCTTGATTCTTTGAATGAACTTGATATCTTTGTCGGCATCTCCATGTCCATCCTCCTAAGCTTCTTCACCAAACATGAAGTCCATTGGTGACTTCGGCAGGTACCCAAAACATGTCTCAAAAGGAGATCTACCTATAGAATAATGCAAGGTTTGGTTGTAAGCATGTTGGACATAGTGTAAATATTCACCCCACAACTTAGGATGTTTGTTGCAATAGCCCTTGAGAAGATGTACCACTATTATATTCACCACCTCTGCTTTATCGTTTGTTTGTGGATGAAAATTTGTGCTCTTTTTTAGCTTAGTGTCCACGATTCCCCACAAAGTGGACCAAAACTCTCCGAGGAAACGAGAGTACCAATCTGAAATGATAGAAGTAGGAACCCAAAATGAACCCACACATTTGAAAAGAACATATGTGTAGTATGTTTATTAATTACTTTCTTTTAACATGGAACAAGAATACACATTTTTCTAAATCTATCAACCACGACATACAAATAATCATGCCTTTTTCTAGTCATAGGAAGTCCTCCTACAAAATCCATAAATATAATGTCCCATGGTCTAGAAGGAACTAGAAGAGGAATATACAAACCTAACTTTCTATTGCTTGGTTTTCTTGTTGAACACATGACACAACCTTTGATGTACTAGCAATTGTTTCATTCATTCGAGGCCAATAGCAATACTTTGTAACTGTGACATTGTCTTACCTACACCAAAATGCCCTGAAACACAAGAAGAATGTGCTTCCCTGATCATATGTGCTCTTCCTCCCTGTGATATGCACAACATGCCAAGATGGTATAATAACATGTCATGAACATGATAGTTCACTTCTTCCACCTGAGTGCCATGAGTTAGTGATTCATAAACATCTTTGAAATCAGTATCTTCAGCCTATTGTTCAATGTAACTTTCATGTGCTAAAGAACTATTTTTCAAAATTACTGAAGCATTCAAGGAAGGTCTTGAAAAATTTTCAGCTACTTTGTTTGTGGTACCCTTCTTATACTTGATTACTAAGTTGTTATGAATCTAGCTCACAAAAAGATAGAAAAGATAGATCAACAACTTAAAAATCAACCTCTTCGAGGGGGAAACCTCCTTTACATTACACAAATGAACAAATCCTGGATGATACAAATGACAAAACCTCATTTATATATATAGGAGTTTAAGGGGTCATAATATAATCAGAGCTGACATAACAATAATAATGTAAGGGCACAACAATAACAATAGTAGGCTTTTATGGGGCGCAATAATAACAATATGGGGACTACATGGGCACATAAATATAATAAGGGGGTTTGAACTAATAACAATAAGGGGTTTCACTAGTAGTATAGGGACCTAACATGCCCCTCTCCTTTAAAAAGTGTTGTCCTCAATGCTTGAGTAGTTTTGGATGCTTCTATATAAAATTCTCGTCCTCCCATGTGGTATCTTCAGCGGGTAAGTTCTTCCACTTAATGAGATACTCTGAAATTTATCAATTTCATAGTTGTCGGGTTCTTTCTTCTATGACTGCTTTAGGTTCCAATATGATTTTTCCTTCCTCGTCAAGTTCCTGAAATATTTTTTGAACTAGGAACTTCTCACCTATAACCTTATTTAAGCATGAAACATGGAAAACTAGGTGCACTTGAGAAGATGCAGGAAGCTCCAATTTGTATGCTATAGTACCAATTTGTGTTCCCTAATACCAAATTTTATTAAACTAGCTCACAAAAATATAGAAAAGATAGATCAACGACTTAAAAATCAACCTTTTCGAGGGGGAAACTTCCTTTACATTACACAAATGAAAAATTCTTGGATGATTCAAATGATAATACCACCTTTCTATATATATGAGTCTAAGGGGTCATAATATAATCAGAGCCGATATAACAATAATAATGTAAGGGCACAATAATAACAATATGGGGACTACATGGGCATAAAAATATAATAAGGGGGTTGCACTATGTTATGAAACCAACTCACAAAAAGATAGAAAAGATAGATCAACGCCCTAGAATTCAGACTCTTCGAGGGGGCAACCTCCTTTACATTACACGAATGAATGATTCTTTGATGATTCAAATGACAAAACCTCATTTGTATATAGGAGTCTAAGGAGTCACAATATAACCCAGTCGACCTAACAATAATAATATAAAGGCACAAAAATAACAATAGAGGGATTCTATGGGGCACAATAATAACAATATGGGGACACAAGGGGCACAACAATATTAATGAGGGATACAACTACAATAGTAATGGGGTAATCACCAGTATTATAGGGACCTAACATGCCCCTCTCCTTCAAAAAAGTTTTGTCCTCAATGCTTGAGTAGTTCTGGATGCTTTTATATAAAATTCTCATCCTCCCATGTGGAATATTCAGCGGATAAGTTCTTCCACTTGATGAGATACTCTGAAATTGATCGATTTCGTAGCTGTTGATTTCTTGTTTCTATCACTGCTTCCTATTCCAATATAATTTTTCCTTCCTCGTCAAGTTCTGGCAATATTGTTTGAACTGGGAGCTTGTCGCCTATAAACTTCTTTAAACATGAAACATGGAAAACTAGGTGCACTCGAGAAGCTGCAGAAGCTCCAATTTGTATGCCATAGTACCAATCTTTTGCAACACCTTGTACGAACCATAATACTTTGGTGATAATTTATTATCCTTCTTAGCTTGCTTAAGGGACATTTGTTTATATGGTTGTAGCTGTAGGAATACTCAATCACCTACATGAAAACTTCTTTCGCTACGATGTTGATCTGCCTGTTGTTTCATTCTATTCTGTGCCAACACGAGGTTATCCTTTAAGAGTTGGAGGACTTGTTGTTGATGCTCGATGTGATGTTCCACTGCTTGAACCTTAGAATTTTCTCTTAAATATGATGTGATGGATGGTATCTGATATCCATAAAGTGCCATAAATGGGGTCATTTTGTTGCTGTATGGAAGGAAGTGTTATACCACCATTCAACCAGAGGCAACCATTTGACCCATTGTGTCTATTTATCAGATACAAAGCAACGAAGATATCCTTCCAAACATTTATTTACTATCTCAGTTTTCCCATCAGATTGAGGATGATAAGATGAGCTATGAGCTAACTGAGTACCGAGACAAGAAAATAATTCTGTCCAAAAATTTTCAGTGAAAATGGATCTCTGTCACTTACAATAATCTTTGGGTTTCCATGTAGCTTTTGAATTACTTCCATAAATGCAGTAGAAACTGTACTAGCTTTAAATGGATGTGATAATGCACAAAAGTGTGCATTCTTGGTAAGTCTGTCAACTACCACCATGATGACACTCTTTCCCTCAGACTTGGGTAAACCTGTGATAAAATCCATTGAAACATCCTACCAACGTTGGCTTGGAATGGATAAAAGTTGTAATAGACCCGGGTCTTAATTGTTTCAACTTTATTTTGTTGGCAAACCAAACATTCCGCCACAAACTTTTGAATATCTGATTTAAGGCCATCCCAAAAAAATTCCTTCTTAACCCTGTGGTAATCTTTTAAAAATCCTGAGTGCCCTCCTAAGGGAGAAGTGTGCAATTCCATAAGAATCTTTTGTTTGAGTTGGGAATTCTTACAGAGGTATAAGCGATCTTTGTACCATAACGAATCATTTTTCCAGCTAAATGTATCAGATGTATTGGGATCTTGTTGTAACTTTCAAATAAGTGCCACACTTCTTCATCATTCTTCCATTCCTCCCTTGCTTCGTTTATCCAATCTGGTTGGATAATAGAAATTGTGCACAAAAATGCTTCCACATCCTCATCCTTTCTTGAGAGTGCATCTGCCACCACATTTTGCTTCCCTTTTTTGTAGGTGATTTCAAAGTCATAACCCAACATCTTTGTGACCCACTTTTGTTGCTCTTCAGAGGATAATCTTTGTTTAAAAAGTATTTAAGGCTATCATGATCCGTTTTTACCTTGAAGTGTTTTCCCATTAGGTAGGGTCGCCATTTCTTAAGTGCATGTAGTATTGCCAACATTTCCTTCTCATAAATAACTTTGTGTAAAAACTTTCCCTTGATTGGATGACTTTCAAAAGCAATGGGTCTTTCATCTTGCATTAAAATAGCACCAATTCCATTTCCTGAAGCATCACATTCCACAATAAAGGTTTTTGTAAAGTTTGGTGTAGCTAAGACCGGTGCTTGGCACATTGCGTCTTTAAGATGTTCGAAAGCCTTTGTTGCTTTTGGAGTCCATGAAAATGCATCTTTCTTTAATAATGTTGTTAGAGGTACTGCTATTCTCCCATAATTCTTAACAAACTTGCGATAATACCCTGTCAACCTGAGAAATCCTCGTAGATGCTTTATGGATGTGGGGATTTTCCATTCCTTAATGGCTTTAATTTTGCTAGGGTCTACCTTAACTCCGTCATGAGATACAATATGACCCAAATATTCCACCTCTTGTACTCCAAAGAAACATTTGGATCTTTTTGCATATAATTGTTTCTCCTCCAATAGTTGTAGCACCCTGTCAACATGTTCAACATGATCCTTCCAAGACTTGTTGTAGATTAGTATATCATCAAAAAATACTAACACAAATTTTCTAAGGAAGGGTTTGAAAATGGAATTCATCAAACCTTGAAATGTAGAAGGTGCATTGTTAAGGCCAAAAGGCATGACCAAAAATTCATAATGACCCTCATGAGTTCTAAATGTTGTTTTCGGAATGTCTTCAATCTTCATTCTGATTTGATGATATCCTGAACAAAGATCCAACTTGGTGAAGTAAATTGATCCATGCAATTCATCAATGAGAGGAATGGGAAAACTTATCTTTAATAGTGAGCTTGTTGAGCTCCCTATAATCCGGACACATGTGCGATGATCCAACCTTCTTGTGCACCAATACTACTGGAGCAGAGAAAGAACTTTGACTAGGTTGAATTATACCAGCCTCTAGCATTTCTGCAACCATACGTTCAATTTCACTCTTTTGGGCATAGGGATATCTGTATGGCCTGATGTTTGGAGGAACACTTCCTGGAATCAGATGAATAGCATGATCATGATCACGAATAGGTGGGAGACCTTTGGGAGTCTCAAATACCTTGGAATGATTGTCCAGAACTTTTTGGAGATCTGGAGAAATAGATGATTTCAATGTGGAAACATCTAGCGAACATAATTGTGTAATTACACCTCTTTGTTCCTTTTTTAGAAGCTTTTTCATACCATTAGAGCTGATTATCTTTCCTGGTTTCCCTGCAACACCTCTTAATTCAACTTCCTTTCCTTCCGCAGAAAATTTCATGAAAAGTTTTTGAAAATTAAAAGCTATTGTACCCAAGGATTGTAGCCATTGGACTCCTAGTACAACATCAGCACCTCCCATTGGAATGGAAAGCATTGGGCTAGTCAATACATATTCTCCCATGGATAGCTTGATATTATGGCACGTTCCAGAGCAATTTATTATTCCTCCATTTGCAAC
The DNA here is from genome assembly GCA_031772625.1 of Pinus tabuliformis. Taxonomy (NCBI): domain Eukaryota; kingdom Viridiplantae; phylum Streptophyta; class Pinopsida; order Pinales; family Pinaceae; genus Pinus; species Pinus tabuliformis. Next base: position 378,988,363 of record CM062808.1, on the reverse strand, counting down.
CATCACTTGACACTCTGGTGCTGGATATAGGAAGCAATTCAATTCTTTTGCTACCTTACAATGAATAAAATTGTGGGTACTTCCTGAATCAATCAACACTATTACCTTTTTCTTCTTGATTTGTCCTTCTATCTTGATGGTTTGAGGAGTGGTAATTCTAGCCAATGCATTACAAGATATGGTCGGATTCATTTCTTCTTTATCTAGTTTTTGTTACTGGAATATATCCTCTTCTTTTGACCTTTCTTGCTCCTTTTCTTCTTCCTCTTCACAATCTATGTAGAATAATTTCTTCTCAGCACACTTATGACCTTTAGTGTATTTTCTATCAAAACTGTAACAAATCCCTTTTTCTCTTTTTTCTTCCAATTGTTGTGGTGTCAACCTTATAGGTTGTGGAAGACTAGGGGCAACAACACTTCCATCTTTATAGTTGTGAGTGGTATGCTTCCTAGTTGCCATAATTTGGCTTTCCATTTTTCTTGCTAACCTGAATGCCTTCTCTAATGAATTGGGTTCCCAAAGGCGAACATCATGTTGGATATTATCCTTTAAAGTCCCTATGAACACATCAATCCTATGATCCTCTGGAATATTTTTACCCTTATGTTCAATTTTTGGAACTCCTCAATGTGCTCCATTATTGAACCCTTTTGTTTGAGACTTATCAATTGGCTAAAAAATGTGTTGCTTTTTGTATCCTCATAATGTGCTATCAATTCTTCCGTAAAAATTGCCCAAGTGATAATTTTTTTACGAGAGCAAAGCCATTGATACCATACAAACTGATTTGGTTCCAAACATAAAGTTGCAATACGTACCTTTTGTGTGTTTTGCACATTATTGAGATTGAAAAATTGCTCCATCTATAATATCCATGTTGCGGGATCCTTGCAATCAAACTTCGTCATATCAAATTTTTGAATATGGTGGGTCTTCGACCCAACATTAGAGTCTATGAAATCATGATTAACATTTCTTTTGTTCACATCATGAGTTTCCTTTACTACCCTTTCACCATTAGTAAGTATTTCTTGTAGAAAAATTGTCAAATTTGTCTTCAAATCTGCCATGCCTGTCTTCAAATCTGTCTTCAAATCTATCTTCAAATATATCTTCAAATCGTCCATCTTAGCTTCCATGCCATTCATCTTAGCTTCCATGCTCTTTATCTTAGATTCCATGCCATTTATCTTAGCTTCTGTTAGCTTTTGTGAGAGTGACATTTGTTGCACTTGGTCTTGTAATTTTTGATATATCATGTAGCATTTCTTCCTCTTCTTCATGAGTCATGCTAGAGCTTTCAAGTTGCTTACTAGGTGTTTGAATTTTCTTTCCTCGGGGCATCAATTACTAATAATAATTCTCTACTATTCCCTTTGAATTTCTTCAAAATAATTTTTCAAACCAAGCTTAAGCAAAAATTTTAAAAAATCTACACACCTTTTTTCACTTTGTAGGAGCCCGATATTGCCTCTGATGTATCTCTGTAATTTCGGATCATCCAGTTCTGAAATTGCGACTTGTAGTAGCCCTCTGTGTCCTCTTTCCAATGCCACTAGTTTGATCCAAATTGAATTCTCCAAGGAAGAGTTATGCCAAATATCCTACAGTGACTTGATTATAGACTGGTTCAGTAGAGTGAACTTGTACGACGTGCCACGTGTCTCTGTTTCAAACTTTGGCTTTGAAAATATATACAAGAAACTACAGTCTATCCTATTTTTGTACCTTCTTACGAAATTTCAATCTGATGCTCAAAGAGAAAGTTATGATGATTTTCCCCAGGTCACCTGTTTGGAATGTAATTCAAGAGTCTGCAAAAAGACCAACTTCCTCAGATAATATATCTACAAATATAGCGTGAAAATCTCTAAAATTCAGACCCAAGGTTTAGTGCGATTTCATCTCAAATGGGTTTTTTTTTCGCTTCTGAAATATCACAGAAAAAAAGTTATAGAAAAAATTCCACGATGACCTATTTGGAGCAGTGAAACCCTAGAATCCAAAGCTCTGATACCAAATGTTATGAAACCAGCTCACAAAAAGATAGAAAAGATAGATCAATGCCTTAGAATTCAGCCTCTTCAAGGGGGAAACCTCCTTTGCATTACACAAATGAATGATTCTTTGATGATTCAAATTACAAAACCTCCTTTCTATATATAGGAGTCTAAGGAGTCACAATATAACCCAACCGACCTAACAATAATAATATAAAGGCACAAAAATAACAATAGATGGATTCTATGGAGCACAGTAATAACAATTTGGGGACAATAGGGGCACAAAAATATTAATAAGGGATACAACTACAATAATAATGGGGTAATCACTAGTATTATAGGGACCTAACACACTAATAACAATAAGGGGTTACACTAGTAGTATAGGGACTTAACATAAGTGGAATTTCTGCAAAAAAACCATACATCTATAATATCAAGGCTGCTACAACTTAGTTTGAGATTGAAGGTACTGAAGTGGCTAATGATCTGTATGAATCACCATTTCTTTGCCCATTAAATAATGTTTCCATTTTTTAACACTTTCCACTGATGCATATAATTCTTTATCATAAGTTGGATAATTAGCAATTTCTTTAGAAAATGTTTCTGAATGAAAACAAATAAGCTTTACTTTCTACAATCAAACTACACCAATTTCATACCCACTAGCATCATTTTCTATTTCAAATGGTTGTTGAAGGTCTGGTAATGCTAAGATTGGATCTGTCACACATTTTTGCTTTAAAGTATCAAATGTTTTTTGTTTTTTTCCTCCCCACTGGAAAGAAACTTTAGAACTTTTTAAAGCATGAAGTGGTGATGAAATAAAAGAGAAATGAGAAATAAATTTCCTCTAATACTGAACTGCACCCAAAAACTTTCTGACTTCCTTCACATTTTGAGGTCTTGGCCATTTAACAATCACATCAATTTTAGCTGGATCTATTTTAAGATGACCTCCTCCAACTATGTAACCAATATATACTAAGGAATTTTTCCCAAATTCACATTTAGAAAGTTTGAGATGCAAATTCTCTCTTTGCAACACATCAAAAACATGTTTAACATGCTTTACATGTTCTTCCAAACTTGAACTGAAAATAAGAATATCATCCAGATAGACTATGACAAAATTATCAATAAAAGGACGAAACACATCATTCATCACTCTCATACAAGTTGTTGGAGTATTTCATAAACCAAACAACATAATGAATCATTCATAAATCCCTTGTCTAGCCTTAAATGCAATTTTCCATATATTATTCTCTGCAATACGAATCTGATGATAACCACTTCTTAAATCCAGTTTTTTAAAGTAAACAACATTCTTTAACTGATCAAGCGAATCATCTATTCTTGGAAGAGGATACCTGTTATTTATGGTGATTTTATTTAAAGCTCTAAAATCAACACACATTCTCCAAGTTTCGTCTTTCTTAGGCACTAAAATGATCGGTGATCCACATGGAGAAGAACTAGGTCGACTGAAGCCTTTATCAACCAATTCCTAAATTTGTTTCTTAATTTCTTCATTTTCTATGACCGACATACGATACATGCCAATATTCAAATGAGAGGCATCAAATTGTAATTGAATCTCATGTTGTATTTCTTGTTTTGGAGGTGGACTTTTTGGTTCTTTAAATAATTCTTTATAAGAATATACTATCTCAACCAATTTTTCCTTATGCTGAGAATCACACCCTTTAAAAGCATCATACTTATCTTTAGTTTGTTCTTTAATAAACATGAGAACATACTTTTTACTTGAACTTATGAGTCTTTTCATTTAATTTACGTTGATTAAATCCAAGCTTGTCTTCATTCTGTGTGCCTTGACAATGTATTCAAATCCATACTTAACAAGACGATACTTATTCTCCTTTTTATGAAATATGGCATCTTGATCATAAAGATAAGGACTACCCAACACAACCCCACATATATCCAAATGAATCACATCTAAATCAACTTCATCAACAAAATTAGTTGTGATTGTAACCCTTAACCAACACTATTTTGTGACATGCATATGAGTGCTTTCCTTTAACCATTCTAAAGGGTAATGTTTTGGATGATTCTTAGTTTCCAATCCCAATTTCATTACTAGTTCCTCAGACTCATTAGATTTTCCAGTGATCCACTATCAAATAATGTATCTATCTTAGTGTGCTTGGAGATAATCCTGATATGAAACAATTCAACTCTCTTATTTTCTTCAATCACATTATTAGATTTTGAAGAGGATGCAGAACAGGTAGAACTAGAAATAGATTCATAAGGATTACCTGTTAGACCCATAGTAGTTATCTTCCATTCATCACCAAAGTCAGATCCCAAGTCTTGTTGGATTGCAGCATTAACTTTCTTCTCGCCCTTCTTCTTAAGGAACTTCTTTGGCTTAAGTTCTGGATGAAGCTTCCAACACTTGGACTCATCATGTCCAACCCTCTAAAAATGAATACAAGTAGTCCTTTCTCCTTCTTTCTTAGTTGTTGTCGATTTCTTCCCCTTTGATTTTCTCTTCCCTTTGTTGTCTTTGGAGTCTTTGTTTTCTGAATGCTTGAATGGTTTATTTGAAAAGTTGAACTGAAAAGGTCTACCACTTGATTCAATATGAATAGATTTCACACATACTTCATCAAAGTTAGTTGGATTAAACATAAGAAATGTATGTTGAAAATAAAAATGTAAACTTCCAATATACTTTAACAAAGTTTCTCGTGTGTTTAATGGAACAACAAGTGATAATGCATTTTTCCTCAATTCCTGTGTTAATTCTTGCACACTATGTCCTTTACCTTGGCTTAAATGCTACCAATATAATACAACTTGTTGCATATATCCTAAAGGATATAAATGCTTTCTAAGAGATTTAACAAACTTAGACCATGAAGAGATAATTTTACCTTTATGCTTCAAACATGATTGAGTTTTACTTTCCCACCAAATCAAATATTTCCTCCCATTCTAAGTGTAGCTAACTGAATTTTCACATAATCATCAACAATATTATAAATTCTACAATATACTTCAAGTTGTTTAATCTAACTTTTCAGGATTCAATTCACCATCACATTTCGGAAATTCAAACTTAACATCAAGCTTCAAATAAAGAGATTTATTATGTTTCTTCTTTGATTCAGAATCTGAATCTGAGCTTGAATGATCAGAAGATGAAGAGGAAGAAGATGAAGATGGAGGAGAAGGAGGTTCATTACCATAAGCTTTTTCCTTGCCCTTTTTCACTTCTGTTCCTTTAGAATATGAATTTGCATCTCTAGTCCTCTTTCTACAATCATCCTTTGCATGTTAAGGAACATCTGTTGAAATTTCTCCTCGCTCTTCATCTCAAGAGATTCTCCTTCATTTGAGCCTGCCATATTTTGTGAGACTTTATTATTTCCAATCTCTAGATTTAACTCTTCAAATTTCCCTTCTCCACGTTGCAACCTGGATCTAGTCAACATTCACATTGGAAAATATCTTGCTTAAACATGATCAACCTCACTTTGATACCAAAATATGATATGAAATCTACAGGATTGATTATTTGCGCAATTTCACCAACATTACCTAAGGTTTCATTTATGTGAATGAATGAGGGAAATTAATTTGTTATTTTGCCTTAAACATAAACTTTGAGAACTAGAATTAAGAATGAACAACGGAAATAAAAGGTGCAAACACAATAAACATTGTTGACGGAGTTCGTCCCTCTTGGACTACATTTATGGGTCTGCTTCCAATGGGCATTTTTTATATTAGGAATGCTCCAGAAAGGTTATTTACATAGATTTCTCTAACTGAACCATGCATGCAGGCACTTTTGGTTACTATAAAAAAGAATACCTTTGTCTCATCTCTCCAATGCCACTCTTCGTTCCCAAAAAGGCCCAAGGATGGCCAAGTTATTCTCAAAAGAGCATTTGTAGGCATACACAAACCCAATTTCTGAACTCCACTATTCTACTCCTAATTGCAATGGTGGAGTGGAAAATTTTTTATAAGGCCTCAAGCATGTTCCAGTGTCAAACCCTCGGACCTCTCGGGCTATACATGGCAATTTGTTTATATTAGGTGAACAAACCTCTTACATGGTGCAATTCTTCACATTGCGCTTTTGATATAACTGTGGTGCATGTTTTGTTTTTTAAATATAGTTTAACATTGAAGTTCTATTACACATAGCGCATAGAATTAATATAAGGTTTAACTATAACATATACATGGTATATGTAGATTGGATTGGTGGCAAAGTATTGTTGCAATTCCCCGACAATGATGACATACCTATCCGGCGGTCTAAGAAACCACAAACCCATGGAAAACCATGAAACCCATGGCATATGACTATTTTAAAAATGTTGATGGCGATGGTTGTATCCATATCGGTGATTGGTGGTGACCTACTCCCCCACGATCATTAAAAAACTCCAACCCATCACACGACCTGTGGCAATAATTGTTATAACCTTTGAAGCTGCATGTATTCGTGGCATGAAATCGGTGTTGAGTCATGTGTTGACTTCCCCACATGTGGAGACTCTATCGTATTTGAGGTGCCAAATATCCACAGTGCGGGATTGTTGCATGTGTGCCATCAGGCTTGGTTGCAGCACACCTAATAAACTTCACCATGTAATATATTTTGCCATAGCTTATACAACGATATTTGACATAGGTTAAAACATTATAACCCTACACCTTTGAATTTTAATACTTGCTTATTATATGGTTTTTAGAACCATACCACTTAATTTAATGTGTGCACCCACCATATACACATATTTTTACCATGGTTTAATATATGGTTTTTAATATATAGTTTTAAACCCAAAATCTCACCATGCAACCTCCAACAAGTATATGCACCTTTTGACAAATCAAAGCAGAACTGAATTTTGACTTTGTTGACTTGACCACTGCCACTTATCGAGCTGTGTGAATGCCACATGGCCAGCAAGGCCCCTTTCCCTTGTTTTCCATAAACTTGAACAAACACTTTCTCCTTCATCTAGAGGCCAAATGTGAAATAGAAGAAACTTCTGGATTCATCATGATGAGCTATTCAATTTGGCACTATTTCTAGGAACATCTGAGACCTTTGAACTTTGATCATTTTGAGGATCCTCCTGGATCACTTTCCTAGAATACAAGCACCACGTTGCTTAAGTTTCCTAGGAATTGTAGGCAAACCAGTAACAAAACTTTTCTTCAACATACAAAGGTTTTCATAATTCAAGTGTCCAAATATACCATGCCATCAAATACTTGATGGAAATGTACCTTCATCATAATGAGAATTGTATGATAATTTTTTAGCACGAGCAAAGGTACCTTGCAACTTGAGAATTCTTTCTTCTTCTATCCCCATCATGACAAATGAGCGATCTAATGATTTTATGAGCTCAAAATTTCCATTAAACATATGAATGGATTTTCCTTGCTAGCAGATGTGGACCAATGACAACAAGTTTCTCCTCAACTCCGGGATGTATAGAATAAAGTCTGGAAGACCAGGCAATTTGACCTTGATTGTGCCAAGCCTTGATGGCTTGAATTTTGATTTGTATACAAAGTATACTGCTCCATCAACATTGTTCGTAAATTATTCAAAAAAAACTCTTATAAAAGTCACGTGGAAAGTTTCCCCTGAATCAAGCAACCAATCATTTTTCCAAGAAGCAATTGAAGCATTAAACAAGTCTTCAGCTACTCCAATATTACAATGTGCCACAACATAGTGAGCGGGTTTACCTTTGCCTTCATTTCTTTCCTACTCAATTATGTCCCAAGGAAATTTACATGTGGATACATCATGTCCAACTCTATTGCAACGTATGCAATGAATATCACACTTTTCTCCTTGAAACAGTATGCCCCCTCTACCTATAAAATTTCTTCTTCCTTTTCCTCTAGAAGAATCTTGAGCATGATTCTTCTCTCTATGTTCAAGACACACATCTTCTTCAAAAGACTGAGGAGTTGTCTTATTCCCAAAATTCTTCTCTCTCTTAGCAAACTTCTTCTCAAGGGAGTCAAAGGTAACCTCCTTAAGGTTTCCACTTGCTTGCAATGACTCAAGATAATTTAAATAACTCAGATATAGTGCCTTAACATAATATATGAGATGTATGTCTATTTTAACACCAGTGGTTTTGATATCATGCATAATAGATCTTACTTATGATGCTAAATCAAGAGGGTCATAATTTTTCAATTCAAGACTGAACAATTTAATCATCAATTGGACAACTTCAAGTTCAAAGTGTGAGTCATAGAGTTCCTTCAACTTCTGTAAGGCTTCAAAAGCATTTGAAAATGGTGAAATATGGAGACTCACCTCTTCATTTACAAATGCTGCAATCAAGGCATAGGCCTTGTTGTTCTTGTTTTCCCAAATGGTGATCTCCTTATCAGAGGTGGGTTTTGCGTGTTCATTATCTCCTTCTCCTACACAAACTCCTTTCTGCGACTCATTGAAAATGAGAGTTTGTTTTATCTTTTGTGACCATTCAAGATATTTCTCTTTACAAAGAGAAATACACCAAAAAAAGATATCAATGAATGCATTTAAAAATGTATAATGCAAAAAAAGTTATACTTTTGGTGACAAAAAATTGCATTTCTAGTGGCAAAAAATTCACTTCTGGTGTAAAAATTGCAATCTGATATTTATTGAACAACCGCATTATTTGAGGGAGGTGTATATGGGGGAGAGTGTATCTAGGGAAGGGCGTATATGGGGGAGGTTTATGGCAGGGGGTATTATATCCAGGTAATATAACTATCAAAATGTGTAGCAGGGAGCAGATTTTAAAACTAGGAGCGGATTTATGGCATAAAAACTAGGAGTGGATGGCTTGATGACCGGGGTATGAGGACCGGTGGTAGGAGGTAGTATCAAATTGTGGTATTAACTTGTGCAACCATAGAGTATTAACACGGATCCAGTTATTATATTTTGGGTTAGAAGGCAGTGTATGATTTTCAGGAGTCAAGATAACATATAATCAGGAGTATATGCTATATACCAAATATGTTCTAAGCCCGAAGTTTATATACAATACAGAGTTTAATACAGAGCGGAGTTTTGGTAGGGGCTGAAAGTTGGAAGGACCGAGGGGTCAGAGTGGACTCGAACTGTGGAATTGTATTTAACAAAACCATATATATCACATGAAGCCATATACCAAATTGGATTGAGATTGTGGAATTGTATTTAACAAAACCGCTTATATTAGATTTTGATTTGAAATAGAGACAGGAGTTGAAAACCAATCACTCCAATGGAGAATGGAGATAATTCAATACACAGTCGATTTAAAACTTCATGAAATGCACCACATACCATGTCATTCAATGCACACAATTTTCAGTAATTTCAACACACAAATTTCATACTATTCAATGTAGCCATCATCCAGCAACACATCAATTCGATTTTGCGTGGAGGCACCAGCTCAAAGTCATAAATTGACAGAACCGAGGAGAGCACTTCACAAATAATGGAGCAATGGTAGAGGTGTCAGCTTTGGAAAATGGGCAAAACATAGGTAGGAGGGATTTACAAGGGAAGAGAGGGAATCCAAAAATGGAGTTGGCTCTAATACCATGTCAAGCGAGGAGGTAACTCCACAATGTGAATTGTAATTTTTCATTAATATTGCTCATGGATATATACATGGAGGGAGGGACTCTTGGGCTTCACCTCCTAGTGTCTCTTCATATTCCTAATTTCCTTATTTTCTATTTACATTATTTTACATGGATTTCCTAATCCCAAAGATTAGGTGTCAACATTATATATTATTTGGAACTTTCGTTTATTTTTTACCATTTTAATTATTTATTATTATCATCTTTTCTTCTTTATTTATTTTCTTTTATTATATATTCTTTATTATTTATTATTTTGTTTATTTACTATTATTGTCTTTTCTTCAGTATTTTTTTTGTTTTAATTAATTAATTAATTATTATTATTATTATTATGGGGCATGGAATACTCCCCCTCTATAAGAAATTGTATCCTAAAGTTCAGTTTAATCATTTAACTTATTTATTACTTCACATTTTCCCAACACCCTTTGTTGAACTAGTATACTAGCACACATCGAAAGTTACATCAAAGCACTAGGGAAATCACAAGGAATATCAAGTCCTTTTTCCCAAATTTTGAAATCAAGCATAAAGTCTCATCAGTTTATGCTAGAGCCCCAAGGCTCAGACCTCGTATGCCCCAAGGAATGCATCTAGTCACAATTCTCAATGACTCTAGGCATCTCGAAAGGTTGGACCAACTCCCCCCCACAACTCAGTAAGCTGCATATCCCCAAACATCGAATTCCCCACAAGACTTCTATACTTTGGCATCCCAACTCCAATATCAAGCACTCAACCTCTTCAAGATGGTCCCATAGCCCCTCAAGAGTTATCCATCAAGAGATATACAAGGAAAAAGAAACAATCACATAAGTAGTGTTGATTGAGTCTATCCTCATCCCATATGGTGTTACATATTCTCCCTCGCAGGTATGGGCTCCTATGAGATCATAAAATAAACCTGGCCTCTCATCCCATTGGTGGATTTCCTATCAACCACCACATCTCAACATGGAACCAATGCATTATTTATAACATCATAATATCACAGAAAATAATCCACAAAACGCTTTCATGTCATCATGAGAACATAACATCATTGTTATGAAAACATTATGAATAGTAAAAATTGCATGCTCACGCATGTAATTACCACATGCTTCACATCATGAAATATCATTATAAAGTATAACATCAATATATATGTATTGAAGATAAATCATGACATCATATAATAAATGGAACTACCTAGTAATATAACATCATAAATATGAGAATCATCTTAATACATATCAAATGTAGAGGAATAATAGAATATAAGCATTCTTATCATGATTCATTGGAAAAATCAATTTCATTTGTGTGTATAAACAATGAATACCAACTATGAAATAAGATTATTCAACATCCATCTAGGATCTAGGATATCTTATCAATACTATTAATGTCATGTTTTCATCAAGATACCAATTTCTTTTCAATAATCATTTCTTGTTCTTTCAACTAGGAAGTTAACTATTTACATAGTAGGTATAGTCATTTAAGTACATCGTTAAACTTCAAATGAGCCTCATCATCTTGAGCCTTAATATATAGTCATGTGTTATTCCTTTCCCAAGCAAATTTAGTGAAATTACTCATTAAGATATTACTAGTCATACGATAATTCCTTAAATCATCAATATCAAATTTAAAATCCTCTAGTTTTACATCAATTTACACCTTTGGCTTACCCATTCCAAGACCAACATATGAAATTACTTATAAACACTAGGTCATCATGGTTTAATTTTCTAACATGATTAATTCACTTGCACAAAGGGTTGGTCGATCCTTGGTGATTTATATATCCATCACTCGATAATTATTGGTGTTCACAATTAAAAGATTTAATTATCTTCTCATGTTCCTATCTCAATACCACTTGATCTCTTTTATCATAGATTCACCCTTCTTCAAGTTGCACAATAGATTATTTCACTTCCCTTATGACTCATTAGATTTATCCTTAGTTTATAACTTGAGAATGAAACCATTACTATGATAATTATCCACCAAAAGTTTTATGTGCTTGGTATGCTTGAAAATAAATTTCTTGATACTAATGGCACAGACTTAGTAAGTTTGTTTAGTATGAAGTATCAATATATCATCAATCCACATGTGAAATAATGAATGCACATTAGTCAAATGCTCCCCCTATTAGTTAATACACTACTTTCGTCAATTTGTGCATAATTCTTCTCAATGTCTCATTATAGAATTTCCAACAACATTTCTTCTTACGCTTCATGCTTGGTGTTTTCTCATTGTTATACATAATTCAATTCCTTTTCCAAAAGTTAAATAGTCGTTATCCTTGAAACATTTTCCTAGTTTATCACTTGTCATTTTTCACACATTACAAGTATTCACAACTTCCAATCTTGGCACTTTTAAATTATTTAGTTCATCACTATGACCCTCACCAATCATATGTTCCACTCACAATTATCCTTAAGAGAACTTTCCGCCTGAGATGGACCCCATAATTTAGCACTAGATATTATTACATTTTCATAGTTCCCTTCACAATTTAATGTTACACTCCTTAAAGAACTGTGTAAACTTTAATAGCTACTCTAGTCCTAAAAATTCATATTTTTTTATTCACATTAGCACCATGCTCAACTATCACTAATGTTATATTTATAATCAAAATAGTACCTTAATGCTAAGGCATTTTCCTTTTTTATGCTCGCAAAATCTTCCCAATTTCTATTTTTTAGCTTCTTTATTCCCATGATACAAATATTCATGGATTTATTACTTATGTTATGAAACTTTACCATAATTACTACAAATACTCAAAATGACCTTCATAATTATCTCATCTTTATTGGTTGATTGTCATATTTTCTTTCTAATAGACATCTTTCTTATTTATACCTTATATTGATCATGTTCTTATATTGAAATTATTATATATTTTCGCAATGATTTGACACGAGGTTTTCCATTCATAATATACCTTTAAAGTTTTAAATATTTTCATCATGATTATTCCCTAAAACCAAATCTCCCATCATGTTCTAGAATATAGTATCACTTCTCGTGATTTCTCACTTTTTTGGGAACATTTTCTCAGTCACCCAAAGTGTCTATTTAGTACTCTTTTCTATTCATGATCATCATTCCAACTTAATCATGGTTATAATAGATATCATTCATTAATTGTAAGTTCTTTTTGTCATTCCTCTCTAGATAACTTTATCATACATATATCTCTAACATTGAGGAGAATTATGCACAAATTGACGAAAGTAGTGTATTAACTAATAGGGGGTGCATTTTACTAATGTGCACTCATTATTTCTAACACGAAATTACTAACGAGGTATTGTGCACATCAAGCGAAGATCATATGCCAAGGGTATGACCCCGGGAAGTTGATGTACCAATTTACCCAAATGGGTCCCGTAGTTTTGGCGCTTCATCTCCTAGGGTAAGGTTTTTGGATGTTTAGGGTTTTCCATTATTTCTCAATAATAAATAGGCCTTCGAGCCTCATTGTAACATATCTTAGAGGCATGTAGCCACCATATCTCTTCTCAGAGATAAGCTACCATCGCTCGAGCTAGTTTATTTCCATTATGTTTGTAAGCATATTTTAGTATTTGATATTAATGAAATGAAGTATTATTTTTTCTACATCTTTGTATTTATGGCTATATCTATAATTTCTTGCGTTCATGTTTAAGTTCAGACCAGTGGTATTAGAGAAATCTGCTCTTTCTCTCTTTTTCTTTGCATGTCCCCAGCGAGGTTGGGATATAAGGAGTTAGGGCTCGAATTGGTTGAACCTTTGCAAGACCAGCCTTAAAAATCATGATGGCCTCTCATGGCGAAAGAGAAGAAAGATGAGGGAGAAAGAGATCCTTTCAAAATCTTGCTCGAATAAGCCCTCGAGCGACAAAGGAACGCAATGATGGACAACTTTTCCCAGATCCTTCAGCGACTACCCAAATGCGATGCATCTCTTTCCAAAAGCTACTCTAGAAGTGCCACACCCTTTAAGGTACATGTTAACTTTGGCATCCCCATATTTGAAGGTCAGATAGATGTGGACACTATAGATAAATGGTTAAATCTGCTAGAAAGATATTTTCATGTTCATGATTTTCCCAGCCGGGAAAATATTACTTTTTCCCTTCTCAAAGCCACCCCCCATGTCAAGGACTAGTGGGAAACCTACTGTGAGAAGAAGGATGAAATTAAACCCTCACTATTTTCAGTCGCGTCCACTTGGAATTTGTTCTTGGATGCAATCAAGTAGCAGTACTTCCATTTTAGGACATATGATGATAAATACATAAAGTGGACCACGCTGCTGCAGGGAAGGGACCAAGACATGTCAAATTTTACTAATGTTTTTCATACCTTTCACATAAAGTTGGCTATCAAGGATTCTAAGCGACATTTGGTACTCAAGTACTACGGTTGTCTACCCAGGTACATTCAGGATGAGATGGAGTTCCTAGACATCTCCTCACTTGGCAAGGCAGATCAATACACTATCAAGATTGAGCAGAAGTTTAGAAATAAGAAGCGAGAATTTGGATCTGCGAATCTTAAGCAAGGGAAAGGTGGCCCCAAATAACAAAACAAAGGACAAAGCCAAGGTGGGGTGATCCAGGATAACCCGTCGAAGCTACAAGCAAAGAAAAATACCACGAAGATAAAGAAGGACACGTGAAAGTGATGTGAGTTCCATAAGAGCTCCACTCATAACATAAGTGAGTGTCGGGCTAAGCAGTCATTGGCGACTGAGATGAAGACTTCCGAATCAAATACATGTTCTAACTTTGAGTCAGAACCTGACAAGGGGAATGAAAAAGGGAAGTATATCATTAATGTGGAGCCCAGTGCCATTGTGGCCACCACCAAGATCCAGAACAATGAGCCTGAAGATCCATAGGAGGAGGAACACCTCTTCCACTCACAGATGTGGGTGAAGGGTTCTACACTGTAGTTCATTGTCAACAACGAGAGGCAAAAGAACCTCATTTCAACAGAGGTTGTGAAGCGGTTGGACCTACCAACTATGGCACATCTGCAGTCGTACACCATTGGGTGGTTTCACTAAGGATGGGATCTCCATGTCAGCCAACAATCTCGTCTTCCCTACGGCATCAAGCCCTTCATGGACGAGGTATTGTGTGATGTTGATCCTCTTGAATTTTGTGATGTATTATTAATATGACCATACTTGTGGAAGAGACATGTTTTATATGAGTCTAGATCTTGCTATGTGATTATTTCTTTGGGAAATAAGTTGTACAGGATATAGGAGGTATCCCTGCCTACCACCATCTCTTTGATCACTGTAAAGCAATGTAGTAATATCATTTCACAGACCATGAAATTTGTCTTCATTATGATTCACCTTCAGGGAAAGAAGAAGATTGTGACCATGGCTTCCAGACAATCTCCTCTGCATAAGAGCAACAAATGCACAAGGTCATGGAGGAGTACAGGGACATTTTCTCCTCACCTACGAGGGTGCCTCTGCATTGTTAGGTCAAGCACTCCATCGATCTTACCCTTGGTGTGCCACTACCCAATGGACTGATATGTCGATGCTCTGTTATGGAGAGGGATGAGATCAAGAGGCAGATACAGGAGTTGTTTCAGAAAGGGCACATTAGGCCAAGCTCATCACCCTATGGGAGCCCCATTGTATTGTTATAGAAGAAGGATGGGATCTGGAGACTATGTATTGGCTACCGAGTGTTGAACAAGATCATTGTATGGAATAGGTACCTAATCCAAAATGGATTTTTGGTAGACTCCTAAGTCTAAGTGTTCCTCACTGAGGAAAAATGAAAGTCCAAGGAAGTTCATGGAAATAGCCCCATTGCTTAGATTGTCTCATTTTGAATCTGTTACAACTTGAATGGGAAAAAATGGACTTAGGATGCAGAAGTTATCGCTCAAAGAATATGCCCCTTGTTCCTTAGAAAAAGAGACAAAGTCCTTTAAAAATGGCCTAAAAGGCTTTATGAAGAAAAAATGCATCGGAAGCTATCAGAGGTAGACATGTGATAGGATTGGGCCGATGCGATGGTGTGATCACCGAAATTGACGGATTGGCATCGGCGATGGCATGGGGTTTGAGACGGGACCTCGCACCAAGCAATATCACAATTGCCGATATCGACAAATCGCAATCGGTGATGCCACGAGGCAGAGGCAGGACCTCGAGCCAAGTGATATCACGATCGCTGAAATCGGAAAATCACAATCGGTAATGCCACGAGGCAGAGGTAGGACCTCGGGCCAAGCGATATCGCAATCACCAATATCGGCGTCGGCGGATCGCATCGACATAGGCCACGCCATATGACTTACCCTGGGTCCACGCGATATATACGATGCGATGAAAACGGACCTGAAAGGGTTTTGTAAATGCCAATATAAAACATTTCATGTCCGCCATAGAGCCATATAATCGATATTTTCAGTGTTTAATGTATTTTTTTAATACAAAGGAGACAAGTGGGATTTCGGGCAGCCATAGGGAGTAAGTGGTTTTGGCCAGGCTCCACCTGAGCCCTTACACTAGCCACCACATGGCCAGGTCCTGGAGAGAAAAAACCACTCTTTTCGAGCGGTTAACCCCCGTATGAGTGAGCCGCTTGAAATGAACCTCAATAGTTGGATCCTGATCTCCTAGATCAATGGTGGGGATGCGATAAGTGACATAAAGGTGGACCCGATAGGAGTTATAAAGCGGATTTAAGTGATTTTCAAGTCTGATAAAAGGCGTTTATGCAGATTTTTCAGCGTTTCCAGTGTATTTCTCTGTGTAAACAGAGAAATGATATCTTTGGGATTTTGACACGCCAGTGGTATTTTTCATTGCAAAACAGGTGGCCACCATACCTTGGGACGTTAGCAGTGATTGTTAAAAACTCTAGAAGGAAGATGAAGTGACAACGACTGAGAGCCAGAGACCCCAAGAGCTGAAACGAATAGAAAAGTGTCGATAGGCTTAAACGGTGTTCCATGACAGAGACAGAGGGGTTGTTGAGTCCGAGAGCACGATTGAGAGGCATAAGCAGGCATCACAGTGAGATGAAGGGGGCAAGAAAGCCTAAGAGTGCGATTGACAGGCAGCAAAGTTGCAGAAAGGTCGCTAGAAGGTTTCCGAGGATCGCTTGGAGGTCAAGAAGATCACAAAGGCATGCAGAGGCCGAGAGAGAGAGCTCAAGATAGCCAGAGCCGAAGAGCCAGAGATAGCATGAGAGCCTAAGAGCCAAAGCTAGAGCAAGAAGGATGAGAGCTTCAGAGCTGGGACCAAATGGCATTCTAAACCCATTGTTTCTATGTAAACCATGGGGTTGAGCCAGAGATCTTGTAAAAATATTGCTGCCATAATCCCAGAGAGCTTAGTCGAGTTGACTAGAGCTCAAGGAGATGTAACCCAAGAGTTTTGGGTGAACTCCATATTAAATTGTTGTTCTGTGTGTTTTGTTTTATTGCTTCTTTATTTACTATTATATGTATTTATATATCAGTTTGAGCACATTAAATTACAGCATATAATCAGTTTAAAACAAATACCAGCATACACCTTAACATCAAGCACTTATTAATTCCACATTGGTTAATCAATAAGACTTGGGAATATTTAAAACTTTGGGAGTGGGAGAGGTTCTTGTAAGTTAGACAAGAAGCTTAAGTGCCCCATTTTCAGATCAAGTGGTATCAGAGCTTAAGTTTGATTAAAGCCACCTTCAAAGAAGGTTATATCAGAATGCTTGATTAACAGAGCAAAGATTGCTTGCCTGAAATGTGTTTAAACAGTCAGAGGTTGATTGTATGCTTGCTTGCATACTGATTATTGTTTAAGTTTGCAGAGGTGAAGGGAAAGCTATTGATAGCTCAGTCTAGGAAGGACAAGAAGGAAGAAGGGCTGAAGGCATTCTTCTATTCCAAAGGACCTCAAAGAAATCCTTGAAGCACAAGAGGTTTGTTGCAAAAGGTTGCTTAATAAAGCACATTATTAATCTTGTTTTAAGTTCTTTTGTTCATTGGTATAATGACAACTTCTACAAGTGAATCCTCAAATTCCTTCTCCACCACAAGACTCTTTGATGGAGACATGAAGCAAGACTTGTTCATCATGATGGACAAGGTGAGAGAAATGTATGAGGATGGAAGAAAGAGCATTGTACTTAGAGAACAGTTGAATTCCATGAAGGAAGAGAAGCAGTTGTTTTCCGACAGACTGCAGGAAATGGAGAGGCAACTTCATATTGCAAATCTAAACCTGAAAAGGATGCATGAGTGGGAGTCACAACTCTTTGTTGCCCAAGAAGCCTTAGTTAAGTATCAGCTTGAAGAAGAGGTAAACCATTCCAGTTTGTCTTCAAATTTCTCTAAGAATGCTTATATTGGTTCTTTTGAAAAACATACTAGAGGCATAGGTTCCAAGCTAATGTCCAAGATGGGCTATGAAGGAAAGGGCTTGGGAAAGCATGCACAAGGTATTGTTGAACCAATAATGGTTGAGGAGAGGCCTAAGTATTTGGGTCTTGGCTATGGAAAGTCTTATGAAGAGATTTCCAAAGCTACCATGAAGGCCATTAAAATAGCTCCAAGAAAGAGTTGCAATGTAGAGTATGAAGATTGTGTTCAGGAGGAATGCAATAACTTGAAACATCACTTGCAGGATTCAGGTGTACAGAAGCACACACTTGAACCAGAGAGTCGTGGAAACTCTAACAGCCTTGAAGAGATTGATGGTGTTCCAAAGGGAGCCACTTCTTCATTTGCTTCAACTCCTTATGAAGGCAATAAGGGTGAAAGAGGCAGGTATAAATCTGGTTCTAAACACATTCCTTTTAATTTTTCAAGGCATGGTAAATTTCCACATAAGCATGGGAAAATAATTTCATGTTCCTTTTGTGGTTTGGATAACCATCATGTTTCTAGATGTTGGAAGAGAATGGCCACATACAAGAAACTTTTGAAGGAAAAGAAGCAAAGAACCAAATTTCCACTGGACAAGGCGAATCGTGCTATCAATAGGATGCACATGAAGTGCACTTACTACCATAAGCAAGGACATCTTGCTGTAAAATGTTGGACTTTAAATCCACAAAAATTGAAGAAAGTGGAAAGAAAAGATGGAATAAATAAAACGAAGTTTCCATGGATGATGTGCTTCAAAATGATTCACATGTTGATGTTGATGTGCAGACAAAGGAAAAACCTTTGAACTGGATTGGTAAGAAATGGTTAGATTTCTTTTCCAATTAAGGTTGCATGTCTATTGGTGCATCTATTTGCATTTCTTTGTTGATGAGATGCAAGTTGCAGGTTTTTACCAAGATGGTGAATGGGAAAAGATTGAATGGGAGACCCACTTTGTTGCTGCAACATTATATGTCATTTCAGCTTCGAAAGTACAGTGTTATTAAGGTAAAGTTGAAAGATGAAATGAATGCATGAGCTTAATGTGCATGAACATAGGGATACTGATGTTTTCCTTGTATTTGAACATGTGTGTGTAATTAACTTGAAGGGCTGATTGCTTTAAACATACATGTAATATTGACTTGAGAAAAGTTGATTTGGTCTCCAAGATGGAGATAGTGATGAAATGTTCATCTTTTGAAAAGAGTCCTAATGGTCCTTTTCTACATGCTTGACTTGAAGGGTCATTTGTTTTAAAGGCATGTTTTGTGGGCTTGTTGTCTAGTCCATCATTTGTATGCAGATGTAAGACATGGAGGTGTTCACAAGATGTGAAATTTGTTTCTTTTGTTGAAGCAGGAGTTTAGTCCATCTAGTTCTTGTCTGTATGCCTATTGTTGTTAACAGTTGTTGTTGGTAACTTCTCAAACAGGTACAAATGAAATTTTTGTGGAGCAGATGTACTTCACATTTGTTGAGCCACCTTGGATCAATGATCAAGGCAGAGAAGCTCAAACTACCTTCTATAACCATTTCAGCAAGAGTTCTGCAAGAAGGCAAGGAGGAAGACAGTTCTTCCTGGGGAGACCAGCCCATCCATAAGGGAAGTGGTCAGAAACTTTGGTTCAGAGGCACTATGCAAGGCAAGTGTAGGGAGGCTAAGAGAAGAGGGTGAGTCACTCTCATTTACTGTTGAGATCAGTATATCAGTCTTTTGGAGACCAAAAGTTCTTTTAATGGGAAGGCGTGATACAAAATGGGTTTTTATTAGACTCCTAAGTCTAAATGTTCCTCACTGAGGAAAAATGAAATTCCAAGGAAGTTCCTGGAAATAGCCCCATTGCAGAGATTGTCTCGTTCTGAATTTGCTGCAACTTGAATGGGAAAAAATGCACTTAGGATGCAGAAATTATCGCTCAAAGAAGATCCCCTTTATTCCTTAGAAAAAGAGGCAAAATCCTTTAAAAATGGCCTAAATGATTTATGAAGAAAAAACACATCGAAGGCTATTAGAGGTAGACATGCGATAGGACCAGGCTGATGTGATGGTACGATCACCAAAATTGGCAAATCGACATCGGCAACGGCATGGAGATTGAGACGGGACCTCGGGCCAAGTGATATCACGATCTCCAAAATCGATGGATCGCTATCAACGACGCCATGAGGTAGAGGTGGGACCCCGGGCCAAGCAATATCATGATCGCTGATATCAGCGTCGGCGGATCGCGTCAACATATGCCACACCATATGAATTACCCCAGGTCCATGCGATATATGCATGTGATGAAAACGGACCCAAAAGGGTTTTGTAAATGCCAATATAAAACATTTCAAGTCTTCCATAGAGCCATATAGTCGATATTTTTAGTGTTTAATGTATTTTTTAATACAAAGGAGACAAGCGAGATTTCGGGCGGCCATAGGCGGTAAGTGGTTTTGGCCATGCTCCGCCCGAGCCCATACACTGGTTTCCATGTGGCCAGGCCCTGGAGAGAGAAAACCACCCTTTTCAGGCAGTTAACCCCCGTATGAGTGAACTGCCCGAAATGAACCTCAGCCATTGGATCCAGATCTCCCAGATCAACAGTGGGGATGCGATAAGCAACATAAAGGAAGACCCGATAGGAGTTATAAAGCGGATTTAAGGGATTTTCAAGTCTGATAAAAGGCGTTTATGTGAATTTTTTAGCGTTTCTGGTGTATTTCTCTGTGTAAACAGAGAAATGATATCTTTGGGATTTCGACGTGCCAGTGGCCTTTTCCGTTGAAAAACAGGTGGCCACCATACCTTGGGAAATTAGCAATGATTTTTAAATGCTCAAAAAGGAAGATAAGGGACAGCGACCAAGGCCCAGAGAGCCCAAGAGCTAAAACAAATAGACAAGTGTCGATAGGCTTAAAAGCCATTCCATGACAGAGACAGAGGGGTTGTTGAGTCTGACAGCACGATTGAGAGGCATAAGCAGGCAGCACAGCGAGCTGAAGGGGGTGAGAAAGCTTGAGAGTACGATTGACAGGCAATAAATCTGTAGAAAGGTCGTCGGAAGGTTGTCGAGGATCACTTGGAGGTCAAGCGGATCACAGAGGCACGCAGAAGCTAAGAGAGAGAGCTCAGGATAGCTAGAGCTGAACTGCCAAAGATAGTGCAAGAACCTAAGAGCCAAAGCCAGAGCAAGAAGGTTGAGAGCTTCAAATCTGGGGACCGAATGGCATTCTAAACCCATTGTTTCTATGTAAACCATGGAGTTGAGCCAGAGAGCTTGTAAAAATATTGCTGCCATAATCCCAGAGAGCCTAGTTGAGTTGACTAGAGCTCAAGGAGATGTAGCCCAAGAGTTTTGGGTGAACTCCATATTAAATTGTTGTTCTGTGTGTTTTGTTTTATTGCTGCTTTATTTATTGTTATATGTATTTATATATTAGTTTGAGCACATTAAATTACAGCATATAATCAGTTTAAAACAAATACCAGCATATATCTTAACATCAAACACTTATTAATTCCGCATTGGTTAATCAATAAGACTTAGGAAAATTTAAAGCTTTGGGAGTAGGAGAGGTTCTTATAAGTTAGACAAGAAGCCTAAGTGCCCCATTTTCAGATCAATACCCAATTCCACAGATTGATGACATTCTATACCAGCTTAAGGGGGCTAAATATTTCAGCAATATTGATTTGAATTCCAATTATCACCAAGTTCCTATCAAACCCTCTAATGTGTGGAATATTTCCTTCAAATCCAAGGAGGGCGTTTTCGAATGGTTGGTCATGTCTTTCTGGTTGACGAATGCCCCGAAAACCTTCATGAGATTGATGGAAGACATCATGTGAGCCTTCACCAATTCATTTGTGATGGTGTATTTAGATGGCATCTTGATCTTCAACCTGATTTCGGAAGATCGCCTCCACCATATTTGACAGGTCCTCCAAACCCTGCGACAACACAAGTTGTGTGACAAATTGAGGAAATGCACTTCTGGCATGACCGAGGCTCAATATCTAGGGTACATCATTAATGAGAAGGGTGTGAATGTGGACTCAACCAAGATACAATTCATTCGAGATTAGCTATCTCCAACCACTCTAACAGATATCCACATCTTTCTGGGTCTTGCGAATTTGTTATGATCTTGACCTACAAGAAGATACCAGAATACCAAATATGTGAAGAAATATACCCATAACATAGAACAATAAGAAATAATAGCAAGTATTTTATTATTAAGAGAATAAAAGCAATGTTCACTTGCCTCTTCGAGGGGGAAACCTCCAATAGAGCTGAGCTTAATTACAAAATAAGACATGATGCTCCTCGAGGGGAGTCTCTATCCTTTATATAGGATTCATACATGCAATACCATGTGTCAATACCATGGTTCTTATTAATACCATCTATCTAATACCATGGCCCATTTGCAACTAATTGTGGTCCCTTCTTTAAATGCGGGTCAATCACTTAAAATTATTAATATGGGCTTTATTGACTCTTTACTTAACTATAAATATGACTCGACCCTATTACATAAATAATGGGGTGAGTGTTGGACCCTAACATGCCCTCCCCCAAGGTGGTGAATTTTCTTTTTTAAATCCTATTCACCAATTTAATTATGATCTGTGAATAACTTTTATTTTGAGAACATGGACGCGGGACATGCGAATGGTGGTGACATCGCAGGCTGCCTTGGACGCAGCAGCCGAAAGGCGACGCCGGGCATCGAGCCACCCCTGAACGCTCTGCAACGCAACCGCGACTATGCCCGGAGGGAGGCCATGAGCAACAGGAACTCGAAGCTCCCTGAGCCTATCAATGTCCTTGTGGGTGAGCGTCTGAGCCTCCACAACCGCATCCAAACCCTATGTAGGGCCGGAAAGCTCGAGGATGCCACGCTCGGCGTCAAGCACAGTCTTTGCTTCAGATCTGACAAAAACCAGCCAGATCCGGTTACCCAGAAGGCAGAACAACCCACGCTCTGGCCAGATCCAGAGATCTGTACACATCCTGGCCAAGATCTTGCAGGTCTGCTCCCCCGGATGGGAAATGGCCATGGCAGATCTGCGCTAGGAAGCTCAAAGCCCTCACTTGACTCCTTTCAGATCCAAATCTCTCAGCCTACAGGCAGAACCATCATGCAATGGGTTAGCCCTTCAGATCTGGTGCAGGAACTCAAACTGATTCTAGAGCGCAGAATGGGGATCCCTTCAAGCTTTCAGCGTCTCCTCTTTCAAGGTAAACAACTTGAAGACCCTTTTCCCCTCTCTGCTTATAGCATTTCCAGGAACAGCTCTGTGGTGGTAACCCTCCGTTTGAGAGGAGGTGCAGTGGGACAGTCTTCCTCTTCTCGGCCTTTCTCATACAAAGATGTTGTTCACTCTGAGATCCCCAAACCCCCGGAAGTCCTTAAATCTAAGGCCTTCTTGGTTGACAAGATTGAAGAAGTACCCTCTATTGAACTCATTCATGAAGATCTGGCTTCCCATCTTCAAGAATTTGCAGAAAGAGCCATCATTTGCAGATTCAACGGATTATGGCCGCGATCTCAGGATCTCTATGCATGGATCCATGCAAACTGGACACATCATTGTAAGATATTTTTTTGTTCGAAAGGTTATTTCATTGTTTTATTTGACAACAGTAAGCACTATGAAAAGGCCTTAGCAGAAGGCCCTTGGTTCATGGGAACTGCAGGACTATTCCTGACTCCTTGGTTCCCAGATTTTGATCCAGCTACTGCAGTCATTACTAAGACACCTGTATGGATCCGGCTTCCAAACTTACCTGCCCACCTATGGAGTACTCGTGTCTTCAGAGCCATAGGAGACACCTTGGGCAGCTTCATTCATGGTGATTTATGGCGGGAAGCCAAAGGTCTCTACTCATATGCAAGAATATGTGTGGAATTAGATCTGAGCAAAGGACTTCCAGAACAAATCAATCTCAAGATTAACGACTTCGTCTGGACCTAGAAAATGGATTACGAGAATACTGCTTTTCGGTGCCGCCATTGCCACCAATCTGGGCATTTGCAGAATACATGCCCATCTCGCCCAGCAAAAAAGAACAAGGCCAACGTCTCCAAGCCCAAGGCTAAACGATGGGCTCCTTGTTCTCCTCCTCCTGTCGTGAATTCTGATTCCTCCAGTTCTGAAGATGAAGATAGTGATGAAGAATTGAATCAGCCGCCTCATTTCGTGGCCCCTCCCACAGATGGTCTGGCGCCTTCCACTGACTCAGCCATTGCTCAGAAACGTGTCCACTTGTCCTCCTCCTCTGATTTAGAAAAGGAGGGCTCTCCGGTGGAGGACCCCAATCTTCAAGTTGTTATTGCTCATCCACCCCAAAATGGTTGGGTTGAAGTCAAAAAAAGGAAAGGGAAAAAGCTTCGTGTTGATTCCTCTACCCTTTCAGGGTAGGAATCACTGCTTCTTTAGGTTACCAGTGACTTGTTGTAGCTCCTTGCTTGCTTAATTCCTTCTCTGGAACCGAGGTTGATAGTCTTATCATTTCCGGTTGCCGGTTTTCTGCCTCTCTGGAAGGTATCCTCTTGTACAATATTTTTGCTTAATAGAATTAGTCTTAATCGAGAAAAAAAAAACATGCCCTCCCCCATAAGAATAGCCTTGTCCTCAAGGCTGAAGCTGCGGAAACTACTGAAGGACAGTGGCTGGTTCCTAGGACACATCTTCCGGAGAGGTGTCTTTCCACTTGAAGATGACTTCCTTGATCGTGCGGTTGCGCAGCTGTCATTCTCACGCGTCAAGAACTTGTTCAGGTTGGAGCCAGATTGAACCTTCTTCATCCAATTCTGGTAGACTGGTTTGAATTCTACAATGGTTCCCAATCAATTTCTTGAGGCATGAGACATGGAAGACTGGATGGATTTTTGCAGTGGGTGGCAAAGCTAGCTTGTAGGCGACTTCTCCGGTGTGCTAAAGTACTTGATATGGTCCATAGAATTTTGGAGATAATTTTTGACAACCCTTTTCTTTCAGTGATGTTTTCTTATATGGTTGCAGCCTCAAAAATACCTGATCCCCTTCTTGAAATTTGTGTTCTGAACAATGTTGATCTACCTATTGCTTCATGTGGTTTTGAGCTTGATGGAGATTCTCTTTGAGGTGGGCCAGCATGGTTGTGCGGTTCTGTAGGAGTTGATCCACTGCTTGTACCTTCGAGCATCCCTTGATATAAGAAGTAGGGGAAGGAGGGAGTTGACCATAAAATGCTTCATAGGGATTCATTTTGGTGGTGGCATGATAGTTAGTGTTATACGACCATTCGGCTAGAGGTAACCACTGTACCCATAGATGTTGCTTTTCTGAAGTGAAACACCTAAGGTAGGTCTCCAAAAATTTGTTGACTGCTTCAGTTTGACCATCAGTTTGGGGATGATAGGAAGTACTAAGTTGTAGTTGGGTACCTTGTATCCTGAAGATTTCCTGCCAAAAGTTACTGGTGAAGATCGGGTCATGATCAGACACAATGGAAGTGGGCATGCCATGCAATTTGAAGATCTAGTCCATGAAAGATTGAGCTACCAAATTCGGTGTAAAAGGGTGGGGTAACGTGCAAAAATGAGCATACTTAGAAAGTCTGTCCACAACCACCATGATGACTGACTTCTTTCCTAACTTCAGAAGACCCATAATGAAGTCCATAGAAACCTCCATCCAGATTGAGGCCGGGATGGGCAATGGCTGTAATGTGCCTGGGGATTTGATTGTTTCTCCTTTGTGGCGCTGACAGATGTTGCACTCAGTTACATCGAGTGCGAGCATAAGTCTTCTGAAAGCCTGAATGGCTTGCAGTGGGAGATGAATGCAACTCCACCAAAATGCGACTTTTGAGGGTGGATGTTGGTGATATCACGACTCTATCCTTGTAACGAAGAATCTCATCCTGCCAAGAGTAGCCCGCTATGGAATTTGGATCCGCCTGAAATTTATTAATGAGTTGGGAGAGCAAAGGATGTGAAAACCATTCCTTGTGAGCTTCTTCAATCCATTATGGAATGGGAAGGGACATTGCGAGCAGGGTGCCTTCCTCCTCAAATTGGCGTGATAACACATCTGCTACGACATTTTCGCGCCCTTTCTTGTGAATTATCTCATAATCATATCCCAACGTTTTGGTGAGCCATTTATTTTGTTGTGGCGAGGATAGGCATTTCTCCAAAAAATATTTAAGGCTCTGATGGTCTGTGCGGATTTGGAAACACCGTCCCAATAAGTATGGTCACGAGGTATCGACTAGTGAAGGCCAAGGGTCGACCTTCCTGCATTAAGACCGCCCCAATACCCGTACTTGAAGCATCACATTCAATCGCAAAAGATTTGGTGAAGTCGAGTAGTGGTAATACGGGAGTGGAACACATGGCACGTTTGAGAGCTACAAATGCCTGTTGCACTTCATCATTCTAGAGAAATGAATTTTTCTTAAGAAGGTGAGTGAGGGGTCTAGCAATGCAACCATAATTGCGAACAAATTTGCAATAGTAGCCTGTGAGACCCAAAAATCCTCTTAAGCTCTTCAAGGTCTTTGGTTGAGTCCAATCCTACATTGCATAGATCTTTTTGGGGTCCACCCTAACACCTTCGCGCCCCACAATGTGGCCCAAATACTCAACTTCTTCCATGCCAAAAGAGCACTTGGACATCTTGACAAATAATTTATGCTTCCAAGCAGTTGCAAGAGCAAATCTACATGCTGAATATGTGCAGCCCAAGTGCGCCTGTAGATGAGGATGTCATCAAAGAAAACAAGGACAAATTTTCTAAGATATGGTTTGAGTAAGTGGTTCACGAGGCTCTGAAAAGTGGATGGGGCATTACAAAGACTAAATGGCATGACCAGGAACTCATAATGGCCTTCATGAGTTCAGAAAGTAGTCTTTGGAATGTCTACTTCTTTAGTGCGAATTTGGTGATAGCTCGAGTGAAGGTCGAGCTTAGTAAAGAATTGAGCCCCATTTAGTTCATCCAGCAAATCATCGACAACCAGGATGGGAAATTTATCTTTGACTGTCAACTTGTTGAGAGCCCTAAAGTCTAGACACATATGCCATTCCCCATCTTTCTTGAGCACCATGACCACAGGTAATGAATAAGGACTAAAGTTAGAAAGAATGACGCCTGCTTCTAGGAGTTCCTTGATGATTTTTTCAATTTCATTCTTTTGGGTGAACGAATATCTATATGGGTGCACATTTGGTGGTTGGGCCCCAAGGACCAAAGTAATGCTATAATCATGTTCCCCTCTAGGGTGTGGAAGCTCATGAGGCTTGTCAAAGACCGGGAGATAGTTGTTTAAGATCTGTGGCATCTCAGGATGAATATGAAGAGAAGTGGGTTCAAAGGCCTGGATGGCATTAAATTGGGCTATAACTCCATGGTGGCCCTTTTTTAACAAATTTTCCATCCTATGTGAGCTGATGATAGAGGGAGCACCCATATGGAGTCCGCAAAGGGTATGTGCATGGTTTTTATGCTTAAAGCTCATATATAACTCCTAGAAATCCATTGTGATTGGGCCGAGTGTGCGGAGCCATTCAGCACCCAAGACAATGTCACACCCTCCCATGTGTATGGAAAACATGTGGGTCTTTAACTGATAATCCCCCATTTGAAGTTTGACATTTTCACAGTGGCCTTCACATTTCATTGTCCCCCCATCAACAATTTGGACCTAGAAATTAGAGACTACTTTGACAAAACAATGCACTGCTTCAATGACTCTTTGATGGATAAAGTTATGTGTACTGCCACTATCAATAAAGACTACTACAGGGTGATGCTTAATAAAGCCTCTGATTTTGAGAGTTTGCGGAGAAGAAATTCCTGCCAAGGCATGAAGCAGGATAACTAGTTCGTTAGGTGTAGCTATGAGCGCATTGTCCAACTGGTGATCCTCATCTTCCTCCTCTGGTTCCTCAAATGGTGGGGCTTCCTCCCATGAACTGAGATCAGTAACATCAATTTGAAAGAATTTGGGTTCCTTGCATTTATGCTCCGGGGAGTATTTCTCATCACAGTAGTAACACAATCCCTGCTTTCTTCTTTCCGCCATTTCTGCTGGTGACACCTTTTGAACCTTAAGTGCTTGGGTAGTGCTAGGAGCCTGGGTGGGGTGACCCTTGGCTATGAAATTTGGATGAGTCGATTGAGTCACTAACGCATGTTCTACTTCACGAGCTATCCTGCAAGCATCCAGCCATGAGATTGGGTGTTGCAGTCGCACGTGGGCTTGTATGGCTCCTTTGAGACCACTGACAAAACATTCCAAGTAGAACTCATCTCGTAGACCTCCTATGTGGAAGGCTAAGGCTTCAAAGGATGTAATATATTCTTGCACTGTTCCTATCTGTCGGAGCTTAGTAAGACAACCCAAAAAATTAGATTCATTGTCGAAGCAATTCGTAAGGGATTTTGAGAATACCTGCCAAGTCATGGGCCTTCCATAGAAACGTTGATGCCACTACCACCACTTCCATCTTTTGTTGTCCAAGTACATGCTGCCCACACTTAGCTGAGTCGCATCATCTATGATGTGATTCAATGTGAAATATTGTTCCATTTGTGCTAGCCATGTGGCTGGATGAGAGCCATCAAATTTATACATGTCCAACTTGGGTGGTCGCAACTAGGACTGTTGGTGGTTTCCAAAGAGGTGAAGAGAATGGCTAGACTCGCCCTCACTGTTTTCATTAAAAGCATATGCCTTCAATTGTTCCCCCAACTTGCCCTTTGTGATTGTGTCAGCTAAGGTCTAGATCGATGTCAATAATGCGTCCAACATTTTTTCAAGGGTGTCAATCTTCTCATTGGCCATAGCTTGAGCTCTGGTTTGTACCATGCACCGATCCAGTGCACTGATGGTTACTGCGAAATAAATAAAATTTGGGACCACCTGAAATTTTTGATGCTAACAAGTGAATGGTACCACCTTGCTCAACTCGTCGACCTGATTCTTATGGGCTAAGTCTCCTATAAGAATCCTAGGAGGGTCTCAGACTCCGAAAGGAGTTTTACTCCTCACTTAGGAATACTGCAGTAACCAAATCCCAAAAAAGTAAGCTCTGCCAAATGTCTTGCGAGAATCACACCCAGGTATAGGAGCCCACAAAAATAGCCAGATCTGTCAGTGAAGCCTCAACTATAGAGTATGAGTAGGAATGTGGCAGCGATCAAACCCCTTCTGCTAGATCTGAAAGGTGGATCTGATTGTTGCAACTGCTATAGAATCCAAACTGCTAGATCTGGATGGCGGATATGATAGATCTGACTGATGGATCTAATAGATCTAAATGGCGGAACTAATTGTTGTTGTTGCGATAGAACCCCACCTGCTAGATCTGATCTGGAAAAGATGATGCGTGATCCAGAGAGAGACAAGGGAACTATGGTCTCAAGGAGTGTCATGTGCTACAAATCACAATATACATAAGGGTCTGATAGTAGTACTCGGCCCAATCTTTCAGGGCACTAACCAAGGAGGATCAACCATACCCTTAGCCATACAACCTGAATACCCTATCGTACGCGCAAGTAATCTCCCCGAGTTTTGTTCTTGGTGTACTGTAGTAGCAAGACAACCAACGGTTTATCTATGGCAAGGTTTCAAGAAAGCCTAGGGGGCTTCCAATATACCCAGAGGGTACTTGGAAGACAGTCCGTGTGCGATTCTGTCTAATGCACTACTACTCGAAGGGTTACCCACAGGGGTTACAAGGGAGTCTAACAAGCATGACCACCTCTTGTATTTCCTACGTGAATGCCTCCCCAAATCTGTAAGTTTATGCACTCAACGATAGATCCTGTGGTTTAAAGACGCCGGAACAGGTCTCTAACCAAAGAAAAAAATCTGCTAAAAATGGAGATCCCACCGGCTCTGGAAAGTGCTCTGATACCACCTGTTATGCTATTGACCTATGAGAAGATACCAAAATACCAAATATGCAAAGAAATATCCAGAACACAGAACAATAAGAAATAAAAGCAAGTATTTTATTATTCAAAAAAGGAAAGCAATGTTCACTTGCCTCTTCGAGGGGGCAACCTCCAATAGAGCTGAGCTCAATTACAAAATAAGACACGATGCTCCTCGAGGGGAGTCTCTATCCTTTATATAGGATTCATACATGCAATACCATGGGTCAATACCATGGTTCTTATTAATACCATCTATCTAATACCATGGCCCATTTGCAACTAATTGTGGTCCCTTCTTTAAATGCAGGTCAACCACTTACAATTATTTATATGGGCTTTATTGACTCTTTACTTAACTATAACTATGACTCGACCCTATTACATAAATAAGGGGGTTAGGGTTGGACCATAACACAATTTCTATCACAATTTTGTGTTGGGGTTCTCTCATATCACTTGACCTTTGAGTCAAGTCACCAAAGGTGGAGCGAAAGTAAAGTTCTTTGGGTATGAAACCCAACATCAGGCATTTTCCGAATTAAAGCATTTCCTCTGATCTGCACTAGTGCTCACATTACCATAGTTGTAGCAACCATTTGAGATTAAGATAGATGCCTCTAACTATGCTATTGGTGCAGTTATTACTCTGTAGGGGTGATGAGCACTAGTATTTCAGCGAGAATGTTACAACTTCTGTAGCTACCAGCTTTACTTTATCAACCCAGGGTTCGTACAAACTTGGAGGTGACAGTGTTGTATATGCAAGTACAAGTGATTGTTCTGCCATTTGTCATTGTTTAGCTGGCGAGAGACCACTAGGGTTTTCAAGCTAGACTTCTGTGGATTCAGAAAAAGCTTTATTGCTAATGAAAAAAGAGAGATATACTCTAGGAGAAATCTTATCTATTGTAACTAAGGAAAATGACTGAAATCCTATGCTAAAAACACACCCTTCTCTAACTAACTACTGAGAAACTACGCTTTACAAAAATGCAAAACCAACGTGTATGAAATGATACTATATAAAGAATGGAAGTTCAAGACATCAAACATCATTGTTGTGAATGTAAAGGACTGAAATAAATCTGTTTTGTTCTTTTTATTCTTTTTCTAGAAAGTCAAGTGTAAACCCTAATCTCTTTTGGTGATGTGACAAGTGGCTTAGCGATGTTGGTGGATGGTTGGGAGGTTTTAGGAGATTATTGGAAGGTTTGGGAGACCCTTTGGTGACCTGGTGTGGCTTCCTAGAGGTTTTCCCTCAATTTGGCCGCAAAACAAGCCACTACAGGAAAACCTACAGGATGTGCTAGAAACCTACAGGATTCCCTGTATTTCTATAGGATATAGCCGAAAGAAAAACGATGGTTGTTGGAGGTGATATAAGTCTAAGGAAAGGTAGTGGATGGGTTGAATGGAGTGAGAAAATTCATAGGATCCCTCAGAACTCAATACCAAGGTTAGGAGATGGTTGAATTCAATCAACATGCTTGGAGGAATTTATATGTAAAATGATGATATTGGTGAAGATCTTGGTGAAAGTAAAGGATGATTATGAATGGATGAATTTGGAAGGTGGTTTCCTACTGTGAGATCCATTTAGATTTCTTAAGCACCTACTCTGCATCAAACATTTAGAATTGTCACAAAGTCATGTAAACAAGAAGAATTCTAACAAGCTAGAAAAGCAGAATTTAATGAACTAGTTGTCTACTCCATGCATGAGGAAAATTGCTGAATAAAATGGAATCATGGATGAGATATATTGAAAGATTGATATGGAAGAGATGGAAAATAAATCCTACACTCGAAAAAATGATCAATTCTATTTTAAGTACATTAAAATCTAACTCTTATGAGGAAATGGAAATATGTTTTTTTGGGGCTGCTTAAGGGTCTTTTCCTCAAATCATGATCCTTGAGGGAAGAGGTGAGGTTAAGACACCTACTGACAGATTTGTGGTGCTCCTTTTATCTCTTCTAACCTACTACTAAAGTAAAGCACAAATGGGAGAAAACTAATAAACAACTAATCAAATCCACAGTACTTTCAATGAAAAACTTCTAGAGACAATTTAACCATGAATCTATAAAACTAAGCTAAGCATACAGATAAAATAAGAGGAGCCTTTGCTACTAGGTTTGGGCCCTAACCCAAGAGATTCAGCCCTCTAAGTTAACTCAGTGCTGGATCAAGAAAAAGCTCATCTTCATTATCAAAACGGAAAATTACATCAATGTCTTCCACAAGTCTGGAGCTCGAAAATAACTAGTGTTTTTACAACAAAAATTCGAATCCTAATGAGGCTCTAGGCCTATCTACTTATACCACTGAAGTTTCCAACTACTTCTTTAAATCTAGGGAGGCTCGGATCCCAAACTCAAGATGAACTAACTCTTTTCTATCACTTGATCGACTGCCTTTTGATCTTCATGACTTAGTTGCTTGCACTTCGAGCTGGTGTGATTAATGGAGGAATATTTGAATGGGAATAAATGAGGAGGATTTACTCCTACAATCTCTATCCCTTGTCCCATTCAAGTTTCAAACCTTATTCTTGCCAAAATTCCTTGATTTTCTCTTCCAAACCTGCATTCAATGCATATTAGCCTACTAGGCATAATATCTCATTTTAATTCATCTCATTAAAAAAAATATAATCAAAACATGTAATAAGTTGTGAGAAGAGTTGATTTGACTAAGCTAGGAGGTGAATTAAGGCCCATATAATTACCCAATGATGAGGTTCATCATCACCCCCCTACTGAAAGTGTTGCTCATCCTCTGAACAACGCAATCAATATCCATGTCTTTCGTAGCTCTAATGGCCTCCCTGACATCCCATGCCTCTGCTATAGTTTCTTCTTCTTGTGCATATAATCCTGTTATAGAAATTTTTGTGCCTTACAGCTCTAAGCATGAAATGTCCATAAACCAAGGGCTGCTAAGTCCCTAAAAGTGTTGTTCCAACTCCTAAAGGAACAAGGTCAACAAATTACAGCTTCTCCCAGAAGTTCTCCAACAGAAACTGCTCAGAACTAGTCAAATCAGGATCATTTCAGCTGCTCCACTAGCCAGCTGCGTTGCAAAGCACCCAAATACACTAGCTAGGTGCGTTGCAACGCACCTAAATGCACTACCAGGGTGCGTTGAGTGGGAAATGACAAGTGGCAGAGTCATTCCACGAGGTGGAGAGACAATGGAAGCTTCCAGAATCTTCTCCAATGACACTTGCCTCAATGAATTCGACCAGGGATGAGTAAGAGGCTCTCAGTCTCCAAGTGGAAGCAAGAACTGACAGAGAGAAGCCACTAATCAATTCATGAGCTGACTCATCCTCTTTGCATACATCTATATATGGATCCCTCATCCAAGAGATCCAGAGGCTGGAATATTGTACATTGCAGAGAATTGTTGTTGGTTTTGAGATAGATATCAGAGTATTGGGTGATTTATGCTTTGTTGGAGGTGAAGAAGGGGCTTCTCTGCTGGGAGGTTGATGCTGGATCAGGAATCATCGGTTGTAACTCCTCCTGGATCTTCTTGTTATATCAATAAAACTATTTGAGTTTCTCCTACATGCTTGTGTATCATTGATGTTTGTTACATTTGTATGTTTAGCTTAAATCTGATCCTAAGCTTTTTATGAGTATGAACCCATGTCTTTGTATAGTTTCCTTCTTCTGTGATCTTGCAGGTACTTGGTGAAGCTGGGCAAGTAAAGGAGCAGGTAGCTGGAAGCTGTCAAAGAGGAGAGAGATTGGATCAAAGGACTAGCGCAAGACACAGGTTGGTTCATCCTATTTCTCTTTGTTTATAGTTCATAAAGGAGAATACAAAAGTAGTTTTCTCTGTTTGTTTCTAAGGTCACTGTCACACCTTAGTGGGATAGGGTCATTCTGAATAGACACTTTTCCCGTTAACAAAATGGCGACTCCGCTGGGGACGATCGTCTAGTTGGTTTGTTTGTGTTTCTCTTGTTGTTTGTTTCATAAACTTAGAAGTAGCGAATCGAACTGCATTTGCCATTAACAAATGCAAAGTAGACATCTGCTGCTTCAATCCATTCATTGGATCTGTTTATGATTTGAACAGCTGATTCACAAATGATCTGATTGCCCTTTGTGATAGCTCTTAAACCTTCTTTAAATCTACCCTCTGATTGTGCATTACTGATTGCTTTTACTCGGCCAAAAACCATAGATTAAACTGCAAACCGTGACCCAGAACCCGGATAGAATTCTCGTTTCTTCCCCAGCGTAGGTACTATGAAGAGTTCCTGCATTTCAGCGCAGTTCCCGAGAGGGCAACCTGCGTTGCAATCCAGTTTCTCTGTGTAACAGGTGCGTTGATCAGCCTAGCCTTGTGCAGCTGAGGTTCTTTGCTTCATTTTTCAGTTTTGTCTCTGATTTTTGCAGCCTGTGATCAGTGTATGTGCTTGTTTAAAAACCCCTTTTCCTTGTTGTAATTCCGCCTCAGTTGTATAAAAGAAACTGTAGATGTTTTTTGTGTGTTTGTTACGTCATTTACAGTTTTCCATTGCAAAAGTATAATAGTCGTACTGTCGTCCTTTGATTTAGATCTGTCGCAAGTGTCGATATTGATCATAGGAGAAAGTTTATTTGCTGATGATAGTCGATTATGCTTTTACTTTTGCCTTTGGCCTGAATTTATCACTTTCTAGTGTCAAAACGAGTATTTATTTCAAAATCATAAAGTGTCGTAATCATCTCTACCTTTTGATTTCGAAAAGAAGTTTGTTTGTATTTTCCACTTGAAAGAGAATTCAGATTTGTACAACAACTTTCTTTTTAGGCATCAATATTAAGAAAGTGAAAAACAAAACACATGCATGTGCATTTGCATATTGGCAGTTTGTTTGGCTTGATTTAGGAAAAGTGCATTTACAGTGTGCTCTTTTCTCTTTGCGAAAAGATTGTGTCTTTCTTTTCCCTTAGTAGCTAGGATTTTCATTGTTGAAAAGAGATAAAAGCTTGTTTATCATCTTTAGATTGCATTTTAGGAATTACATATACATCTTGTGGTGATCCCAAAAGGCAAACTTCATAAGAAAGATCAACCTAAAATAAATTCAATGAACTTAACAACGCTTTGTAACTTAACGCACAACATTTAGAGGTCTAGGCTAGAGATGTATTCCGGCGTCATAAAGCCTGGTAACTGTTGTCCTCACTGATGGTTGGGTGATTCCTCCACTTTGAGACGATAAGTGCCAGTACGGACTTGTGCTCCCACGTACCGTCGAGTATATATTGGGAGACCCCTATAGGCATAAAACCTTTATCCATAGGAAGCCGTGTTAGCCGCCCTACTGATCGCAATGCACCGAACACAGCATTCGGGAAGATCGACTGCCGTACCGTAAAAAGTATTCTGCAGTTTTGCGATTGGTTTGGTACTCCCTCTACCTAGACCTCCAGAGCAGTCCCTTTCGTTCCTTTTCAGACTCCTTAACAGAAACGTCCATCTGAGCGCTTGTCACTTCAGGCTCATTAAAAATCGAAGGAGACTAGAGTCATCTTTTGTTTTTTCTCGACTCTTTAAAACTGAAAAAAAAAGTTGTGTCAAAGCGTGTTAAAATTTATTTTAAACGGAATATTCATACCCTTTTCCTACGTTGATCTTTGGGTTGAGAAAATGGAGCCTACCAACCAAAGAATTCCCCTTGGTGGAAATCCTAGTCCCTTCTCCTCTTGGGGAGATGTTGGTGCGCCCCATATGGCCACATTGTCGCTTCCAAGACTGACAATTGGCTTGCCAGTATGGCTCTTCTCAACCAATGTCATTCAGAACACCACTATTCCTGAACAATCGAATCAGCAATTAGACGAGTCCAGAGTTACCTACCAGCCTTCTACTTCCTCTAATTCTTCCTCTCCTCCTTCCTCTTCGCTTGACGGGACTGGTAAAGCTAACAGCCAAGTTCCTAAGGAGAAGAAGGGAAAGAAGAAGAAAGAGAAAAAGAAGAAGGAGCCAAAGGTGAATGGGGGAAAACGAGTGTCATCTAACGAAAACCCACACACAACACCGACCAGGCCTAAATCGCCATGTGTCATTTGCAAAGGAGACCACTTTCACAGAGATTGTCCTTGCATCCCCCGAATACTAAGGGACTGGTCTCCTCGTTTGCACAATCCGGTGTCATCAACCTCTGGAGATCATGTTGAAAGCACACCGTCAACTAGTGAAAGTGAAGCCCCAGGACAAAAAGGGAAAGTTAGATTTCCTTGTAAACTATGCGAAGGCGACCATGCCCTCCACCATTGTCCCTTCTTAGACGAAGCTAAAAGAGTTTTGGATGATCGTCCGGTTTCACCGTTACGACTTCCTCCTGGATATAAAAAACTCTTGCCGAGTCCGTCACTAGTTGAGAATCCAGCTGGCCCACTCAAGAGGTTGGCTGAAGCGTCTATCATTGAGGATAAACCAACTGAATCCATACCAGACGAAAGTCAAAAGGTCGAGGCAGTAGTTGACCCGGTCTTGCCTTCAGAGGTTTTATCTTCGGATGATACAGTTACTGAAGAGAACAAGGATGACACCATCCAAATTCTCTTCATCAACACAGACTCCGATGAACATGGGGGCAATCCACCCGTTCCTTTACCGCAGGAAGGAAGTTCGTCAGAGCCATACCCGGTCGTCTACTCGATCCCACCTCCAAGCAACCTAGTTGTCTCCTTCGACTGGAATCAACTAGGCAGACCCCGCCTACCAGCAAGTGTGCCATTCCGAATTATCGTTCAAATATATAGAATGGTCATGGCTGGTACCATCATTGATGAGGGGGCTTCTATGAGTATCCTTTCCTCTAATGCTTGGAAAGCGCTTGGTTCGCCATCACTTTTGCCTGAGATGAGAAATCTGACAGGCTTTGATAAAGGAACCAGTCGGCCTTTAGGGATCCTTCCTGATGTGCCCATAACATTGAGATGGAAGACAGTTCGCATGAACGTCATGATCATTCAAGGACCCTTGGATTATAACCTACTCCTTGGACGAGACTATATTTATTGCATGGGATCCATCGTCTCCTCACTCTTTAGAGTAATGTGTTTTCCACACGAAGGAAGAGTGGTCAAGCTCGTGGACCAGCTTTCATTTCCCGGATCACGCATAGCAAATAGTCATATACCGTCCCTAAATGGTCTCTTCACGCAAGAAATGTCTCGATCCCCAGTACGTCCTCCCGATGAGCACGAGTAATTCGGAGGGATATGACTGAAACCCAGGGGGCATGCGTCCTGGTCTACTTCGGCAGGAAAACTTCGGGTATAGGGTAGGTTTCCGCGGGAGAAGATGACTAGTCTGTACCCTGTCCGTCGGTGGAAGAGGGGTTATTCTAGAATAAGATTCTCTTGTCAAAGTTATGTGAGTTGGCGGTCGTCGTCACTCACCTTTGTTTATCTCGATAGACATCACCGAATAAGTGTTTTGTTTGCGCCATGAATAGAACAATCTTTGGGTAACCTATAAGAGGTAGGCCTCTCCTGATAGAACAAATGTTTTGTCTGCAAATTGAGGGGTAACCTTGAAACCATATTTTATACCTGGGGGCATGCAAACCTTTTGGCGTGCAAGCAAGGGGCGGCTATTTATTTTTTAAATTTTTAGGACCTCTAACCCTTTAAACTCGTAGGATTAGTCGTCACCAAACTTGCATAAAGAAAGGATGTGGGGCAAAAATCTAAAAGTTTCCATTTTTACATGAGACGTTCTTATCATATGACTGGATTAATCGAGCAGTTTTAGCACATAGTTCAATCTCGTTAAAAAATAAACATAAGACCGAGCAAATTTTTCCACTCGCGTTTAAGCTCGTTAAAAAATGAACTATCCCCCCAGTAAATAACCACCGTGAATGAAACATTTCAGCCATTAAAGCCTTGGTCGTGTTTGCACCTTCACCTCCACTTTTCCATTGGCCGATCATTCACCTCCATTTGATTGTTTACCCATTTTGAGGAACAGCTGCGAAGAGTGATTTCACTAGCCATCCTTGTGACACTGTCGTGATTGGAAAATTCCAATCCTTACCTGGAATCAGCTGCTACCCATTTTATCACTCGTTCCTCAAAAGACGAGTCTTCTTTAAGCTCTTTTCAACTGACTCGTAAAATATGAAAAGATTGCCGAGTTTTGGCCTTCTAGCTCATTAAAGCGACCGGAAGTGCTATCCCTCCTCTAGATTTTAGTCTTTTTGGACCTGAGGGATTATTGCACAAAAAGATCGAGCGCTTGTTTTGTTCGGCTCGTTAAAACGATCGAAAATTCATCCCTTCTGTATTGTTTTATAATTTTTCAGACTTAAGGGATTAGATGACGAAAAAGGAATTTCGGAGTTACCTTTACGTACCTTTTCACACTCTCTAAAAATGAAAAGGACCGAGTTATCTTTGTTGTTAGACTCGTTAAAAAGATTAATAGTGACAAACTTGTCTTTAGACGAGAACGAGTTTCAATATCGCTAGGCTCGTTAAAACATAGCGATGGGTTTGCCCGAAGGGAAAATTATAGAACAAGCATATGTTATCCTCCTCAAGCTTGAAAAAAATAAAGAGGTACTGGTCAGCAATGACTGGGGAAAATTGGGAAGAAAACTCAAAGAAACTTTATTTGGTAGCAAGTCGCTCTTGAACATGACACTTCCACTCCGTGCCTGAGTCGGATTGGGTTGTTTCATTCACCGGTCACATCACCATGGTCTCGCCATACCATCAACATTTGGGGTAAATGCTACCAATCCATCACATAAGTGTCGCCGACATGTTCAAGAGAAGTCATCCAAAGAAGTCACCTGTGTCCCATCCACTACCATACATCATACTTCATTCTTTCATGACCGCCACCCTGAACCATATATCATCAGATCTTTTTCACCTCCATCAAAATCATTTGCTCTGTTCCGTGTCATTGATGTGGGATTCATTAAGGACCTCCTTTGACGGATCACTTCTTGTCGACATCAGCTCATTATCCAAGAAGTTGATCTAGGAACACCCCATTCAGTACTTTGAAGCTTGCATGCCTCAATGGCAAGTTTCTCACTTCCGGCGACAGGTATACATCAATGACCTTCAACTGAAATATTTTGCGTGGTTCTCGACACCAAGTCCTTTATTCACACCACGTGAATTGTACTGCAGTATCTTGAGGGTCATTATCATTATCGGTGATTCCTCTCGCGCTTGTTAGCAGTTTACATCATTGACTGGTAATCAAGCGATGTCTTTCCATGTTCGACTTCAAAACATTTCTCACATGGATCGACTTGTACTTCGAGTGAAGATTGGACGAGATTGAAGACCCCGGATCTAGTTTCATCCATCCGGGCTGCGATATATATTCAGGAAAATAAAGACATTGAAATGTACAGCATTGCAGCACAGATAATCATCCTACCAAAAGGATGATGGCTCTATCAGAATCATCAGTCTACCATCAGACGACTGTTTGTCCTATGTACATGAAAATGAATTTATAAAGCTGAGCATGGGAATTCCTGCCTCAGCTAGATCATGAAAATAGTATGAAGATAATGTATTGTATTGTATCTTATTACAGGTCTCCTCCCAGCATTGAAAGAACTTCGGATCCTCCTAATAAAGCATTTCACCCGATAAACGGCCTCATACTTTAGGGGGCAACTGTTATAGACATTTTTGTGCCTTACAGCTCTAAGCATGAAATGTCCATAAACCAAGGCTCCTAAGTCCCTAAAAGTGTTGTTCCAACTCCTAAAGGAACAAGGTCAACAAATTACAGCTTCTCCCAGAAGTTCTCCACCAGAAACTGCTCAGAACTAGTCAAATCAGGATCATTTCAGCTGCTCCACTAGCCAGTTGCGTTGCAAAGCACCCAAATACACTAGCTAGGTGTGTTGCAACGCACCTAAATGCACTACTAGGGTGCGTTGAGCGGGAAATGACAAGTGGCAGAGTCATTCCACGAGGTGGAGAGACAATGGAAGCTTCCAGAATCTTCTCCAATGACACTTGCCTCACTGAATTCGACCAGGGATGAGTAAGAGGCTCTCAGTCTCCAATTGGAAGCAAGAACTGACAGAGAGAAGCCACTAACCAATTCATGAGTTGACTCATCCTCTTTGCATACATCTATATATGGATCCCTCATCCAAGAGATCCAGAGGCTGGAATATTGTACATTGCAGATAATTGTTGTTGGTTTTGAGATAGATATCAGAGTATTGGGTGATTTATGCTTTGTTGGAGGTGAAGAAGGGGATTCTCTGCTGGGAGGTTGATGCTGGATCAGGAATCATCGGTTGTAACTCCTCCTGGATCTTCTTGTTATATCAATAAAACTATTTGAGTTTCTCCTATATGCTTGTGTATCATTGATGTTTGTTACATTTGTATGTTTAGCTTAAATCTGATCCTAAGCTTTTTATGAGTATGAACCCATGTCTTTGTATAGTTTCCTTCTTCTGTGATCTTGCAGGTACTTGGTGAATCTGGGCAAGTAAAGGAGCAGGTAGCTGGAAGCTATCAAAGAGGAGAGATATTGGATCAAAGGACTAGTGCAAGACACAGGTTGGTTCATCCTATTTCTCTTTGTTTATAGTTCATAAAGGAGAATACAAAAGTAGTTTTCTCTGTTTGTTTCTAAGGTCACTGTCACACCTTAGTGGGATAGGGTTGTTCTGAATAGACACTTTTCTCGTTAACAAATCTTGCCTTCTTTTCTACCTCCTCTCCCTGCATTGTTTCTTCCTCTTCCTTCCTTCCTTATAACATCCCTAAGAGAAGTGGGGGCTAAGTCTCAGGCCAATCCAATTGACTTTGAGCCTTTGGATGGATTGCTTGTACATGGATGTCTTGTTCAGTGCTTCTCTCATCCTTTGAGGAGAGTGGTACTCTCTGATCTTCAAACTGTATGGAAATGTATTACATCTCCTTATTCAAGCTTGCATGTTGTCATCCCCTAATAATATGAACATGTCTTCAAAATGTGTAATTGCTTGCTCTTGGGCAGCAAGATACCTGGGTGAAAGCTGAGGATCATTTTCAATTAAATTATGTGCACTGCTGAGTGCAATTAGGTTTGACTACTCAACTCTGATCATAAGAGGCTTTGTTTGCTCTCTTGCAAATACCTTATTCATTTATGTAGCCCTTTCTTCCTCATGGTTCATCCATGATGCCAAATCCATCAACTGTAAATCCCCTAGATTTGCATTAGGGTCCCATACACTCATGTTTTTCAAGGCCATGTTATGAAAATAAAACTCAGACATCTTGGCCCTATCTTCCAATGTGCTTTGATCAAAAGATCAATGAACTGTCTATAATCCTGGAATGACATAGTGCCTCTTTGTGCTAGGGTCGTGATTTGGAATTTGTTCCTTAAGGTATAGTGCATAGGACTTAGCTGGCATCCTGCACTGGATTTCTTCCAAAGGGAGACTGGCCATGGATGCCAATTGATTCTCTCTTTCTTGTAACTATCCTTTCAACCATGTATTTTCTGCCTCTAACTGATTTCTCGTGATGGCTTCTCTGTCCCTCAAGCTACTTAGCTCTATGCCCATATCTTTGAGCTTCTCTTCCATGTGACCAATGTCCTCCACTCCCTTAGACTTGACAATCTACATCCATCTATGAGTTCTGTCTCTCTCTTTCTCAAGCTTAATGAATAATGGAATGGTGAATTTTTGTGGAATGACCCTTCCCCCCTCAATAAATTTGTAGTAAGAGTCAAGGTTAGGTTGAGGACTAGGCTCCTCTAGCTCTGGGTCCTTTCTCTTTGTTTCTGGCTGCTTACTTCTTTCCTCATCCAATTTTTGAGTTTCCTATAGGTCTAGCAGAGTTTCCTGTAGGACTGCCTCTGCTTCGTGAAGGTCCTGATGTGTATCATGTAGGATGCCCTTTCCTTTGGATGAGGTAGACCTGGTTATAGGCCTTCTCACATAGGTGATAGGAGACTTAGGGGAGGTTTGGGCTGAGGATCCTTCTTCTTGATTTTTTATAGGAGGAGCCATTTTCTCATGCTATTTAGGTGAGACCTCAATAACAATGGGAACCTATGTTGGAGTTTGGGGTTTTCCTTGCCTTATCCTAGTGCTTTTCCTTGTTCTGAAGTATAAAGGGGTCTGCCTCTGTATTTTTCCTTTTTGTTTGATAGGGATGCTAAGGGTAGTGAGGGTAGCTACTACCTCTCTCTTAGTGGGTTTTGGAGACACCCTAGGTGACTCCTTCTTGTCTTCTTCCTCCTCTTTTCCATTGCCCTTTTCCTCTATGTTTTTCCCCTCTTCTTCTCCTTCTAGATCCTCATCTTGTTTATTAGTTTCCTCCTTGACATCTTCCTCTATTTCTTCATCTCATTCCTTCTCTTTCTCCTCTTCTTCCTCCTCATCTATCTCATCTTCATCCCTCTCTACTTCTTCTCCCTCTATTTCAGTTTCTTCCTCATCCTTTTCACTGACAGTGGGACTAATGTCATATGTGAGGACTTTGATATCCTCCTTTGTCTGCATGTCTTTAAAAATTGCCCATGGTGGGCTAACTGTTGGTGGTTTCCCTCCTGCACCTTTATGCTTGTATTTATCAGTGATTGCGAAAAGAAGTATGGTATGTTGAGCCTGTGGTGAGGAGGTGTTTCTGCTCCAATCCTCAATTCTTCAAGAATCCTAAAGTGATACCAATAAACCACACTATACCTACCTTCACACGATATTTATTTAATAAGGTGGTAGCTTACCTCATTCTAGGGGTATGGTAGGCTTGTTCTCCTTACTCCATCTTTGTCCTTAATGGGATCTTCTCCCTTTAAAAAGAACTTCTTCTTGGGAATATGGCTATCTCCCTTATCTTCCTTTCTCTAAGGCACTCATAGGGAAAGTGTGGTAATCTTGCTTATGAGTTCAAGGGTGAGATCCATGGAGAGGCCTCTCACCATAATAGTGGCATGGGCTCTGGTCAGTGGAATGAGGGAGAGAGAGAGTGAAGCGAGATACTTACCTGTGGTGCTAATACCTTGCTGCAATTTGTTGAAGATATAAGGTGCTTTTTGTTTGTTGGATTCATGTTAGTTTTCCTTCGTTTTTTATTGCCCTCTGATGATTCCTTTGGTGTGCAGGTACCTAGTGTTGAAGATGATGGTGTTGTTGTTGCTTTGGAGCTTCTTCTACCTTTGGAGCTTCATGTTTGAAGCTTATTGTTACTCATGATTTTTATTCTCTGGGATAGGCTGCTACAAGGTTTCCTATAGGATGTCCTATAATTGCTTCTCCCTCAGAATTTTTAATCATTTCCTCTACTAGGATTTTGGAGATGATGACATGGATAGAGAGGAGGTATAGGAGTGTGAATAATGAGGAATACACTCAGGTGTTGTTCCCTTCCGCCCTCTTTTTCATTTTTTCTCTGTGTTTTCTCTTGAGGACTATGAATTTTTTGAAAACTGATTTTTGTTTATGATGAATGCAAGGGCGATGAAGGTGGAGAGAGGTATGGTAATGAAGTTGTGATGTAGGGATGTTATTTTTTGACATGGAAGGTCATTTTCTTGCCCTAGGGTCACTCCCTATAGGATTCCCGAGCCATTGTAATTTTGGGTGCGGAGCCTAATTATCTTCTTTATTCAAAGGTATCACCTCATTGGACCCCATTATCCGCCCGTAATATTTGCGCTACAAGGGGGGGCGTTTGTGATCTTTGGGAGCCCCCCCTGGCGGGGGATCAAGGGTAGTGCCCCCAATGCTAAAAATAGATGTAAAATTGCCTTGTAAAATTTTTTAATTTCATACTCAATCTGAGCCATTCATTAGGCAAAGATCTGACGCTAGAAGTTATGTTTACTTTATGATTTTTTTCCCTAGAGGGCAACCCCTCGCTATATATGAGGGAATTGTATTGCGTCTATGTAGATTTGTATTCTAAGTGAGAAAGAGAGAGGATATTGTGTGAGAGCGAAGATGGAATT
This sequence comes from Pinus tabuliformis, assembly GCA_031772625.1. Classification (NCBI taxonomy): domain Eukaryota; kingdom Viridiplantae; phylum Streptophyta; class Pinopsida; order Pinales; family Pinaceae; genus Pinus; species Pinus tabuliformis. The sequence continues at coordinate 378,944,385 of CM062808.1, read as the reverse complement.
ATAGTGGATCTGTTGTAGGTTGTATCTCTTCAGTTTGCTGGATAATATAAAAGGAAGGATTGGCTATTTCTTCGTGGACGTAGCCCAAATTGGGTGAACCACATATATCTGTGTCTCTCTCGTTTTATGTGTTTATATTTTTCAATATATTTTGTGTTCCATTTCTCTACAATATATAATTTTCTAACATGTAATTCATATAAGATATATTGTAGGTTTTCAGGGGATCTATAGGTTTATAGGGGATTCTGTAGAAAACACAGTCCCCATGTAAACTGAAGCAAAGGAGTGAAAAAATGAAAGAAATGGTGGAGTGATGGATGATGATGGGTGGAAAAATAAAAATGTGAGTGAAATAGGTCCCTTTTTTACTCTCCTTTGTTCTCTGATTGTCCTCCTACTGACCTGCAAACAGAAATTTTTCATGATTTTTCTTTTTTCTTTTTTCTTCTTTTTTTTTATATATTTATTTTTATTTATTGTTTTAAGACAACTAGTCTACCTCTAAGAGGTTTTCATCATAGCTTTTTGCGTTGGGCGCCTCAAGAGAGGTTTTCACCTAGGGATATTTTTATTTCTTTTTTATTTTTGACACCATTGGGCCACCCCAAGAGGTTTTCAGCCCAATAGTGGGACTCAAGCACCTCATGGAGGTTTTCACCTGAGTCCTTATTTTTCTTTTTTCTCTCTCAGTGATTTGATGAGGTGGGAGCTGAAACTTGCTCCACCACCATCACTATTTTATTGATACCATCAATGAACTCTTGCTTTGACAATGGCCTCTTGTAAACTTTCGATATGTGCCCATTAATAGGTAAAGGAATGGCCTCTACATCTATGGTTCTGATCTGCACTAAACCATTATCATGACATCTCTCTATAACATAAGGCCCTAACCATCTTTTCCTTAACTTGCCATTAAATTATTTATATCTGGAGTCATATAACAAGGCCAAATCACCTTCTTGAAATTTCTTATCCTTGATGTTCTTATTGTGGGATCCCCCAAGGGCAGTTTTTGGGCTAAAAGCCCATATTTTGGTCAAATTTTGTAATCCAAGTGTAAATACTCTGCATTTTGTGGTCACGGAGCACGTAGGTGTTAAAGAGTCATAGGGTTGTCCGCCATTATTTTGGAAATGTAATTTCGGTTGTAAAAGATCTACCCATGGCCCTCGTACAATGGGATTGTCTAAATAGAGCTAAGCTCTAAGTAGTTAGAAGGAAGCAAGGAAGGATTGGGTCATAGCTTGAGGGGGCCTAACCTAGGTTCAATGTTAGTTAGCCAAAAAAATCCCTACACTACTGGCCCTTTCAGCATCAGCCCACAGAGCGCGAACTGAAGTCTCACCCAAAGCAGTATGGGAGGATGCTAGAACCAATTTTTCGCACCCTTGAGATGGTTGTGATGTTGGTTTATTCCAGCTATACCTGCCTTCGTGCAGGTTTCTCACCCCTTTATTCCACCCTTCAGTACATTCATGAAAGGGTACAATTGGCCTTCGCATAGCCCTAACCTGCAGCTTAGGGAATTTCACATTGTTAGGGCAGCAAACTACAATATCACCCAAACTAGGCTGAGTGTCTTACATATCTTATTAACTGATCTTAGTTAGTTTTATGTAAATAGATGTTCTTACTTGTGTTTATTTAACCAACACATTTACATACATTCACGCATCATATAAGCATTATTAGTGGAATTCATACCCAACATAACAAGATGCATAAACAGGAATTAAAGACACAAAAATTATAGAATACTTCTCTTTATTGATAATTTCGGATGATTACAGACTTGACCCACCCTGCACAATTAGCTGTAGGGGTATGCACACTCAGTTGCACACTTCTAGGCCTCTGCGCACTCGATTGCAGAGCCTCTACTTATGTTATGACCCAAACTTAGACTTTTCTTCTAAAGCTATGACTCAATCCTTCCTTGCTTGCTTCTAACTACTTAGAGCTTAGCTCTATTTATACAATCCCATGGTCCACGGACCAGGGGTATATATTTTACAACTGACATTACATTTCCAAAATAAGGGTGGACAACCCTATGACTCTTTAACACCTACGCACTCCATGACCACAAAATGTGGGGTCTTTACACTTGGATTACAAAATTTGACCAAAATATGGGCTTTTAGCCCAAACACTGCCCTTGGGGGATCCTACACCCAACAGGCCCCCATCACAAACATCTTGACTCACCCTAAAGTCACTTTATAGGTGCAGAGATCTTGGCATAAAGACCTCCCAGCTCCGTTTGGATGACCGTAACTTTGGCAGCTCACTGAGCGGCCGTCTACTGGACTTCTTCCACTCTCGCTCAGTGACTGCAGCTGAACTGCTGCCCTAAATCTTCTACTGAGTGGCCTACAGTGTCGTGAGATTTCCTTCAATGGAAGTTGTGATCGTATAAGCCTCGTTTATCCATGGTTGTAGGCGTGCTTTTAGGACCACTTCTTTGTGCTGAGCAGGATCCACTTCCTCCTTAAGTTCCTTTTCCTCCTGCATCCGCGCGAGCCTCTGTGTAAGGGAAACCATCTGCATGGTCCCTTTGACCTCATCATATCTTTGTTGTAGCTCGCGCGTCTTTGTCTCCAGGCGCTTGACATTCGGGTCCTCCTGCAGGGTGGTCAAGACCTCAAATGATTGTTCAAAAAGTCGCATGCACTCTACTACTGCACTGTCGATCGCCACTATTGTTGTTGTAACAATAGTGGTACATTGTTCCCTGACTTCCAGTGGATTTGAAGGATGAACCCTCAAGTGAAATTATGTGATATGCAGGTTCAACTCTAGCTGAACCCTGGCCATCTCTGTCTAAGCATCGCACAACCCTGTGGCCAAATTACAGACACACACCTCAACTGGTTCTTCTGCTTGAATTTCCAACTCCAGAACCATCTGGCAGGCTTCCTCCCCTACTTGCATTATTTTATTATTTTGTTCCACTGCTGATCCGGATTTAAACAGGAACGCAACAAATTACAGAGATAACCATACACACAAAGATTCAGTGGAAATAATACGTCATTTCATTAATGGAAAATATTGAAATATGCTTACAACCAGGAATGGAAATAAACCAGCTAGGGCGATGGTAGCTTATCTCTGAGAAGAGATGTGGTGGCTACATGCCTCTGAACGGTGTTATGATGAGGCTCGAAGGCCTATTTATTGTTGAGAAACAATGGAAAACCCTTAACATTCCAAAACCTAACCCTAGGAGATGAAACGCCAAACAGTGGGCCCCGTTTGGGTAAATTGGTACATCAACTTCCCGGGGTCGTAACTTTGGCATACGATCTCCGTTTGACGCGTACAATAGCTCGTTAGAAAGATCTATCCGAGTACTGCCACTTTGGGAAGGGCAACATTGGTCCATGGAACCATGTTGCCCCCAGATTTCCCAAAAAACGTCGTTTAGGGCCTCAAAACGGCTCCAGAAGTTCAGGACCCAAAAAACTGCTAAAAATAGTAAGTTGTGCTACAATTAAGGAAACTGAAAATGCTTAGAGAAACAATGGTGGGGGTCCAGGTGGACTTGGCAGGTGGCCACCAATATCCACCTGGATCATTCCTCCCCCCTTAGGAAGCAATGGTCCCCATTGCGTTGAGTTCCTCCATGAGATGAGGAAACTTTTGCTGAACTTGTTCCCTGGTGAGCCACTTGCCCTGCTGAAGGAGTTGGCCTGCTTTGACAACTCGATACAGTTGGATATTCTGTTGGCGAGTGTTCTTGATCTGTGTGTCCATTATTCAATCAGTTGCAGCTTGTTCCATGCAATATGGATTTAATTCTGTGGGTTTGAGCTGTTCTGCAATGTCGGATGTGTCTAGCAATGGTGGAAAGTATGGCTGAAGGCTGTCCACATTGAACACTGGGTGCAGGCCAAGGAATGGGGGAATGCTGAGCTCAAATGCATTGTCTCCCATAGCCTTAGTAATGGTGTAAGGACCATATCGAAGTGGTCTCAATTTTCGATAGGCTCCAGTAAGGCGTTCCTTTTGCAAATGCAACCAGACTTTGTCGCCCACCTGAAACTTGTGTGGCACCCAATGTTGATCATGTCGCTGCTTGTACTTGGCATTTGATTTCTCAAGAATGTCATGGACCTGCTGGCGAATATGTTGGATGTGCTTAATGAAGCTGGTGGCCTTATCTGTTTCGGACTGGACATGAGCTGAATTTATGTGAGTAGCTGCAAGTGGCATGGCCACATCGATGGGGCATAGTGGCTGGAATCCCAAACCCACCTGAAAAGGGCTATGGCCAGTGGAGCTGTGAAGAGCTCGATTGTAGCTATGCTGAACATAGGGGAGGCTCTCGTCCCATGTGCGTGGATGCTTTGAGTTATACATGCGCAGAATGTGCACAATCATCCTATTGACAACCTCTGTCTGGCCATCAGTTTGAGGATGGAAGGCTGTGGACTTTGTGAGTTTGGCGTCCAACATTGACCAAAGACTGGACCAAAATGTGCTGAGAAACTGACTGTCCCGATCTGAGATGATAGACTGTGGGATCCCAAAGTGCACCCACACTCGTTCAAAGAAGAGTTTAGCAGTGGCTTCTGCTGTGATATTCTTCTTGCAGGCCACCATAATGGCCATCTTCGAGAACCTGTCGACGACCACAAAAACACAGTCATTTACATGCTTAGTGGAAGGAAGCCCTGACATGTAATCCATGGAGATGGATTCCCAAGGTCGACTAGGGGTAGGCAACGGGGTATAGAGGCCATGCTTCTTAATGGTCGGTTTGGCAATGGCACAGGCAGTACATGATCTGATGTACTTCCCAACATCCTGTCGAAGATTCGGCCAGTAGAAATAATTTTGCAGTACTTCCACTGTTTTCTCGACCTCGAAATGCCCAACAACCCGACTGTAGTGTGCTTCCCAAATCATCTTGGCACGCTCGCTTGAAGGAACACAAAGGTGACCCAGGTGGCATAACAGGGCATCCTGGAGGTGAAAATCTGGAACATGCCGACCCTCCAAAAGTGTCTGGTATGTGTGGCCGAATTCTGGGTCCCTTTTGTAGAGAAGTGGCCAATCAGAAGTCTCGTGCCCACAAGAGTTGAGCACAGTGGTTAACGCCATGATTGGTGGTCGACTGAGGCAATCTACAACATTATTGGTGTTGCCCTTCTTATACTTGATATTCAAGTGGAACTGTTCCAGGTATGTAGACCACTTCTGATGGCGATCATTCTGCAATTTTCCTTGTAATGCTTCCATTGTCGGCAGGCCTGTACAATGGAATACATCTCTTTATCATAAGTGGGGTACTTCTAGACTGTGTCTGAAAGTGTTTCACTGTGATATGCCACTGGATGTCCATGTTGAGTAAGGACTGCCCCAATAGCATAGTCAGAGGCATCTGTCTTGACCTAAAATGGTTGTTGTAAATCTGGTAATGCGAGCACTGGTGCCGTGCAAAGGCGATCCTTCAACTCCCTGAATGCATTCTGTTGAGATTCAGACCAAAAGAATTTTTCTTTCGCCCCTCCCTTGGTGACTTGACTCGAGGGCCAAGTAATATGAGAAAACCCCAACACGAACCTGCGGTAGAAGTTGGCAAGACTTAGAAAGCTGCGGAGCTCTGTTAGAGTGTTTGGACATGGCCAATCCCGAATGACTTGGATCTTGGCTAGATCGGCATGCACCCCCTGTTCATCAATGATGTATCCTAGATACTGAACCTGGGTCATGCCAAAAGTGCATTTCTCCAAATTGGCACATAGCTTGTGTTGTCGCAGTGTTTGGAGAACCTGTCGGATGTGGTGGAGGTGTTCTTCCCAACTCTGGCTGAAGATCAGAATGTCATCCAAGTACACTACTACAAAGGAGTTGGTGAATGGCCACAAGATGTCATCCTTTAGCCTCATGAAGGTTGTAGGAGCATTCGTCAATCCGAAAGGCATAACCAACCATTCGAAAAGACCCTCCTTGGATTTGAAGGCAGTCTTCCACACATCAGAGGGTTCGATTGGTACCTGGTGATATCCTGACTTCAGATTGATCTTGCTGAAATATTTTACCCCCTTTAGTTGGTCCAGGAGGTCATCAATCCGCAAGTTTGGGTACCTATTACGGACAGTGATCTTGTTCAGCGCCTGATAGTCAATACAGAGTCTCCACGTCCCATCCTTCTTCTGTACCAACACGATCGGGCTCCCACAAGGCGATGAACTCGGACAGATGTGACCTTTCTACAGGAGCTCCTGAATATGCCTCTTGATTTCATTGTTCTCTAGAATGGAGCGCCGATAAATTGGTCCATTGGGTAGCGGCACACCTGGGGTCAAATCGATGGAGTGCTTGACCTGACAGTGCAGAGGAACCCCTGCAGGGGAGGTGAAGATGTCCTCGTACTCCTCCACAACCTTGTCCATCTGTAGTTGTCGTGCAGAGGGACCCCGTTTGGAGGCTACGGCCACCATCTTCTTCTTTCCTTGAGGGTGTATCATCAGGAAAACAAATTTCCTAGTTATGGAAATGATCTTACTGCATTGTTTTGCACTAATCAAAGAGATGGCGGTAGGTGGTGCTACCTCTGGTATCCTGTACAACTTATTTCCCAATGTAATAATAACAGCACGGGGCCTTGATTCATACACCGCATGTCGCTTCCACAAGTATGGTTGTCCTAATAATACATCACAAACTTCAAGGGGAGCAATGTCACACAATACCTCATCCGTGAAGTGCTTGATGTTGTATGGAAGGCGACACTGCTGGCTCACGCGAAGATCTCGTCCTTGGTGAAGCCACCCAATGGTGTATGGTTGTGGATGTGCTGTGGTCGGTAAGCCCAACCGCTTCACGACCTCTGCCGAAATGAGGTTCTTTTGACTCCCGCTATCAATAATGAACTGTATCGGGGAGCCCTTTACCCACATCTGGGAGTGGAAGAGACGCTCCTCCTCCTCTGGATCTTCGGGTTCATTTTTCTGGATCTTGGCGGTAGCAACAGTGGCGTTGGGATCCGCATCAATGATCTGCTTCCCTTTTTCATTCCCCTTATCAGGTTCTGACTCAGAGTCGGAACATGCATCTGATTCTGAAACCTTTAGCTCAGGCACTAGTGACTGCTTGGCCCGACACTCACTTGTGTTGTGAGTGGAGCTCTTATGGAATTCACACCATTTTCCAGTGTCCTTTTTCAGCTTCGCGGCGCTGTTCTTTGCTTGCAGCTTCGGCGAGTTGTCTTGGGCTGTCCCGCCTTGGCTTTGTCCTTTGTTTTGTGGTTTAGGGGCACCTTTCCCCTGCTTTGGATTCGCAGATCCAAAGTCTCGCTTCTTTTGTTTAAACTTTTGCTCGACCTTGACGACATATCGGTATGCTGCGCCGAGCGAGGAGATTTTCATGAATTGTATTTCTTCCTGGATGTACTTGTGTATGCAGCCACGGTATTTGAGTATCAAATGTTGCTCTGAATCCTTGATACCCAACTTTGTGCGAAGGGTATGGAAAAGATTGGTGAACTCCGGCACGTCTTGGTCCCTTCCCTGCCGCAGCGTGGTCCACTTTATGTATTCATCCTCATAGCTTCCGACAGGGTAGTACTGCTCCTTGATGGCATCCCGGAATGAATTCCAGGTGGGTGCGGCTGAAAATAGTGAGCCAGTACTTTCATCCTTCTGCTCGTAGTAGGTTTCCCACCAGTCCTTGACGTGGGGGGCTGCTTTGAGAAGAGCGAAAACAATCTTTTCCCGACTCGAAAATTCATGAACAGAAAAATAACCCTCTAGCAGATTTAACCATTTATCTACGGCATCTGCGTCTATCTGACCCTCGAATATGGGGATTTCAAAATTAACTTGTACCTTAAAGGGCGTGGCATTTCCAGAGTAGCTGTTGGAAGCTGATGCGTCGCTTCTGGGTAGCCGCTGAAGGATCTGGGCAAAGTTGTCCATCATCGCATTCCGTTGTCGCTCGAGGGCTTCTTCGAGCAAGATTTTGATGGGATCTCCTGCCCCCTCGTCTTTCTTCTCATCCACCATGGGAGGCCGTCGGGATTTGCGAGGCTGGTCTTGCAAAGGTTCAACCAGTTCAGGCCCTAACTCCTTATATCCCGACCTTGTTGGGGACATGCAAAGAAAAATAGAGAAAAAGAAGACCGCTCTGATACCACTGATCCGGATTTAAACAGGAACGCAACAAATTACAGAGATAACCATACACACAAAGATGCAGCATAAATAATACTTCATTTCATTAATGGAAAATACTGAAATATGCTTACAACCAGGAATGGAAATAAACCAGCTAGGGCGATGGTAGCTTATCTCTGAGAAGAGATGTGGTGGCTACATGCCTCTGAACTGTGTTACAATGAGGCTCGAAGGCCTATTTATTGTTGAGAAACAATGGAAAACCCTTAACATTCCAAAACCTAACCCTAGGAGATGAAACGCAAAACTGTGGGCCCCGTTTGGGTAAATTGGTACATCAACTTCCCGGGGTCGTAACTTTGGCATACGATCTCCGTTTGACGTGTACAATAGATCGTTAGAAATATCTATCTGAGTACTACCCCTTTGGGAAGGGCAACATCGGTCCATGGACCCATGTTGCCCCCATATTTCCCAAAAAACATCGTTTAGGGCCTCAAAACATCTCCAGAAGTTCAGGACCTGAAAAACTACTAAAAATAGTAAGTTGTGCTACAATTAAGGAAACTGAAAATGCTGAGAGAAACAATGGTGGGGGTCCAGGTGGACTTGGCAGGTGGCCACCAATATCCACCTGGATCAACTACCTTGTTGCGCTGCAGATCCAACTGTTCGATATAGATGTGCTACCTCATCACCTACACAGCGCGACTCTATCGGGCCCTAAGTTCTGCGGTGACTCCATCCTACAAGAGGTAGAGCGTCTCTCGAGGGAGAACGACCATATTCAATCCCACCCCTTTTATACTACTAACTGTGGGCCTATCGACCTCATTTTCTGTAGTAAGTGCCCCATCTGGTAGAAGTACCATGTTGGTCACCCTTGTGCGCAACATCTCCTCGGTAGCTGAAGTGTTGATTTCGAGGCTAGTGGACATTGTGCCAGCCTATGGAGTGCGAACCTGCAACTCCTATAGCTCTATCTAGAGAGCCCCCAATACCAACTGCTGCTACTCTTTGAACTATTGGAGGTGCTCCGTGTTGACATCCCTCACCGTTTCTCTGATATCGTACAAATCCCCCTTAGCGAGGGTGATTGGGTCCAAGGATGTCTTTGAAGCCATGGTTTTATTTTGTGATGCTAACTTATCTTGCGGGCATTGATGCTTGAGTTGGGTGGACATCATCTATGGGTTCGCACCACCTTGTTCTATCGGCTCCTCTATTTCTGCCTCAGCCTCGAGTGAAGGTTGCTTCTGTCCTTCACGCTCTTCTCCTCCTGTCTCCTATTGTTCCGCCAATTTTGTAGTGTCACGCGCTTCCTAGGCCTTAGCCTCCACTTCCTCTTTTCTGCGCTTCTCAGCCAACTGCACTATTCAGAGATTTTTTTCGTCCTTTTTACGCTGTGCAGTGGACTTATCCGTTTCCACTGCAGAGCTTGCTGGAGCGTGCCACTTCGACGGCCAAGACTCGAGGATTGAGAAGATAACATCATCTGTCGCCAGATATGGTAAATTATGCCATGTATTCATGGGGTCCTTTTACACCTTGATAAAGACATGGTGGAAATCTGCTTTGAACTCTGCAAAGCTCTGCAAACTACCGTATACCATGGGTGACAACCACGGCTTGCGATTAATCCCCATCTAGATACTCATCTCCATCAAGATCCAGAAGATCTTGCTTTATTTTATGCATTGCGCATCCTTGGTTGCCCACAATGAAGATACTTCGCTACCTCTGGAAGGTTTGGCACGACTGAAGGGAATTGGTTGTCTTCTGGTAGCTCCCATGTCACTAGTACAATTGATAGCAGGAGCCATGCGTAGTGAAACATCTTGCCCTGCTCTTGTGCCTCGCGGTAGTTCGCAAGGAACTCAATGCATATATAATTCACCTAGTTGAACTAGACTCCTTCAACACATTGGGATGCTAGTCCAATCACTGGCATGGGCACCTCATCTGCACAGCACTTCCGCATCACCTTTCCTGCTGTTATCACTGTAAAAGTTTTAACAATTTTGGACAGCCCGCATGGTTCCAAAGTTTTTATGTTAAACATGGTCAAGTCATTTTTATTTTTTTGTTTAAAAATTCTAAATCATAGAGTCGAGTCTTGTTCCCATTATCAAATAAGGTCAACAATCTTGTTTTACCTATCATTGATCCCACATTATTTCGAAACTGTCATGTGTTAAGGTTGTTTCAAAACTGACATTTGCTACAAAATTGCCTAGGAGTTTTCGTAGCACAAAACTCAAAAAATGCACTAACTACACTATGAAATCGGGGATTCGTAGTTAGGAGTTTTTGTAGTGCAAAACCCATAATTTTCACTGGATGCGCTACAAAATCACTGAAGCAGCCTTTTTTCAGCAGAAAAACTGGTTTAAGTAGTCAACTTCCATGAGGTTGCTTGAGAAAATGAAAGCATATTTTGGAAAAATGAAAGAGATTTGTATTCCTAACATACTGAACTACAAAAACCTCTTTCAGTTTCTTCAAATTCATTATGATATGGGAGAAGTTGGTGACTCAATTTGCACTACAAAACTGGTGTAGGAAGAGTTTTTTA